>CM052195.1:7443777-7502208 GCA_028455805.1 Lasioglossum figueresi | reverse complement strand
CGCAAAATTATGCTTTCTGGGATAGTAAGCGCGCTAGATTTATCTTTTATATAGCGATTGCGACTATGGAGGACCTCTCCAATATGCATAAGCGAGACGCAATTTTGTTAATACTGGACCCTTGCGATTCTCGTGTACGTACATGATTCTAGCGGTGTATGGTGTACCACACAACTCATCGATTCGTCAAGGCCAAATTCCTTCCTACTCCCTTAACCGTGTACAGGGTGGTTAAGGACGAATTTCGGGCGTGTCGAGATAAAACGAGGGTTGGCACATTTTTCTTGGAGGGGATGCGGCCCGAAGAAACAGAGGACTATCGTAGGAGGGAGAAAGAGGATTGCTGTGGAAGGGGAAGAGAGACCACGAAAACCGTCCCAAAACTTTGAAAACCCCTCGGGGTTTTCGACAAGCCAGTTTACAGCGGGCAGGTTTACTTCGAGGTTTTCCCGCGCGTGACTCTGTCAATAACGAAATCGGTGATTGTTTTGACAGCGAAAAAAGTGTGTCCGTGTTTATCGCCTATCCGCGTTTACAATCGCGTTGCGTTGTTGTTGTTCAACTGTGGATAGTGAAATTTGTTAGCGATGGGATTGGAGGATTCAGAGCCGGTCGATTTGCAATCGAAGGATATCCAGGACAGGATTCCGGCGTGCAGCCTCTACATGTTGAATACCAGAGAGACTTCCACGAACATGGTTGACAAGGTTCGTCCACTGACACGCGATCCCTGAGCACACTTTCGCTCGAGAACTCTCTGGCATTCTTGACGGAGACGTTCCCGAACTTCCAGGAATTTTCTTCTGCTCTTTAACCCTTTCAAAGATCGTACACGAGTATCTTCGTTCGTCTATGTTTCGATCTCGATGATCTTCGCAGCGAATACAGCTTCCGATGCAGTCGGTATTCCATTGGACTCCGAACATTTTAAAATGCTATCGAACGATTGAAAATTAAAAATAAAACTCAATGGTTAAATTTTAAAGAATACAGCTTTGTCAATCAATTTATTTTTCTACAATTAGAAAAGGATGGTGACTATATAATCTTTTTTTTACAAAATCGGGCACGAACTTATGCAATTGTCTGATACGTAAAAATTTATTGAGATTGCGAATTCAACAAATCTATTTCTTCGAATATACAGAATGGCGAGTAGAAAAGTAAATTGAAACTGTGGTAGAAACAGTGTTAACGAAGTGTGAATCGATTGATTGTTCATATTCCGTTGGAATGTCCTTGACTGGAGAATTTAGAATATACATACTATGGAGACACATTCGTGAATACGTGAAATCTCACGTAGCATATAATGTCTCTAATCGTGAGACAAGCATTTACAATGCAGAGATCGCGTAGATTAGCAACAGTCATTTAGGGGCAAGCCTAAATGTTTCGGGAGATAATCTCGGGGACCTTCTTCGGTGTGCCGTTATCCGGAAGGAATGCATTTCCGGCCTATCAGCTCGAATTTTCTGGGATTATGCGACACGAAAACGTTCCTCTGACCATTTAACTTGTCCCTACCTTGGACCAGTTACATAATGACGTCAGTGGGGACAATATTGCTAGCTTACTCGTCGAAAATCTGCAACACAAAACGTCAATACTCTCGATCCAACAAATAACTTTTATCAAATAATCTCGTGGATAGACTGCGGATTTTTATGCAAATATTTATTTATGCAAATCATTTTAACGCGTTGTAAATAACAGAGCAGTATTGTTAAACTGAAACAGGAGTTTAACGATAAATATCATCATCGTGATAGACGTTGTCGTGTTTATAAACATTATCGCGTAAACATCCCGCTGTCCTGCGGAAATCTGTGATAAGGTTGAATTTCTAATTTGATATTACGCGAAGAAAATTTTCAAGAATTAAAGTGAAATTACTCGTTAATTATTAGGTTTAGGGCTAACGAAGATCAATACTTTTTTTACTCAGAATTCGACATTCTTCCATATTTTGGTATAAAAAACCAAACAACGCTTCTTAAAATAAAAAACCGTAACGCTTCTTGTAAAAAACCTGTAAAAACATAAATACACCACACAATATACCCCTTCGGACCATGCAACTTCTGTATAGAAAAACTTTTTCGTGCAACGCATACTTTGGAAGATTTTTTTTCTTTTTATATTAGAAAATCCCATACGAGATTTATTTCAACATAATTACAAAACTGAAATACGCTACGTACAGAACAGAATATAAAAATGACAAAACACAATAGGGTTACTAGAAATACACAAATATTGTAATACAGACATACGATTAATTGGAACAGTATAGAGAAAAAAAAATTTACTTATAATCTAAATTAACTTATACTTTAAGACCACAGCTCTTAAAAAATGATAACACGTGGTGACATGCTTTGATGTTAGGTTTGGCTATCGGTATCGCGACATCCATTGGAAGCAGGAAGTTTATTTTATTGAGTTTATTCATTAATTTGAGCCTTTCCTCGTTGTACAAGTTGCATTGCCGTAAAACGTGGTTCAGCGATTCGTCTCCCTCCCTGCAGCTACACTCAGGATCATCGATAAAGCCAATGACACTTTGGAAGTTATATAGCTGTGCAAGTTGCGCGAACCATCCCGTATATATGTATATACATATGTATCTCTTGTGTCGGTAAGTGTACAGTCTTTTCAAACAGCGTTCGTACGTGTAAATTTACTGTCACACAAGAAATATATAAATATGCAGTCTTTTCAAACAGTTCTTCCGAATTTACTGTGTTCGCGACAGGTGCAAGGAGTTTGAGCCGGGGTCCACGCAGACCCAGCCAAGCCTTGCGGAGCACATTCGCGATCGCGATCGATTTAATCCACGTTTCTTCTCGAGACGATGGAAAGATCTCGCGATCGCGTTCTGCCCGATAAAACTCCGTCACGAAACGAAACGACGCCGAAATAGAATCCTCGGTCCGGGGGAGCAGCCCGTAAACGATCGTCTCGACTCGGGGTAGGAGAAGCAAGAGGGAAGTCGAGCAACCGCGAGATAATCGCGGGCGTTAAACTTTTATAGGCCTGATTTTCATTTATATGTTAAACACGTCATAACTCGAGGAAAGAAGGGACGGGAGCGCGCGCGATCGCAGGGCAGGAAGAAGACGACCGTCGACAAACGAAAGACAGAGAGGAGGAATGGGAGTGAGTGAGAAAGATCGAGCAAAAAGGAGAGATCGTCTCGTGTACGCGCAAGCTTTTCGATGCTGGAACGGTGGTGGGCTCGTTTCGTGCAGGTGTTGGACTCGGTTTTGGATCGGCAGGTAGGGATCGAGGCGGTCCGCGTTCCCGAAGGACAGACTTTTATTTCTAACAAATGAGCGGCAGGTATGACGATATAATATAAAAAGAATCGGTGGCTAGAATGTGCGTGGCCAAAGGGGAGAGATCGGAGGAAGAGAAGTGGTGGAGGAGGGGGGTAGGGAGAGGGGGAGCGACACCTGATTAATCGTCTTTTTATGGCTGGTAAAATATCGCCGCGCGCGTAACGACGCGTAGCGGCCGAAAAGGATACATAGAAGACTTTTGGCTGACAGATACGATTTCCGATGAATCTCCGCGCCTGCCGTCCCTACCGCCATCGGGTTATTGAAATATTCGACGGTTTTTTGTCCGAGCCCCGAATTTCGTTCCACAGCCCGAACGGAGATTCTTCACCTCGAGCGGGCCGATTAATTTTCGAACATTCTTTTTCCAACGAGAAACCGTATACAACGTATTATGTAGAATAGGCGGCTTTGGTTTTTCGAGGTAAAACGACGATATTAATTTTCCTTCCACGGTGCTCTCGGACGATTCATCGCGCACGATCCGACCGGAAAGAATCGACTGCTCGTCGTTCCTTTTGAATGGAGACGCGACAATGCGTCTCGAAATTCCTTTTGACGAACGGAGGACGCGGGAACGCGTGACAAATGAGCCCCGGAATACATTACGCGCCACTTGTCCCTCGAAAATATAGACTAATAGGTGTACAGAGACGCAGGAACGAGAGGAGACACCGGACCCGGGATGAAAGGAAACCGTATTCAGATCAAAAGGTCATTGTCGATCCTCGGGACCGGCTACCAAACTGGTACGCCGGACTCGTAACGATTCGGACACTCTCTCGTAACGAATTCCGCTTGAAAAGAGGATTGTCGGAGCTCACCGCCTCGTGACAGAAATAATAATCGCTGGTACCACGTCTTTATCCATGGTCGCAACAATCTTTGTAGTGTAGGAAGTCGAGCCTAAAGATTCGAACGACGACGGTTGAACTACGTAAAAACACGTTTTTTGATCTAACTGGTCAGCGGTTGACCGCCGACAGTTAGATCCGAAAAAGGTAAATACGCGATGGGTGAACGACCGAGCAAGCGCGAGTGCGAATCATAAATAAGAAATAGAGCACAATAACTTATATATTTTGCGAGGTAGGTCGGTCAGGGCAGTCTTCGGAGAAATTGACGGGTAGAGACAGTTTTTAAAAAGAGAACACGAGACAAGATTTTCTGATTATAAGAGTTAAAGAGTTTTTAGATTAAGAGAACACGAGTACACGAAGACACGAGGTAAGACGAGACAGCGCAATATACTAAATTGAATGTATCTCTGTAATATTTAATAAAGGATTCCCGATCAAATCCACATTGAACCTTCCTGACTCTACAGTAGCAACATGCTCGATCGGGATCTGACATTTTAAGCTTGGCGTATAAACTTACGGCGTTAATTAGAAATAAAGTTATGGAAAAACTTTGATCGCCGTGCAGTAAAAGATTGCTATGGCAGAGCGTGTAAAAATTTGTTGCTCCGTTTCCACGCTTCTCCAAAGTCGAATAAACGCGTAGTCAACGTCGCAAACGCATTCGGTGAAGCGGAGCAAGCGGAGAGATTAAAAGCACGGAAAGTTTCTTTAAAATTAAACCAATCTATCCAAATTATTCTCTTACGATCCTTACGAGTATTAAACCGATTACTTCAATTGATATCTCGAAGTGTCAATTTGAAGGCATTACAATGGATAACGCGTCCACCTTGAAACGAACTTTGAAAAACAGAATTTGTGAATTTTGCGGGAGATTTGAAGATTTCAGAGGTCGGGGGTGGATCGAGGCGGGTGTCCGACATTGTCCCGCGTGGGACAGAGAGTCTCGCTCGTAAAACGAGTCCGTGGTCGATTCGATCTGGTCCCGGACAGAGTCGGGACCCTGAAAAACCGTGGATCCGTGAGGCCCGGGCAGCGCTCTTTTACGATTCGGATACGACATCTAAAAAGCGATGTTTACAGGGGCGACGCCGATGCGAACGTTTTTATTAATAATTTTTAGTGGTGGCCGCCGTCGCTCCGCTCCTCGTAAAAGCCACCGGTTGGCACTTTCGTGAGCCGGCCGCGGCTCTTGTAAAAGATATCCGGCCGGACGTTTGTCGACCGTATCCATCGAAATTAGGAGGCCTACCGAGCCTCTTTATGGGATTCTAGACGAGTTTTACAGCTGTACGTGGACGTCGCCCAGCTCCCTTTCTCTCTGTCCCTCTGCCCCGATCGTACGCGCCCCGTATCGCTGGATGATTAAACGATTACCGTAACGAAGAACGTTTATAGGGCGTCGTTTCAACTTTATCGAGCCTCTTTCATCTCTTTTCTTCTTTCGCTGGTGGCTCGTTTCTTCGCCTCTGTATCCAGCGAGGAATTAATAAGGATTCGTAATATTCTCGTGAGAGTCAAATTACAACGTCGTCAAGTTGTACGCGATCATCGGGTTTGGTTTCTATAGCCACTCTCGATCCTGCGATTCGCCGTACCATCGGAGATGCAGCACAATGTAGGTATCGAGAAGATAGGGACTCGTATCTTCATTTCTGCTAAATATTTTTCAATATCAAAATTTGTGCACGTTCCCTGAATATGACGCAAAATATCCACAAAGTTTCTTAATTTCATCTTCAAGCCAATACCCGGTACCTTCACTCAATTTGTCATTAAAATTCTCTTGATATTCTAGCGAACAAATAGCAAGATCGTTATAGATTTCCATGGCCTGATTGATTTGCATCCGAGAGAGAGAGAGAGAGAGATCGAGTTGAATTCGACAGAGAGCTTAAGGAAGAAGCGGCCAAACCGGACAGCCCTTAACTCCGCTCTTCAGGGTCGTTACGCGTTCGAGGGTCGACCTGCGGTCACTCGTAGGAGGCCGGTAGACGAGAAAGAGACGGGAAGAGGTGTTCGGACAAATAGAAACGTTCGCTTCGCTCGGATCGGGGAGAGACTGTTCTGTGAGGTCGCCGGCTACATAGCGCTGTCGTGTAAACACGCGCTAACTGCCTCCTCTTGCCGACGCCGGCCGTCGTCTACACCCAAAGCCCCTGCCCCCTCTTCCGAGGCCACCTCGATCATGGTTCTCCTTATGCCAGCTCGCCTCTTCCGTGGATCTCGCGATCCTCTTCGCCGACTCGCTCCGAAACAGCTACCAGGACCACTTGCCTAACGAACTACGGAATATGGTGGATATTAGCACATATTAGTAAAACAACAAAGTACGACTTAAAAAAGATCATCTTCCTAGACACTAGGAATTTTGTCTTAATGGAATGTACGCTGATGTGTACAAAGTGTGACGTGTATTTATAGTCGTAACGCAGTCTGCACAGTCTATTTTCATTACAATAGATTGAACGATAGAGCATTGATCTTAGCCAGCATTCTGCCTTACATCGAAAGAGGAGATTACGAAGAATTGAAGCAGATATCTATTTGAAATATTTAAAAAGAGAATCGTTGTTAACTTCTCTAGGACGTTCCCTCCTGGACAGCGGCCTCTGACGATCTCCAACCAGTCTCTGCTCTCGTATTGAAAAGAATGGGCTCCCATAGAAGAGAGACGGAAAGATCTCAAGCCGGGAGGTAAAGAAAATTGCTCGGACGATCGACGGATCGACGAGAGCGAGGTGAACGACCGATTTCGAGGTGGCCACGCGAGGTATCGCGGGGTATTAGCGATTCCGTGGACACGGAACTCTTCTCATCGGGGCAGAGAGGCGACAGGACACGCTCGGACAGAACTCTCTAATTCGATCGTTAAACGTCCGCTCATTAGATCCCCCCGGACTCGTCCTGTGTGCTTTATAAAAGACGCGAGTTGTCCCAGCGTATTTCTTTTCGAGCGTTCTCATCGAGATACGGTTGGGATCCTTTCACGGTTCGATAAATTCCCATCGGCGGAGAATCGCGGAGGCACCTGGTGAACAAAGATGGCCGTTGATACGATGGAACGCCGGGGCCAGGAACGACCGTGCGTTCTGTGTGCTCGTTCGATTAGCATGCCGGTGCGAGTTGTTTCGCTTCCTCGTTAATAAGAGAGCCTCCCTCCGACCCCTCTCTGTGGTCCTCTTCTTCCCGGTCTGCGGAGATCTGTGTCTCTCTTTTTTTCTTTCTTTCTACGTAGTTTCTCATCTTTCTCTCTCTCTCTCTCTCTCTCTCTCTCTCTCTCTTTCTCTTTCCCTCTTACCTCGCCTAATACGTAATTCAAGCCAGACGCATAATCTTCCCATGGCTGCCGCCAGAGTCCAGGTAATTCAGTGCCCGACACCGTAGACAATGCTTCGGCTGTCTTTGCGTGGGACTACGACTTCCTTGCTCGACCAAACCGGAGGAAGTCAACTCCCTTTTCTGCCCTCGAACACTTCGCGCGACACCGTGGGGAAAACCTATCTCGCTGGCTCCCCCATAACCATGGCAGCCTAGGACTCTCGCACAAGTCTGCGCACATTCGTATTTCTCGTTGAACCAGTTCGCGTTGAAAGGGACTCTGTATTTCCTCCGAGCGAGGAGATATGTTTTATTCTATGAAATATTTCCGTTGAATTTCTCAACGATGCTGCGCGATCGTTCCACGCAATATCAATTCGTTGTACGGATCGAAGAGAACAATCGAAGAGCAGAAGAGAAACACAGAAAGGAACAAGAGGAAATATGTTGAAAAAGAAGATGGAATTGAACCGAGCCAATATCGTGCAACGTTATCCGCTCGGGGATAAGCTATTACGATAGGAAACATTGCGTTAGCGTTCGATGCACACGCGCGCCGTGCGGAGATCGATGGTATCTGTTGAAATCGCGGATCGCGCAACATCCTCTACGGATCGGCTTTTAATCGTCGGATCGTGGGCTCTGTCGTAGATATTAATCCCATTACACGGTCCATTGAAATAAATTACGATATAAAATCAAACTCGTTTCGCGGTTGACGCGGAGAGAGATCTCTCGATCCCTCGGGGTAGAAGCATTAATCGCTGTTGCATAGTTCTCTCTGTCTTTCTCGTGCTCGTTGCGGTTCGCGAGGCGAGAGAGGATCGGGAATTCGATTGCAGCCGTGTTTCACCGTCCTCTCCCCCTTTATCTGCCTCCTGGGCCATCGCTTTCAGGCCCATCCGTTCCTTCATTATTTACGTCTTGATTTATTATAATCGAAGCTCAGCTCCGTTTGATCCGCACCGAGGTGGGCACCCTTCTTCCTTTCTCTTCTCTCTTTCTGGTTTCTTGCTCTGTTTCTCCTTTTTTCGCTCTGTCTCTCGCCCCCTCATACTCTTTTCCTCACCTCGGTTTCGTTGCGTTCCGACACGCGAAATTCCGCGCGCGAGCAAAGAGGACGAGCAGAGAGGGCCCGGGCCACGAGTACGCCACTTGGAAGCCGTATTTTACGTCGAACGTCGCCGAGTTAATCGATCTTCACCGCACAATTTCACCTCCGCGCCAAGCCGAATGCTCGCGATCGGCTGTTCTACCCCCGGCGCAGTGGCGTAGCCGAATTCGGACGCATCGCTTGCAACTCTCCGAAGCCACTTCTCCTTGGTACGGTCACCGACAAGCATATTCAATACAAATAATATTCCTCGAAGCGGCGTGACCATCGGTATCCATGCGCTACCCGAATGTCCCAGATTTTCTTTCGAACGATCCCGATTCTTTGTTAACCCTTTGATCTCGGTTGTCCCCTCTGAGCCACCACTAAAAATTGCTGTACCGTTATTCAACATATTGTTTACATTATTAAATATATCGGTATCCGATCGATAGACTACGGATCTTTACGTAAAATAAAATTGTTGTACATCAATTGCAAGCTATAGGAGCTAAGTAAAAGTTCATTTTCCTCATTAATGATTTTTATTTGTTAAAAATAGTACACCGGTATCGTTAAACTCGTGTAATCTTTTTCCTGTTTCGAATTACACCTACTCGTTTTTGTCATAAATGCATAAAATCCGCAGTCTGCTAACCAATTACTAAACATTTCGGTATGGTACGAGGTATTGTACCAATTTCTCGTATCCATAAAATTTCGTAAATCATAGGGAATTCGATCGGTCGGAATCGGAATCGGTCTCGATCGGTCTCGATCGGGTCCTGATCGGAAGAAATGTTTAATTTTCCAGTTAAAATAGCTCCGAGTGCAAAGGGTTAGGAATGACTCGAGTCGAATCTACACGAAGACGACATCAGCAACGTCCTCCTGTTCTTTAAATCCATCGATCCATACGAACTGTTATAGTTTTATGTTGTTAGGCTGTAGTCCTTTTTAAAAATTACGTGTCAAATATGCTATAACCAGACTACGGATGTTTGTGCTTTTTTTAATGTTTGCCAGCAAACCAGCAAATTTTGAAGTCTCCGAGAAGACGATTAAATAAATTTCAGTTCAACTTCGAATTACGCTACTGCGCCAGGTACTCCGAATCTCCCTGCACGGATGCAAGAAACGATCGCGACAAGGAGCCTCCTTTATCGTGGTATCACGATCAAATTGGACGAGCTACCGAATTAAATTCCGCGATCGTAAATCTCCGGAGTAGGCAGATCTCGTTATCGCCTCGAGAAGACCGTCCGACCGTCTACAGCGATCAGAAACACCTCTGCGTCTCGATCTGAAATATAATCGTATGGGGTTGCCACTTTGTAACAAACCGATGAAGATCTGCGTGCAAACATTATTAATCGAATCGCATCCGAAGGAATTGGAAAATCTCTATTCTCAAGATTATTAATAAAATTCTAATCGTTGACGTTTCAAAATCTTCACTTTCCTGATGTATCATGTTGGAAGCTAGCAGTGGAATGTCGCAAAATTCGGGGTTAAACCAAGGATAAAAGAGGGTGTTCTCTGTGTCGTGGAAGAAGTTATTGGCCGATACACAGCTACGATAAAGCGGCACCCACAGCCGAGAGATTAACGCGTTGTTTAACGCGCGTGTGCTGCCGGTCTCTGAACTCGACAGACCGCAGCTTCCTGCGCCGTTCAGCTTCGATTAAAACGGGAACCTTTTCGAGTACATTCGAACAATCTGTAGTACAGAAAAGTAATTTAATTATCGCTGAATTACACCGATTGCGAGAATCATTCGTTCTCTGAATCATTGAGAACGATTGTGTCATACGTACCCAAACAAATGAATTGAAAGTACAAAACGGAGCTTATCTAAAAAAAAAAACGGGAAGTGGCCAGAGTCCAGCGAATGGCGAATGGAGGCCGCCGATAAAAATCGATGTCGGGATTCGGTGACTAAGCGGGCAATTAATATCAGGTCGCTCGTCGATGGGCAAATTAAACGCCGGTATCGATATTTGCGGATCGATAGGGCTGTTTGCGCCGGGTTCGAAGCGTTCAGCGGTGACGCAACCTTAGATAAGGCTCTTTGAATCGCGGCAAAAAGCGGCGCTCCAGGGACGATTTAATAAGCGGAACGATCTCTCCGTCTGTTTCCGAGACGGCGATCACGCAGGATGGAACGAGCGGCGAGGAAACGCGCGCGGACACGCGAGGAGAAGCACGGCTGTCGCTTGTCACATAACTCTCTTCGCGTTAACGCGCCACGCCGAGCGGCACGAGCGTGGCATGGCTTGGCTTGGCTTGGCTTGCCTTGCCTTGGCTTGGCTTGGCTTGGCGTGGCTTGGCTTGGCGTGGCTTGGGTTGGCGTGGCTTGGCTTGCTCCGCCGTTGCGTTGTTCCGCGGTTCTTTTTCTACACGCACTTGCGCGCGTGCGCGCCAGCGTACGCCTCGTGCGTTTTCCGTCTCTGAACACTGTTATCAATCATTTCTGTTTTTCTTTATCCTCCGGTGCTTCTTATCCCGACTATCGCCGCCGTAATATCAGCGACGCGGTCTTTCCAGGCGACAACACGTCGCCTTTGACAAGAGAAGGCCAGATTCGCGATTACACGATCAATGGAAGATCGATTATCGACCGTTACATTGTTCACACTTTTCTTCGAGCATCACTGTTTCGAGGACGACGCTGCTGTATTATCTTCTCACCTAGGAGGCTGTGATTTCGATCGTCACGAGGGTTATTCGTTATCTGCAATCTTATTCTCATGCTGCTGCGTGGCGCGATCAGATCGTGGAACCTCGAGCAATTTGATTTCTGACCTCATTTTTCCTGCAGCATCGTCGTACTGCACTGTTACACTGTCTCTAAACGCTTCTAGCTCTAACGCTGCTGGTCCTGGAGTTCTTCAGCACCCTGCAATTCTTGCTTGAACCCAACAATTTTTTCTTTTACTCTTCTTATTCTTTCACGAGTCCTGCAATTCTTTTCCTTCAACCTTAGTCTTTTTTGCGAGTACTACAATTTTTCTTCAACCCTCAAATTTTTTACTCGACTCTTACCATTTTTTTTAACCCTTCAATTTTTCTCTATAACCCTCCAATTGATTTTTATCTAACTCGTACAATTTTTTCTATGGTCTCTAGAATTATTTCTTGGTGACTACAATCTTGTTCTTGGATACCATCAATTTTTTTCTCCGATTCCACGATTTCTGTTCGAGTCCAGCCACGGACGCTGCTCCTTTTTGCAGGCCCCAACCGCGGTGTGTTGTTTGTTTAACACGACCCTGACTTTATTCTTACGACCGCCTGTCTCGCAAGAAAAGTGATTAATTAATCGAATATCTGTGGAACGTCGATTCCGCCTCTTTGATTTGCTACGTATAATCTGTTGAGCGCAAAAAGAAACGCGATTAATCTTTCACCTCGCGGTCTTACGAAACTGTTGACGCGTTAACACAGTTCTCCAATTTGTTGCCAGTTCCGGCACACGCGCGCGCACACACCGCATAAAAATCGTAAACACAGCTATTAGCCGGGGGACAATGCGCGAGAACGAAGGTAGCAATGATCACTGCATCGCCTTGTATACCTCGCAACATCTCGCCACACGAGTCGATATATAATTACAGGGTGTAAATTGCAGGTCCTCGAGAGACGTCGAGGGTCCACGCGCCCTGCGAAGGGTTACAGATTAAGAAAGCGCCAACGTTTCCCGGGAGTGCTCGAAGCCGAGAAAGAAATAGAGAGAAAGAAAGAGAGAGAGGAGAAGGTTTTATACACTGCGGAACGAGGAACGGAATCGGCCACCAACGATCATTCTTCGGCCGAAACAGGATGAAAGGAAACGGACGAAAGTTCTGTTAGGCGTCCTTGCATGGTCCCAGCGAGACCGAATGACGAAAAAATGATCTTTCTCTCTCTCTCCCTCTCTCTTTCAAGGAGTGGAAGGGGTTAAAGGGATAAAAGCAAGAGAGAGAGAAAGAGAGAGAAAGAGAGAGAGGGGAGAGGGTCAGAGGAGAGATTATTAGGCGGTCGACATAAAACGTGCTTAGGTGCGATTTAATATTTCCAGCTACGGGCATAAAATCCGACTGTATTGGGAGAGTCTCGCGGAGTAAGAGAGAGCCACGGAGCTTCGCTCTTTATGCCCGGGTTCTTTGTGACGCCGACAACTGGCGTCATCGAACGTCAACCTCCTTCTCGTTCCTTATATTTTATACCCTTCGCCTCGTAAAAAAAGCTCTCGACCTCCTTCGTCGCTGACCACCGGGCCCCCATCTTTATTCCCAATTTTCTGACCGGAATCGCGACGATTCGGATTGCCATCTTTCCCAATATCTCAATTTCATAATCTCTCGTACGTGTAGAAATTGCCCTAGGGAGCGCTGCGAGCACTTTAGCAGCAAAAAAATTTATCCGATTGAAATATCCGTCCACGAAACATCGATCGATCGAGAAACTTGCACAGTTGAAAAGGAATGAATGAAACTAAAGAAACTGAGATATTAAACGACTTTGCTAGGAAAGTCTTCCAACGCCTACGCCACTGCAATTTCGCGCCGATATTCCGGCGTCGGATTCAATTAGATCAGTTGACCAAGTTGCGGAGAGTCCAATCTCGGCTTGAAAGAACGGAACGACAATCGGGTGGAGAAGGTCCATCGAAGTTATTCTTCGAAGGCGATGGGAGGAAGCTTGCTCGCGTAATCGTCGAGCAATCGCCGCGAGGGGATGAAGAAAGAATGTTGCGAAGGAAGAAGAAGCTTTTGGTGTACTAGCTGCCTGGTCAGGATCGCTTGGAAAACGTCAACGATTCCTCCAGAGTCCGTCGCCCTCGTTTAGGTCAAAGGAAGCCGGATGAACGCGACGAGAACCTCATTCGGATTAGAGGAGTCCAGGGAATGGGGAGCTTCTTCTTTTTCCCGGGGCTCGATGCATCTCGGGAATAAAGCCGATTGATTTCGACCTGATAATGGGAACTCGCGGCCATGCCGTCTGTTACTTTCTCCAATGTCCATTCTCATCCTTTCTCATATCGTCGCCGAGTCTCTTCAACTTCTTCTCTGAATTTAGTATTTATTCATGTAGTCATGCCGTAAACCGTGTTTGTAAACCATCTTTACAATTAATAACGAGGCACATATCGTTGTATAAAGTTAAATCGATATGGACAATAAACCCTAATCTTACATTTTTTCAGGAAGTTAAAAATATATGTTGGCGCTCTAATTTCTCGCACGCTTAGAAAAAAATTAATAATATAGTTTACGAGGGTAAATTTCTTCTCTGTTGCAAGAGATATATAATAATGAATTTAAAGATTTTAATAAAGGATATAACGCAGTTTTGAACCAACCTGCATTCACCGGCTTCGGTTCGGGTAATTGAGGATTTTTTAGTAATAATTGGCTTTGTAGGTGGATTTTGGACGTAATGGTCGAAGTCAGGTATTCAAAAGTGATTCGATAGTATGATTTTAGATAATAAATTGATCGATATATGTATATTTTAAGCAACAAATTTCAGATACATCATGTGTTAATATCTTATTAATAATTGTTTGTATTTACCGATCTGTTGGTTCGCTTTTAATAACTTGATCGTCTTGTAATTCGGTATGATGACGATGACGATGACGACGATGTTGGATGATTGACAAATCCAGCGGGTTTACACGCTATTGGATGATGGTTCACTTTAATTTTACACAACTGATCTTTTATGCTTTTTCGCGACTGCGTGCGAAAGAAATCAGAACTGAGGTCGATTATGGTTTATCGATGACTGCAAATCAACTAACTGCTGGTCCTGACGATGAGCCATCCTTTTATAGAAAAATCAATCCATTGTTCTTAGTTTAATCTTCACGAGGTGTGCACCTCTTCATTGATTTGTTCGTATCAGTTATAATTTCTGATTAAACCGGATGTACAGTATTCCTTCCAATATTTATCATCCTATTGTTGGATCGAATTGCTCTATGCATCCTCCTAGGAGTTGGTCATCAGTCTTTTGTTCGTTGATCTTTTGCCCTTTTCTTCTACGTATTGCTATTCTTCATTTCCTGTGATATATCTTTTACAT
Source organism: Lasioglossum figueresi (assembly GCA_028455805.1). Lineage (NCBI taxonomy): Eukaryota > Metazoa > Arthropoda > Insecta > Hymenoptera > Halictidae > Lasioglossum > Lasioglossum figueresi. The sequence continues at coordinate 7,487,515 of CM052195.1, read as the reverse complement.
TCTTCGTCGATGAATAAATTTCAATAGGTGTTTCATTTAATTATTCGCTCGCATATTATATTTTGAGTGATTTCAATTTATTCGAATAAAATAGATTTCGCTGTGAATTTGTTCGATGAAGCTCTTGCTCAAAGATAAGTTTAAGTTTTGAAATAAATCACACGAGTTAGCAATTTCATATTGTCCACTGCGAAATATATCTTATAGATTATATATAGATATATATATATATATATATATATATGATTGAATTTATTAATTACTGCTCATGGCAGAACCACCGGACGTAACAGTTGATTTTACAGTGTTCGGTTTTGTTTCTCGAAAGTTTCCCAGTAGAAAACCGTGGTAGAAATTTCATCGATGGAAAAATGGTTATAATTCTTTTCTAAAGAATGTTTGAAATCAATTAATTCATAAAGAATGTGTTTGGAACGTTCTCGATTAACAGAAATGAAAAGTGAAGATCGGGTGCGTCGCTGCACTCCAGGTTTAAGCGAAGCGCAAAGGGCGATGTTTATCGAGAAACAACTGTCGATCTCCCGTCTCCGAGACCGGGGAATCTTCCCCGAACTGTTCAATGTTCCCCGGACCGCAATTATCGTGCTGCAAAAGCCGATTCTTCAGGAACGGCTGCCATTATCCGCGCGAGGAGCGATCGTTCGCGCTCCAACCTCCTAGCCGGAGACAAAACCGGCTCGATATAAACGAATCCTCTCTCGTTTCCTTTGGATGTATACGAGGCTGCTGGGCCGCGTCACGCTTATTGCTTCTCTGCCGGCAGTACAAACAATCCTGGTTTCCCCGATATTTCACTGGCATCGTGCTTTCGTCGAGTTTCCGCGAACTGGACGCTGGATCACCCACGAATCGAAAGCCGCGTTCCCAACGCTGTCCCAATAATCCTAGATCAAGATCCGACAGCTCGGACTCGGCAATCTTCTTAAAAGTACGAAAAGAGGTCAACTATTTTCTCTGCAGAACTCGGGACATTTTATTTTATTTCGCACAATTTCGTGTACATTCGCGTGCGAATGTTTACTTTCCAAAATATTGAATGAATCAAACAACCGAAAACGTACGACGAACGCTGAAAGCCGGAGGGAAAAAATTGCAACAGAAATTATTAATGCGTAACGAACGGGGTTAGCATATGCGTTGTGACATGCACAGCGAATTGTTCCTGCACCCCTCATTGTTTCCGTGCGCGTTTAGGGTAGAACCGTGTTGAAAAAGGGATTTTACACGGGTCGTTCGTGGTTCGAAAGGGAGGTGGGACGTGCAGGGAAGGTGTATACGAAGATTCTGCGTTCTCAGGGTTATGGAGATTTCATAGAAGCGTAACGCGCCGCGTATGCGCGGTTCGCGTCGTAATGATTATAATTGCCAGCGCTATCTTTAATGCCCTGGAAGCGGGTAATGCTAGCGGTGTTACGGCCGCTCGTATAACGCGAGGATCTTGATATCCCCACTTGCCGTGCTCTTTCGGAGAAGATGCCTCGAATTTCGCCGATGCGCGTTCCCCGTAAATTACGGTCCAATAAAATCCCCCCTCTCATCGCATTGCTCTTCCCGGTGGTTTTTTCACTTTGTCCTGGACGTATCTTCGGATCGTCCTATTTAACACCTCCGCGTTTCTCGTGCCAAATACAACATTTTTTGTTTTTGTTTTTTATCGAAGCTCTTTAGGCCCTTAGTTGGGTCCATTTCGCTTTTCAATTTAGTTTTACAAAGTTGCAAGTTGATGTTACAATAGTACAAGATTTATATAAATAGTTTACAATCTGTGAAAAAATTGTGAATACAAATACAAGCCTTAATATTAGGTTTTGCTATGAGCATGTCAACATTTAGAGGTAGTTGGAAACCCATTTTATATAGGGAATCCAGTAATTCGTGCCTCTGGATGTTATACTTTTCGCACTGCCAGATAACGTGGTTTAAAGTTTCATCGCTTTGGTTACAACTACGCTTGCCGTCGGAGATTATATTAAATCGTGCCAATGAAGCAGCCAAATGGTAGTGATCCGCCCGCATTCTATTAGTCGTGGTAATGAAACCTCTCTTCAACCCTTTATGGGAGAACCAGGGTTTGGAACTTTCCCGGAAAAAATATTGGAAATAATTTTTGCCCTTAAATAAACCTTGCCTCCTGATCATTTCCACAGAATTCTCTTTGGCCTGTTTCTTGAAATACAACATTTTCACGAGTTACTTCGTTGAAAACTCTGTTCGAGATGCAGCCACTCATTTATTTCTGTGGCGGTACTCGTAGCTTATTAAATACTTTCTTTCAAATTTAGCAAACTAGACACAGAAATTTGACTGAGGAGGATACAATCTTTTGATACGAAACAAGTAAAATATTGAAGCAAGGAATTTTAAAACGCAATAATTTGCGTTAGGTGATAACGCTCTAATTGATGGCACACATTCTATGTTTCTATGATATGGTTCAGAAAGTTCGCCAGCCGGAATCGATCGATTGCAAAATAAATTTCTACTCGAAGCGTGAAGTTCAGAGAAATTGTATCCAGCGGAGGCTCGTCTTGACCTCGACGACGCTCAATTCCCGGCTGCACCCGTTTCCGTTCCGCAGTGCGGACGCACCCTTATAAAAGCTTTTACGACCGGAAGTTGACCCCGCAGTCTTGCGGGGGCGCCTGCATACGGGTGGAACCTATGCACCGTGCGAAAACGAGAGCAGACGGCGTGCAATTAAGTAGTTAGAGAAATAATGGTTCGCCTCTCCGAATATCCTTTCCTCTCTCTCTCTCTTCAACTCTCCCAACTCTCTATGTATCTCTCATTTTCTCTCTTCGACTCTCTTCGGCTCTCCAACTCTGTAAAGGGCTCCAGATCAGGATCTTTCCAAGAGTTTCGCGCGTTCGTCACCGCAACCGCGATCGCAATCTGCCAAAGACGCCGTGTAAAAACTGATGCTCTCCATTGCGCGCGCGCTCGCGCTACACGTTATCGCCGACTCTTATCAGCCGGAAGACCGTTCGCTTATCACCTCGATCTCGAAGCCGGCAGGAAAAGCCGCGCATCGATAATTACTCCTCGTAAAGGTAACGACGCGCGGCCTGTCCCCTCTTCCGCGAATTTTACGGCGACCTCTCTTCCGGATCTCAGTCCCCGCGGTCGTAAAGTTCATCGGGAGAACACACCTCGGATCTCAGTTCCACGGAATGGCCTGTCCGCGGCTGCGACTTTGGCTGAGAACGTTTCCTTGACAGCTTTAAGGTCCGTCAAACGGCGCGCTTCGGCTTCCAGCAACCTGTAGATGTTTATGCGACAGGGCAATTGTAGACAGTCGTTTGTAAAGTAATAAGTTGGCTGGGATTTTATTCTCTGCGTTTCTTCGTTTCGTTTGATTGATGCATCGAGAGTGTCTGTGGACACCCTTGCTGCTGCCGCGGGAACGGAAAATGCATACAGCTTTGTTCGCACCGAAGGCACGACGAGAACGGAAAAATTCGTCAACAAATTCTCGTTCAAGCTCAATTTCGATAAAGGCTTATCGCTAGACTGCGGATCTTTATAGAATTATGGCTTTTGAAATTCTTTTTGAATACTAAGATATAAAATATAACAGAATTTAGTACGATTTTAGTTTATTTCAGATTTAAAAAGAATACTACCACGGGAAATAAGATTCTATTTTATTACACTTGCTTAAAATTCGTCCAGAGAATTCGAACATTGTAGAAACGTCTGCAGTCTACTTGTCAGGTTTATATTTTCGTTTGGTTCGGAACAAACATTGCACGCGCGCGAATTCATGGCCAACCTTTCCGAGCTGTCTCGGTGCTCGATTTTATACATCTTATATCATCAAAATGCATTCGTCCGACCTTGTGCGAGTTTTAGAATCGTAACGCTATTAATAAAATTTTAACGAGAACACCTAGCTTCGTGCAAAAAAAAAATGCAACGTAAAAAGAACCATGCATATTATAATCTCAATAAATTCTGAAGATTACAATAATCTTTTTCAACTAAGTATACCTATCGTAACAGTACTTCGACTGTCCTTAATTAGCATAGAATTAGACTCCGCTATCGGGTCTACTTGGTGCGCATTATATAAACTAAAACGGGTACATTTGTATATAATCGCAACAATTATATGCAATAATATATGTATATGCGACAAAGTGGTCAAATTGTCGTGACGAACGTATCGCCTTTCGTTACAATTTTATCTACTCCCACGCTCGGTCCGGTAATTAAATATGCGCAGTGCGATAGTTGCATGTAGTTTTGCAATAATGTGCATAATACTGAATAATGGCTCGCTCCTTACCTCTGGTATCATGGATATATTGGTTGACGTTACGAACTTTTGTCTTTATATTCGTCTTCTGTAGTTCTGAAATTCTCCAATTCCTTTGTAATTCTTTTGCAATTTTTCTGCAATTCGTCTGCAATTCGTCTGCAGTTCTTCTGCAATATATTTTTCACTTCGTTAATTTTTCTGCAATTCCTCTGCTGTTCTTTCGGAATTCTACGATTTTTCCGCAATTGTGCAGTTTGTCTGCTTTTGCGATCCTATCGAGGAAAAACGACAGATTCGGATGGTTCTAAAATTGCGAGATCTGGCCACTCGGACATCTCCGCGAGATATAAATACAATACTCTACTGCGATTTGTGAACACTTTTTATTCATGTGTAGTAGTATCCCATCTTCCCCTCTCCAATTTATTACAAGATCAGCACCGCAGTCGCCATCTCGATAGTCGACATCAGCCAGACCATAAAACCGTTCGGATAAATAATATTCGAACGCGAGTAGCCCGTCGGTAACAGAACCCGACAATAATCAAGCGCGGTCGAGCTCTGAGGCATCATTCGGCTCAACGATATCCGTCCGCTAACGACCGATCAACAGGTCCCGGGACGATGGTCGCGGCGATCACGGGCAAGATACTCGTACACGTATATATCCCCGTGTGGCAAAAAACCGACGCGACGATGCGTCGCTAATGGCAGTTAATCGTCTGTGTGTGTGGCGGTGTTCGGTTGGTGAAAAAAAGCGCAAAATCGCGCGCGGCGTCAGAGAAAGTCCGTGTGCCCGTTGATCCTTGGTTATGTATCCGACGACGCGGCGCTAGGCATCGCGCGGGTACATCGATCATCCCGAAGCGGGTTGCGTTGCGTCCCTCCCCTGAGAGAGTAACCCGATCAACGTGCCCGGCTGTATCAGGAATTATTATTCACCTGGCCGTCAGTCGATGAGAAGGAGAGGGCGGGGCCGCGAAGCATGCATCATCGAGAGCAAATTCCGTTCGCCTCTCTTTATTTTACGGTAGGTGAAGGATAGGAAAGAGCAGAGATAGAAAGAGAAAGAGAGTGAGAGAGAAAGAGAGAGAGAGAGAACTGTTCCCGGACGATCTTCACGTGGCTGCCGTCAGTCCGCTTAACTGTAGATCAATCAATATACGCTGGTTGAACCCTCGGACTTGTTTTCCTCTCGGTCTATCAGGAGGTACCTCGTGGATCGTCCCTCTTGCTCCGACCTTTTACCCCGTCCTCTCCCTCCGGCTGCCCCTAACGAGCTCATCGCTCGCACAGCCAAAGAAAAAACACGAGAAACTGGTACAAAATGGCCCTTGAGAAATGCCGTTCGTCCAACCGTTCGTTTATTCGTTCGTTCATTCGTTCATCCGTTCGTTCGTTCGTTCCCTCGTTCGTTCGTTTCGACGTTGCGGACGGATGAGAACGGAGAAGGAATGCGCCGATTTCCGCCATTTTGGTGAACTGTCGCTCCATCAGCATCTCTTCGATTTTAGTTTTTGTTTTATGTACGTATCGAGTGTGCCATTTCATAGAGCTCCAAGTTTCCTTGCACGACCGTTCAACCTTCTCTCTGTATATCGAGTGCAAATGCACTCCGCGCTGATAAAACCGGAAATGAAAAGATGACAAACGGATAATCTCCAAAGATTTTCTAGGAATGATATCCGAGATACGTTTAAAATTTTTAAGAGTCGTATACTTATCTTTTAAAAATCAATAAAACTTCATAAATAAGTACCTATGCAGATAAATTTTTGTTTACGTTTTGCTCGAAAAATGTACATATAGGGTCCAATCGCGTCCCTGTACACGGTCAACATCGGAATAACAGTGCACAAAGAGTAGGTTACCATTTTGGTGAGATCGTGACAGAAAAATTATTTAGATTGATTACAGGTGACGGTGTACGAGTACATGTATCGACGTGCAGCGATATCAACGATTTTCGTCTGCGTCCCAACGAGAAAATCGCATAAATATCAGGCGAAAAGATCATGTTTCTTAACGATGGACGTTCTGCTGGTATCGTAGGCGGTGTCTACTACGAGACACCTGTCAGCGACCCTGGGAAACTCCGGATAATAGTCGATACAAACCGGAAGCACCTGTGCGCACCTTCTTCGCGTGAATAGCAAAGTGTGTCGTCGTAAACTCGCTCGCTCGCTCGCGCTATAACGTATAAGCATGAACACACCACCCGGTTGATAATAAGACCGACGATGACACGCGATTACACCGGTAATGACTCTTCTATTATTATTAGTCGTCGGAAGAAACGTGCAACCTGCGTAGGCACGTATGCACAGGTATACCGCACTGCGAATACGATCTCAATTACGGATGCGGAAAGATCGTAGATCATGCGTCCGTTTTATCGCCGTTTCTTTCCCTGTTTATGAATTCTAATCGGTCCTGCGTATCGACTATTAATCGATCCGGGTAGATCGTAAATATGTATAAACCGAAACGAAGGTTGCCCGAGCCGTAAACTATTTTTTAGCCGATGTGCTTTTGCAACTGTTTACTTCTTCGGTGTTTCGATACGAAATTCAGAAACGCGAGGATAAAATGAACCGTATCATTTTCTCGTTTCAGCTTGTTTTTCTGCATTTTCAATCTGTGAATATATTGGTATGATTACGGTGTGACTACGCTTGTTAAGATCATGTCAAATGTCAAATGTTTTCCGAAGCAATCGCGAGTGAAACGTGTTTTATAAACGTGTGACATAAATTCGAAAAAATGCTTGAAAGCGACAGATGGTGCTCGGTTATTTGCACCAGTATTTTGAGGTGGAAGGAGAGCAGCAGATTCGCCATTGATACGGGCGTCGCATTTCGCAGCCAAAGCCTCCCTTTGGTCTCTGTCTGCCGACATCTTGGCAGGATCTGCCGGTGGAGAACTAGGCAGGATGAACGACGGTCCCGTCCGGCAAATTAATTATTATTCACCCCGCGTGAGGCCGCGTTACGAGGCAGCGCCGTTTCGTTCAATGAAATTTATCGTCGACGCAGATCTACGAGCCGAGAGAGCAAAAGAGAAAGAGAAACTCGCCTCCGAACGGGGATAACGAACGCGCGAACTTAAAGGATTACCGGGAAATTAACACAAGTGGGAGCAACCTTTTAAACCGTCACGGACCCTTAAACTCGAAATCCTAATTATACATTAAAGTACGAGCAAGTAACTATGGTTGTAAGTAACATACTCGTATAACTCGTGTTATTCTCGCGGTGGAAGCATTTTGCCAATGAGCGCGAGTTTGTAGGATTAACTGGATGTTAATTGTCTACCAGGAATTTAGCTGACGAGCTTAAAAAAGTACAGACGAATTTATTTTGCGTAGTTCCAGTTGGTTTGGCTCGTGGTTTTGTTCGTGAAGCAGAAAATGGTTCTCTTGAGATTATCGATTAACAATTGTCGTACAACGAATCGTACAATTGTAACGTTTGTAAAAGAATAGTAGTTTCTTACAAAGATTAAAAGAAATACGCCCAAAAGCAACTCTAGAGTTATCGAGAAAGAAAATTTAAGATCTTCGTATAGGAACTTCCAATGGCCTAATATCTCAGAGTAACAATCAATCTCTCTTCGGCACTAATTGTTACTCTCATATTTGTGGTTTGTTTTTATTCTAACAAAAAATGGAATTGTCTCTGTTGAAGAGTTCGCAGACCGCAAAGATTGAAGAGCAGATTTGTCCATTTATTTATAGAGTATCGACAGTGTAGATCTGTTCCGCCAATTGATCGTGGACAATTGCTGGTGCGAGCGCATCGGTGTTAGAATTCCGTAAACTGAAAGGATTCCAGGTGGTCCCGCAAGTCGAGAATGGTACACGATCCTAACGCGTCTAATGGCTAGTAGCAGCCGCAGATAACTGTTGTTGCTACTCCGGAGATCGTCGAAGCGTAGGTGTGTCGTGTTCCCGTAGAAATGATCACCGAAGCGTGTAGTTCCCGCAGCTTATCTTCGAACGGGCGAGTTCGGTCGCAGCTGAACGCGGATAAAAAAGCGCGAGCAGCTGTAAGAATCCGTGACCAAGTCACCGAGAATAGCGATCGCCTACGAACAATGGTTTACAGAGCGCTACTGAAAATAATCCTCGGGTTCTAGAAGATGATTTTACGAGCCGACTTTAACCCTCGCGATGTTGACGCTTCTTGATCACGGTAATCGATTATTGGTTCAGAGTGGTTTGTAAAATTGGGAAATGTTCGCAAAGAATCTGGATCGTGCCTGCAGATATAAAGAAATTAGGGTGTACAAGCTTAAACAGAGAAGGGAGACGACAGAGAAGAGGGGGATGGGGATCGGCTCGTTTTATAAAAGCAATTAGAAGGGCCCGTATTAGATATAGCGGATCGTACATAACAAATATGATAATACCGAGGCCCGCTAGCCCGAAGGGAGTTTGGCTTTGGTCCGGTCGGACGGGGGTTTCGGGTTATGAGGCGGGTTAAACGGAATCATTAATAATCGGGGCTAACTAATCTGCCTGTCGCTATGAGCACACTTGTTTCACTCCTGTTTTTATTAGCCTGGCCTCCGGTGTAACATTTTATTCGTCGCTAACCGCGCTATTTGAAAGAACGTCGAACAATCTCATTTTAGAAATTCAAGTTTCTCGCGATCCTGCTCTTCATTTCCGTTTCCGCCATGTCGGAACCTCCCGCTTAGATTTTTCGAAATGTAAAACATGTTCGGGGACGGTCGAATCACCGTATTCATAGTCGATCTTCTGTTTCAGCTGTACGAAATCAACGACGATCCCAAAAGGAAAGAGTTCCTTGACGATCTCTTCAGCTTCATGCAGAAACGGGGTAAGTTCTAATTGTACATAATTGTATAAAACTGTTGGTAAATATTGACAAAAGGGGAACCAGAAAGGTTTTTACAATTATCTACGAAACTGGGTCGCCTTTTGTCAATATTTACCAAACTGTTTTCTATAACAGCGACAATTCAAGCTGGACATCGTCGTTACGTTAAGAACGTGTAAGAATCGATCGTGTAAGGAAACGCTTGTAAAAGGTGATTAATGCGCTCCGCTCCAAGTCCGATCTCCGCGTCGCAGATTATTATCGTCCGAACCGCGAATCGTTCGCGGCAATTGATTCCGCAAATATTGATCGTTCGGATCGACGTCCAAGGACAGATTGTTCGATCCGCGAAAGAATCAGGCGAGACCGCGAGGGAATAGGAGAGAAGGTATGAAAGGAGAAGAAAAGAGAAGAGAAGCGTAGCGGGGAGAGGCGAGAAGAGCGAAACCCGCTCTCTCCCCGCCATTTGTCTCCATCGTGTCGTCGTCGTGGCGAAGACGTATTACGATCACTTGGCACGCACTCGCGCGTTCCACACGGGCCTGCAATTTTGTCATAATCCCGCAGACGTCCGACGTGGGACGCCTTCAAATCCCGAAACGAATCTCCGGATTTAACCCGCAGGACCACCTACGCTCCTGATGCTGTGCTTCGCAAGGGAATATTCCGCTCCCTCGCATAACTACCAGGAATATATCGAAGTTCGTTCAGTTCTGACGTCTGACGTCATTATTATTCACCGTTTTATGCAATAAAAAAACATTTTCTGCATTCGTTACGAAAAACAACAGTCGCTCGGCAATGTCTTCCTTCCTTCAACAATTTGAACCCTCGATACTCGAATGGCGACTCCGAGTGACTCGATCAAAATTGCTATATCATTATTCAAAATATTTCCCACGTTATCAATTTTGTTTGTATTTAACACATAATTATACAAACTATCAAACATTATATCTAACTAGGTCGGAAAAAATGTTTCAATTTCTACGTCTCAATCTTTTAATAGTTCTCTACTGTTTCGTCATAGTCTAAGAAGTCGTCTATCGGTGTGAATGCTAATTTTGTTAGCAACCCTCGTTGGAGAAGGACAGTGTGAATCCTTTTTTTTTTATTGATAACGATGGAAGTGTCGAGCGAACGCAGAGAATATAATAGGAATTGGCGAGAAACGTTAGCACCATAGCGAAAGTAATGGTTCTGAATATCTTCGTTTTACAAATTGTTTTTTAACTCGTTTAGATTAGTCGCGGTGAATATTTATATCCATTATGATTTACGAACGTAAATGCAGATGTACGGTGTAGATATTAATTATAATTATTAGTGTACTCTCCGAACTACACGTCACTAAAATCGACGTCAATTTTTGAAAACAGAGCAAGCGCGTCAGACGTACGTTTATGACGCTGGCAACGTATCTGCTAAGTATACGCTGCGAACGATGTCGGTATTATCACTTTTTGAACTAACGCGAACTCTGTGACGTCCTATTTCTATAACGAAGACAACGAAGTTTATCGTCGAATGTTTTTCTCGAAAATAATATTCTGCGAACCTGTAGAAGATGTTACGCAAGCAAACGAGGTGACCGAAGGTTTTCAGTGCTGAAGTAGAGGTCTTCGAAGTAGATAGCAAATGTGGCTGAAGATAGCAAATGATTAATTGGTCTACTTCGAATTTAACGCATTCCTAGTATTCATCCTTGACGAAAATGCTAAGTAGAATAGAATAAAGCGAGCTAATGCTTTAATGACGATTTTTCTATTGCTACGGTACGTGTCTGCAGATATGTTTTTAAATTGTTCGTACAACCTTTTTCAAAGGTCCTACAATTTTCTTTTTACGTTCCACAACTTTTCTTGAAACCGTAAAATTTTTCTCGTAGGCCCTATAATTTATTTATAGGCTCCACATTTTTTTCTGGCGTCCACACAACCATTCTCAGAGGCCCTACAATTTTTCTCTATATTCCAGAATTTTTCTAGAGTCTATACAATTTTTTTCTCATTGGCTCTAAAAGTTATTCTCAGGCTCCACAATTTTTCTAAAGTGCATACACCCTTTTTCAAGGGCCCTGCAATATTTATCTACTTTCCACAATTGTTCTTGAAGTCTTGCAATTTTTCTCGTGGGTTCTACAATTTTTTACAGGCTTGAACACTGCTCGACAAGATGCACAATGTGGTACAGTAAATAAATAAATAAATACAGCTAGGGTGGATATATTTTCCCCCCCCAGGAGATCGGTGGATTGGTGTACGACGTTACACAAAAACCAAACAACCTCGAACGAGAAACTACTCACGGGAACAATGTCCACCCGGTATATTTAGCGCCCACGCACCTGTCGAGGTCCGCGCCATTGTCGCGCGGGTGTATTCGCATCGTCGCGAACTTCGGAAACCGTGCCAAGGTATTTAGAATACGGTGAACATACTCGCAGCTTGCTGCAAATCACCGCGTCACCATCTTTCCTCGGCGCAACGAACTCTCACCAAATCGTTCTCGTGCCAGTCAACCTTCTCCTTCCATAACATCCACCATCGATCTTCTTCCTTTGTCGATCAATATTGCAATAGAACGTCTATCGACACTTTATATCGCTTTATCCGAGCGATGAGTCAACTATGAAGATCTTCCCGGATTGGCAAATGCATGCAAACACGCGCTCCGATTATATACATACACATACATAATTTTATATCAAGTTATACCAGAAACTGTATTGTATATCAGTTCATTAGATCCTACCTGTTACGTAGTTGGCATCTTCATCCAGGGTTGAGCAAGTTTGGTCTCCAGCTTTTCTCAAAACAACCGAAGAGAATTGTGCTCGTAACTATGAAAGTGTAATTATGAAAGTCTAAGTCGTGTACTCGTATGTTTCTTGTTTCGAGATATTTAAAGCAAAAGGATGTGGACACTAAACGAATTCCATACAAGGTTGACGTAACGAGCACTATCTAACTTCAATTTAAATTAAAATATTTATCTACTTAATTTCAAATAATGTCACGTGAAATAACTGATAAACACATTTTTTTTTAATTTTCACTCAGACCACTTTCACGATTACGAGCACAATTGTCTTCGGTGTCCCGTTGTTGGCGCAGGATTCTAATTCGGACTCGGTCAGCTAGCTTGGACAGATGCAACGCGTTGTCTGACCCTTTAACCACGTGGACGTTTACGAGGATCACGGCTAGACGAGAGTCGACCCAGGAATCCACGTGTGCAGGAAGCTAGATGCGGGTCGCACGTGTGCCAGACAGCCTGGATAAATGCCCTGTCATGTTGTCTTGTTTTCACGGTCCTCGATCGTTCGAATTACGCAAAATGTATAATTACGAGAACGTGTAAATTCAGCATTTGCGCCCTTAATAGTTATGTTGTTCGCAATAATCAATTTCCAATATCCGGAGCCAAGACGTATGTTTCTTAACGCGAATTACTTCTTGAACTCTTCTAAATTCTGCAAATCCCGAATGAGATTCGTTGCAGTTGAATTGCGAACGAAATTAAAGAATTATGTCACCCACATATGGCGACGCTGAACGCGCTAACGTGTTTTGGACCGGTTAGAACACTGCGAGGAAGATTTGTTAGCGTTGGAAGATGAAGTGGATGGAACGTGGAGGGACACTCTGTACAATGCTAGGTTCGATTACAAAGCGATCGGCAAGAACCGGAAACGTCGGCCTCTAATTATAAACACCGTGGCCGGGTCCATCGATCAACCTTGCTAGCAATGCGCCCAGCTCTTTCTCTCTCTCCCTCTCTCTTCTGTTCCCTTTTCTTTTTTCCTCTGTCCTCCGAATTTGAGCTTTCGAGACCGTGCTATTATTGTATCCGCACTGTCGCTGTGATCACCAAGGACCGGATCCACGAGATTTCCCCGGATTTTCCGCCTTATTTTAGAATCAATCATCTTGTCCTCGGAATCGAGGTCTAGGGGACGCTGCGAGCGAACAGTCGAGCTTGCCTGTCAATCAAAAGATATGGAAAATATAATGAGTTCATAGTCGGTGAACTTCAATTAATTCTCTGACAGGGACCATCGAACGGTCTCGGAAAGTATAATATAATTAATGCTCGAATTAATTATCAAACATTTTGTGTATATTTTGTATAGTTGCTTAAAAGACAGTCATCCTCTTCTTTAAATCCATTGATCGATACGAACTGTTACGATTTCATGCTTATCGTCTTTCACCCCAATGTCGATGTTAACTATAAGCCTTACGAATTACGTGTCAAATATATTATAACGAGACTGCGGATTACTTTTTTTGTAGACGAATTTTGAGGATGCGAAATCAAATAGAATCTTGTTCTCAATGATAATAGTAAACTCTGTCAAACAGCCATAAATGCGACCACGTTAAAATAAACTACAAATAAAGAAACGAATAAATAGAAAGCCCGACATTTATTAATACACATTCAGAGAATTTAAATAATTTCGCAAAGTCGACTGGCAACGAATACTTGAAGACGCGGATGTTTAATTGCCTGGAAGGAAAGCCTCAGGATCGATTATAGTAATTCAAGAACGACATGCTGCAACCGAGGCCGAAGGCCGGTAGAAATTCCCAATCATCGTCGATTGATCCGGTCTTTACGAGGTCGATTAAAATCGCGCGGGAAGAAAAAGGGTGAAAAAGACGCGAGAGAATAAAGGGTAAAAGTTATCTCTCTCCCTTCCTCTCTCAAGAGAGAGTAGGAGCTGGTGAGAGTCACCCCCCGCGGGGTCCTTTATTGTGCCGACGCGAACAATGATTCGATGCTAACGCGATTCATAACACCTCGGCCACGTCCATGGATAGAAAAGATCATTCATCACATCGAGCCACATTAGTCGATCGCCATCGGCAATCTGTGTTTGTTGTCGAAGCTCCTCTCGAGCAGTTACAGTCTTATAGACTGCTCAACAATTGCAAAATGCTGCCAATCTTTGCATTTAACCAGAAACTTGGCTATCCACTGCCGATTTATAAGGATAATTCTCTAAAAGGGATTTTTGAGGAGTCACGATCACTTTTTGAAAATGTATGATAGCGAACCAGCGAACAACCATTGGCAATCTGTGTTTATTGTCGAAGCTTCTCTCGAGCAGTTACAGTCTTATAGACTGCTCAACAATTGCAAAATGCTGCCAATCTTTGCATTTAACCAGAAACTTGACTATCCACTGCCGATTTATAAGGATAATTCTCTAAAAAGGATTTTTGAGGAGTCACGATCACTTTTCTGAAAATGTATGATAGCGAACCAGCGAACAACCATCGGCAATCTGTCTTTCTTGTCGAAGCTCCTCTCGAGCAGTTATAATCTTATAGACTGCTCAACAATTGCAAAATGCTGCCAATCTTTGCATTTAACTAGAAACTTGGCTATCCACTGACGATTTATAAAGATAATTCTCTAAAAAGGATTTTTGAGGAGTCACGATCACTTTTCTGAAAATGTATGATATCGAACTAGCGAACAGCCATCGGCAATCTGTCTTTCTTGTCGAAGCTTCTCTCGAGCAGTTATAATCTTATAGACCGCTCAACAATTGCAAAATGCAGCCAATCTTTGCATTCATACAGAAACTTTGCAATCTACCGTTTGCCCACAAGGATAATTCTCTAGAAAGGATCTTCGAGGAGCCATGACCACTTTTCTAAAAGTATAACTAACGATAAGACAAATACCAATTTTAACGAATGATCTAAAATCTAAGAAGTATAGAAGCTCGATTCGGTTACTCGTAGCCGGGTTGCAGGATGCTCGAGGATCCACGAAGGAGACGGCTCCCCCGGCAGCGAACGACTGGATTATCTTAATTAACGGTCGTAAAGTTAATCGACGATGCAAGCCACTTTATCGGCTCGCATGCTCGCGGTACGACGATGATCACCGCGGTTATCTGGCCTCGGCCTCTGAATTCGGCGCGGCGGAAGATAGTAGGTGGTCGTATCCCGGCTACAAAGTGTACAAAGTGTATAAAGTGTCCGGCGACCGGCCACGTATCAAAAGGGCCGACCCGGCAACCGGAACGCACAAATTCGCGTAAACGGATCGTAATCGACGGCGATAACTCGGCCGTTAACTCGGGAACCGGTTCGTTCCCCGACGCCGCACGGTGGCGAATTTTGACCGAAATCGCAGACCAGATTAACATTCGTTGTACCGAGCCAGAACCGATGCGTATCAAGATCTGCCATGATCAAACATCTCCGAGAAGCCAACGATTTTATTCGAGCGATTGATCTTCCTGTTCGTACGATCCTCCTAAACATTTTTAAGCTCATTTTAATATAGACAATCAAGGGATCGTACCAACAGTCATAATTCTCCTGAACATAATTCCATCATTTTTTAAAAGGAGATCACGTTGGCTCGTCGTGATTGGTTGTGAAAAATCAGGGAACACGGCGAAACGGAGGATGTCGGAGAGAGTGAAATCTCGAAGGTGCGAGAGAGAAGCAAATGGAAGAAGAGTACGGACACTTTATCAGGCGCGAAAGGCTCTTATCGACGCCCCATGAAATTGAGCGGATACGTTCTGTTAGATAGCTCGTGGGAGTGTTGGCGCGTAACTGCCGGCCCCGAGGACCATAGTGAATAAGGAACGACCAGGTAGAGGAAGAGGAGGGGCCCCAGAGAGGAGTAAGATAATAACGTATTCGACAGAGAATGGCATTGCTCTCGCGCGCGAGAGAAGACGGGGCATGGTCGTCCGGCCGCGTAGTATGAATTACATCGGCGATTGAAACTCGTTCGCGATGAAAAAAACCACCGAGAGAGAGAGAGAAAGAGAGAGAGAGAGAGAGAGAGAGAGAGAGAGAGAGAAAGAGAAAGAGAGGATAGGGAGACCTCGGGCTGGGACGTCGGAGAGAGGTGCCCGTGGATTTGCATATTAAATGGCTTGAGATTTATAACGGTCGGCCCGAAGAGGTGCTAGCAATACGCGCGATAAATAAAAGAACGTTCCTCTTCGATAGACGTCGTCGGCAAGAGTGGTGATCTACTCTTCCGATCCTTTTCCATCGTTGAGACCCGCCCCGGAAAACAATTGGGTTTAATCGCGACAAATCGACCGCGATCGGCAACCATGCAATCAGATTTGTTTTCCTACCTTTTTCACCGTAGCAACTGGTTTGCAATCTTCCATAAAAATTACAGAAACGTATGCATTAACAATCTTAACCCTTCAGGGACGTCATCGGTACGTCGCACAGTGGTCCCAAATCCCGAAAAAGCGGCCAAAACCTCTGAACGTACTTTAATGTACTCAAAAATTCGTACTCAGGATCCCTTTTCGGGATCGTTGATTACGAGTATGAAGTTGAAATTCCAAAAAACAATATGGCGGATCCAATATGGCGGACATGTACATTAAAAAATGGTTGGGACTGCTTGGAAAATGATCTTTTTGGGGTCTTTGGGGTCGCTGATTGCGAATACGAAGTTGAGAATTTGAAAAACAAAGTGGCCGATTAAAATTTAGACAACACATTGGATGCGTTTTGAATGGTTGATAGATAAAAATCTATAAATGGCAAACAAAATTGTACTTTGTATATCAACAATTAGTATTATTGTAAAATATGTACATAATATTTATTCATCCGAATCATCCTCGATATCAGATCCTTCCTCGGAACCATCTTCTTGTGTAACCATTTGTCCTTCCTTACAAGGTGCAAATGGCGAAAGCAACAATTTTACTACTTCTGGAGACAAACTTTTCAATTTTTTTTTCGGCAGTTTCCTTATACTTGAAATATATGGATCTGAAAGTTTACCCTCGTACGAGCAGACAGGCAGCTAACGGCAGTTGGTTTTTATAAATTTTGAAAGATAAATGTATTAGCAACACGTCGGAAAAGGAATTTGGATGGCACGACGTGGAACTATTAACTTATGTCTACGTTTCTACAATACGCGCATCAAGTTTTACCTTCTACGTTCTCCAAAGAATATTGCCATCGTGTAACGTAACGACTAACAATTTTGGAGATACAAAAACAGATAAACATTCTACTTACTTCTCGGAACAGCATCAAATTTGTAGAATTGAAATTGATGCGCTATTTTGAAAGTTATGCGCTTTACAAGGGGGCGTTCAATTTCCTACTTGTAATGCGCGCGATAAATGCTCATCGAACGAAGGCTACCTTTGAACTGACTACTGAACCGTATAATAAACTTTTTCTTTGTCACTGTACCTAACCCTAAAATTACAAACTCCTAGGAGGAAGTTCATTTTTGTAGGTTTTGGCCGCTTTCTCGGGATTTGGGACGACTGTGCGTCGTACTGGCTCTGAGGAATATTTAAAAATGAGTTTAAATGTACAATTATTGACAGCAATGTACAATCGTACCGTGCCAAATTACAGCCACCCATTTTTCTCGTAAACGCATAGAATCCGCAGTCTAATAATGAATTTTCTATTACCGCCGCTTATTTTAGCGGTGGTTGAAAGAGGTGAACGCTTGAAAAGTACGTTGCACCAGGCGTGATCGGCCGTGTTACGAGCCTGCTCGAAGAAAAGTGCGTTTCGACGCATTAGCGACGCCGGGAACACGTGTTCGGTGCACGAACACTTTTCGCCGTGCACACTTGTGAAACAGGCACGACGTGCGTGCCGTCTGCGTACACAACGCGTTACACGGCCTCTCCCCGAGAGCGGCCCCGTGTTCCCGCGATCCTCTTTTCAACGGCGATACTTTAACTTTACTTTGTACGGAGCCCCGTTCCCCTGATTATCGGGCTATTTGTGCTCCATGGCTCGGCGAACGAGCCTCGAAAAAGAACCGCGGAACGAGAGAATCGCCGATCGACGTTCGAGACCTGCGTTTACGCATTTAAGTGTTCAATTAAGGGGTAACTTCTGTAACGTTACGATCCTCGAGGTATCCGGTGGCCCGGATCCTCTCCGTCGACGGCCACTGTCACGCTCGCATGTCTATCGAAAATTTGCAAACTCGCCGAGACCCCAACAGGATTTCGCGTCGCGTTTCTAACACGATCGAAGTTTCTACAATTTTTATTTAGAAATTCCCTCGAACTTTCGTTCGCGATTCTAGTTTAATTTCTATCGTGATTTCGCTGATAAACTTCAGCCCTCTTTTACTACAACGATAACTTTGATTTTGTGTGACTTTGGGAATGTCCAAGAGAAAGAAATTTTTTTTTTGTTTATTTATAAATTTTATAGCAGCGGATTACATATATATGTATGGTATCGCGTGAAAGGCTTAAATTTCCTATTTATCGTGGGAGGAAGGAGACCCATGCAACGATTATGTCTTTATTTCTTTTATGTGCGTTATAAATTGCGTTTAATATATTTTGGGTTATAGGACACTTGTTTTAAACGTTTGTTACGCATGATATTACGCCGATGGAGTCAGAGAAAATGATGTATCTTGAATACTTGGCATTGAGAATGGATTTCACAGCGAATAAGATTGCGTAGGCCTCGCAGAAAGAAAATTGAACAAAAATTTTGTACTTTGTATAATTTACGATTATCTGGGACTACGATTGTTTGCAGGAAAGTGGAGGCGTCGATTCCAATATTCTTTAAAACAATAACGACCAGGCCTTGGCAGGCAATTATGATTCTATTCGGCGTAACCTTGGCTCACGTGAGACCGGTCTCGTTTCGGCAGTTTCACCTCTCGGTTGTCGAGCTTGTTCCGAAATCGGTTTACGGTGTTCCCGTGATCCTCGGTCGTAACCGTTCCGCGTTATTTAAGGACTCTGTTCCTCCACGTGCACATCGGTTCTGCATCCGCGACGTCGCGTCTTCATACGTTCCAAAGGCCGCACACGCGAACATCCGCGGCAACCTCACCTTTCCACCCCCGTTCATTATGCAACGGAGACGACGTGATTTGCCGGGGCACGATCCTCTCTACCTCCCCCCACGACCTCCACTAGCTCCCCCTCTCTCTCTCTCTCTTTTCTTCTTTTTCTTTTAGTACTCCCCATTTCATTTTCCCGGCGTCTTTTTCTTTATTATTCGGTATTTTGTGCCGGGAGCACGTTCGTACGTCGTGCGATAACTGCACCGCGTCACGGCATGCAGAACGCTAGTTTCCAGCCAGAGATGCATGGAACTGCGAGGGAAAGGACTCGAGATTGCTGTTTCGAATGTTATTAGCGCTGATCATTTTAGGATTAGAATTGTCAAGGAAACCGGCAAATGTTTGCGCAGATCCTGCGTCTTGCAATCGATGCAGCCAATTTTCAGTTCGCATAGAAATCTGCCGTCCAGTGACCATCCAACAGAATTCTCCATTTTTTTAAAAATACGATGAAACAATAACTATGAGTTTGTGACCGATGTCAAAATGGAGCAGAATGTGACACGGTCTTTTCAGATGGAAATCGGACACGCGTGAACGATAGTCGAACATAGAACACCCTCGGGAATTAAAGAATGAAACGAACGGGAACGGACTCTCTCGCTGGGAGACTTTATTACGTAATAAATATTAAAATTCATACGGATTGCACCTCTACCGAGAATCGATCTTCGACCGGTCCAAAGGGACGGCTATAAAAGTCGGGAGGAGAGAGACGACGCGCCGAAACCCACAGCTCCTCTCGTACTCCACGCTATTTTACTTTTATTCGAGCAGATCCATTCCAGGACGCTTTACGATCGCCTCTGCCGCCGCGCTGCGTTTCGAAACAGTGCTTGCTGGCTGGATAAAATCCCTAAATTTCGGTTGCAGAAGTAGAATGTACCGTAACTAGCGTCAGTCCTTCCTGGAGCCAATACATTGAGGGATTGATCTGATTCTGTTTAAGCGAACCGAATTTACAGCGTCCAAAAAGAAGTAAATATAAACGTGCTAATATTTCGACAGATCGTCGATTTCAGAGCTAAGGACACAAGATGACGTCAGAGGTCTAGCGTCTCAGCTTCGTGCAGAGTAGCTCCAGAAGAGTCCAGCTTGATAAAGCTATCAGTTAAGCGATTAGACGCAGCTTTTGATGATCGATCAGAGACGTCAAAGTTGAAAAATTGGATCCACGGCGACGCTAATCCCCTGATTAGAGGATAGACAGTGATAACGGGAGCATCTCAGCAATCGGAATCGTTCGCGGAAAGAACCGGGGTACAAGGTCCGAGTTCTCCGGCGCAGCAGCCGAGTTCTCCCTCCAGCGTGCCGGACACCTCGGGTTTCTACCTTTATTTGTATCTCGGCGAGCCGCTCCAATGTCGTTTTATCGCGTTTACGACCTTGTCGAGCAAATGTACGAGCCAGCGTGGACGCTCGACGACGACAGACCGAGTCAATTCAGCTTGTCCATAAACACCCATCCACGGTTACCTCCATAAAACGAAATAAAGTCCTGGACGCTGTCTCTCTCTCTCTCTCTCTCTCTCTCTCGGTTTTCTGTGCCTTGGCTCGATGGGCGGACTCGCGCCGTTCCTGCGAGTGATGGATTTCCTCTTTGACGGATCGTTCGTAAACCACCTCTAAATGTTTTCTCGGAAACCGAAGTGAGGAAGAGAGACAGAGAGAGAGAGAGAGGAAGAGAGAGCGAGTCGGATTTTGAAGCGACCTCGCGCGCATCCGCAGCAACCCCCGATCAAGGATCGGGCTGCTTACGCCACCCGCTGGTTTTAGAGAGTCTTAAATCGGGATTATGCCGGGATTAAAGGATCCTTCGCGTGCGTCCTCTGTCTTCTGGTAGCGGCCACAGCATCCCGTTCACCCCTCCAACCCCTCCTGAGCGAAAACGCACCTGCATCCCCTAAAGAACTATAGCTGAAATTCATACTTCCTTCCTCCGGATCTTCACCCGTTCCCGGCGACCTCTTCAAGACAATTTTCCTGTATTTCTCTTCGTGGTTATTGACAAAATTGCTGTCGCTTTCGAAGAATTTATCGAGAAATTCTCAACCCTTCGGTCACTCGTGTTTACCGCTATAAATATTTTTCTTGCAACTATTCCTGGAACAATTTGTAGGGTTTCGGTCGCCTAACTCCGGCTAGGGGTGCGTCCAGCGGTACCAGTCGAGACAGTAGACTCGTGCCTCTGTTTCCAGGGGTTATCTACCGCGTGACGAACCGAGGTATGCGAGCGAGAGTGCACGATCGGCCGGAGGTCTCTTTCGGTGCCAGGTTTCAGCCTCGGAATTCGGAAATTGAAAAGCCGTTGGCGTGTGTGTGTGTGCGCGCGCCTTCGGTGCCTTGTTGCAAATGTTTTTTCGGCAATTTCAGTGTTAATCGTTTCGCACTGTTTCGTCTGCGAGAGAGACCACTCTCTGTGGCCGTGTCGATTTTGCGAATCGGAGAAACGGTTTGTCGATCGGTCCCCGCGTTTCCGAGAAGTTTCGTGATAAGGATTGATTAGCGGTAGCCGAGGAACCCTGGCTCGTCGTCTCTCTCGAGCCACGAACGCAAAAAGGGGTGAGCAATCATAAGCAATTATTCGAAATCCCGGAATATAACGACGTGCTCTGCCCCCTCTCCGATGATTGATGCCTTGGAGCGAGCGTGGCCAACCTCGAGGGGGCCCCCGGTCCGCGATCATCGCGTTTTCGTGCAGAAACACGAAAATCCCCTCGACATTAATTATTATAATGCGAATCCGATGAGATCTGACCGAACCACCGACATTCCGCAGACCGGTAGCTGACTCTGGCCACGCAACCGCCACCGTCGGACCCCATGTAAATCGTGTGTCATTTCACGGGAAAAATTACCACGGAATCCGACCGATTCGCCTTCCAGCGAATCGATCTCCTACGCCGAGAACTACTGTCCTAGAAAATGGGACCGCTTCGTTTCGCAACCGTTTCGGGACCTTCTCGAGAGAGCCGATCTTTTTGGAACGGTTACCCGAAAATTGGAGGACTCTGCTGCTAGGGGATTCTGCGATTATGCTTCTTCCTTTTCCCCTTTCCCTTCCGAGTCGCTGTTCCCCTTTCCCTTCCGAGTCGAGGTTACTTGCTATTTTCGCAAATATATTAGATTGGAGGGAAAGTTCTGTCGTATTTTAAACGAGCAGGTAATTTTACTCGCGAATCGAAAACACATGTTGCCAGCGAGTCAACGTGAAGCAGGAATTGACAGATTGTCTCAGCGTTCGGCAAACTCGTTGGTGAAAAGAACCAAATATCAGCAGTGTAACGATAACGATGTAGCCGCGAAGTTTCCGACCGCTGGGTTATCCGAGAGACGGCAACAAGCTCTTGCAAATAATGGAAATCATATCATTGAATAACATTAAACATACATTTCTATAAATTGACTCAAATGTTTTCCTTGAAATTCACAGAGCTTTCCCTCCAACCTAATAAAATCATCTTTTCCCTGACATGGGAGATGGAATTATCCGTACATAAATCGTAACACGACGACAACGAGAAGCGTAAGCGAACGACGAAGCACAACACTCACGAATAGGGATGAGCGGTAGCGAGAGGATCTTTCCGGGTGGTTCACGGTTGAAATTTCGGTGGTCATTGGTGGTGGCGGGTTAGTACACCTGTCCAATTAGTTGCTGGCTCGTGCTCGAATTCGACCTACATTTTCCAGCGTCGGACAAGTGACCGGGTGGCTTCCAGCATCCCGGAGCAACCAGGAGAAAGAGAAAGAGATGGAAAGACAAGGAGATCGAGAGGGAGAGAGAGAGAGAGAGAGAAAGAGACGATGCCAGGAGAGCACGGCTCTCCGGCACGTTCCAGTGCTATAGATAGCTCGCGCACGCGAGCCGAGCGAGCATCTCCGAGAGCCGAGCGGAAAGCATTTAGCAGGATGACGTTCGCACATTCTAGACGTCTCGACGCCGTGCCGGCCGTTCTCGCCGATCATCCGTTACGTTCCCGTGACGTAATTGTCGAATTCTTGCCCCGACAGTCTGCTGCTCTGCTGTTCTGCTCCTGCTGCCTTCGTTTCGACTTCCCTTCACCGCTTTCGGCTCTCCGTACGCGAAGCGAGAGTCCGCTTTCGACGTCCCGTGACAAGAATTATCGCGACGACGATTGATCGGTGCTCCGCTAGAATTTTTCTTGCGATTCGTCACCTACGGTCCGTGAAAAGACGATGCTGCCCTCGGAGTCGTTTCTAGACTGGAAGTACGGGCCATCGAGAGCCATCGCAGCCTCGATCGAGCCACCGGAAAACCATCGATATTCTCACCCCTTCCGCGATGTATCCTTACGTTTTTTTAAGAAACACTTTGACCATATTATACTTATAAACTCGGCTTCGGATAACATGCCGTGTTCCAAGATTACTTCGTACACCAGACGAAGGATATGGACAAAGTGCTATAGGGTGCGTTCCGTTTCACTAATGCGCATGATACGCGCTTGGAAACGGAACGCTTTTCCATGCATTCGATGCGAATCAAAAATGGCTTTGCTTTGCTCAGCATTGCTTCGATACTCGGTTACTAGTTGTCGTAGAAATTGTTCATCCGTAAAATTATCGTTCGTTACTTTCGAGATTAAGTAATTCATTTCGTAATTTATGTAATTTTTTGTAATTTATGTAACGTGAAAAATATATCGATTGTATTTATCGAGTAAGAGTGTCAACGCCTCGTTACTTTCTTGTAAAATTACAGGAAACTCTACTCGGGCTCCATCTAAACAGATGTTTGTCTTCGCAGTGTGCAGAATGTGCTTCGCTTGCATTCGTTTGCATCTACTTTTTTCAAATTTACCGCTAATGCATCGACTTCCCATCAAACGCTTCGCCTCTGAACTGTGGTAGCTGATGCACGGCTGACGCGCGAGAGGTGTTGGGAATCTGGGGAATTCTGAGCGCTCTGACGCGTGCATTGAATGAAACGGAACGGTTCTCTATGCGATCCATGCGCTTGATGCGTGAAACGCACCCATAGTCTGTTGAAAAGTCGCGGTACCACGAAGCTAAAATGTACCTAGAGGAGAAAGGGGAATTGGTATCGCGGCTTCGTCGTTCCTTACAATTCTTTATGCGACGAGTTTGCACCACTTTTCCAAACATTTAGGAAATACCGCATAAACATACTTGTATACCTCGCTGTTACGTTTCTATCGACCATTGTGAAATACCTTGTGACGTGACTTGTGGGTACCGGATACTCCGTTATCTTGGAGCATCGATTAAGAAAATCGACTCGGAGCCACTACGAAGCGCCACGGAGCGGCTCCGAGGGCCACCAATCGAATCTCCCTGTACCAAAGGGAAAGACAGTGGGCAGAAAGGGAGAAGGGGGCGCTCGAAGAAGAAATCTGAGAACGGGTTCCGCGTTCTGCGACCTCGACGCCGCTGCCCGGGCGTGGGAAGTGAAATACGAGCGTTGTAGACGGCCAACGGCCATTTCCATCCTGCCGGTTTAGTATTGGCGGGCCACTAAGTCTGAACTAATTTGCTTATTAATATTTCACAACAGCGCCGATCGCTCTGGGGGTTCTTGATATATCGTCTACCCCACCGAGAGACCCCTCAAACCTCCTCTCCCCCCTCTCCCCCCTCTTTCACGCTTTAACCACCCCGGAGTTGCCCGGCGAACGCTATAACTTCCAGTCTGTTATTTTTCTGGTTGTCGCCACTGTGTTTTTTCGATTTGCTTTGTCATTTGCCGTGCACCGTCCAGTCTATCGTGTTCGGATTTATTGCCGGACAAACGTGTCGAGATGCGAATTTTTGAACATTATTTTACTTTTTTCAGCTTTTCTTTTTACTTCTTCGAACAGTTCCCTGATTCTTGAAGATCAATTTGATCCATGTCACTCTGGCACTCGTTACGTTAATTTTCTTTACCGACGTTCGTGTAGTTGGATACGTTGAAGATGTTGCGCCTTGCGAATTGTACGATCACGGGTTTTTTAGCGAAGCCTTTGCCAGTGTAAATCGAACTCGTTGAACCAGAGACACAGGCCGAACGCGTGCCAGCTTTTACCGCGATCTGCTCCACTGGCATTGACGCTGTCCACTTCGCTGCCACCCGTTTCGCGGAATGCTCGAGTGGATGACCTGCCATTGTTTCTTCAATGAAGAAAGTGCAAGCTATGTTACGTCTCTACTGTTTCCGAACGTAACAGTGTTAGTAATCTTTTCCATTATCGAGGACCGTTCAAGCGTTTCAGCACTGCGATTAATATTGCAATTAAAATGGCCTGTAGCGACCCTTCTTTATCGTTCCCAAGCGCAATCCGCTCGCTAACTTTCTTTAATTTTTATTATCGAGAATTATATTGCGATTGGCACTAATACGTAGACAATTTTGAAACTTTCTCCACAGATCCTAGCATACTAAACATTCCTTTCTCATCCCACGCTAGACCTAATCTAGAAAACGATTGGCAGTAATTTCGAAGCAGGCGCGCGAGCATGAACTCGGTAGAAGCCGGGGTGTTCTCGAGAATCGAACGGTTCTGAGAAGCTGCGAAGACGACGCCGGCTATTTACGGGGTTATAAAATGCCAATGCAGGCCGCGATACGGCGGCCGGGTCGCGTTATTGTCCGATGCCAGGCATAAATCAAGCGGCGTGTCGAGACCCGCAGAAATAACTTTCGATCCGTGCTTGTCATTCTGCCAGAATAAGGGTTGCGCGACGGCCGTCGTCGCGTCACGACCCAAATATTCGCAAGGTTCCATGGCCGCGACGCGACGCGTCGGGATGCGTGTGGCTCTTTCTCGCCGCGCTTATTGCGACGCGGATTCGTCAGGGATCGTAAACGCGCCGATACGGCTGCGAGCTTTAACGACGTTAATCGCGGCGAGCCAGCTCGTCGCGCGGTAATTACCTTAGCCCGAACAACGTCACCCTGCTCTCGTCGCTTTCGGATGAAAGCTCGTTAAACTTCGTCTTCGAACCTTCCTCTCGCAATACCTTTTTTCATATTTTTTTATTAGGAAATCTCTGATGAGACTTATTAGAATATAATGTACGTTACAGAGTATTAGAGTATAGCGAACAACGAGAACGTTAGTAACATTGTGAGAAAGAATGAAAAAAGATGACCCTTAGACACGCAGGTTACAAGCATTAAAAATTATTAACATCGGGTTCAGTTATCGATAGACTGCGGATCTTTATGCAAAATAAAAATGTTCTGCATTTATTGCGGGTAAGCAGGAATAAAATAAAAGTTTATTTGAAAACAAAGTTATTAAAGTTATCGAGCAAACTATGTCCAGCGACGATCGAAGTCCGGCTTCGGAAAGTTTTTGGATAAGTTTCCCCTCTTTGTTACGTTTACATGTACATCTCCCGCAATACTATGCCGTCCAAGATCCACCTTTGCCAACTTTTCTCAGACAATTTTCTTCTTTGCAATTGTTCCACAAATATCCATCCTGTACATCGTATTCAATTTTATTATCAAACCGCAGAGGTTCGTGCAAATCCAATATGTACACGAGTCATAAGTTTTCCCTCTCCTCGATTCGACACGGTCTTCATGGATGTTTGAATGTACGTTCTGCAAATCGTTTCATAGTTACGAATAGACTGTGGATCTTTTTGCAAAATTAAAATTGCCCGCATCGTCTGCAGGATGGACGCGGTAGTCGTTCGAAATTGTCTTTCTGTCTTTAACGACCATTCGGATTTTATGCACTTAGGAGAAAAAGAGTTTAACGATACCGATGTACTATTTTCAACCGATTAAGATAAGAGATACGCGTCTACGTTACGAACGAGCAAAACGACAAAGAAAAACTGTGCAGTCTTTAGCGGAGTCTCGTCTGTTTGCTCTTCGACGACTGGGAGACCCGGTTAGCGATCACGGGCAAGAGGGATACACGGATGGTAGGACTGTCAGCCAGTTGCCAACAACGTGGCGAAGCTTTGATGTGACGTAAAATGGCACGTTAACCGGTACTCTGTCCCTGTTCGGCGGCTTGCTTGCTCGGCTTTGACTCGATGTAAGCGCCGTGGAAAGATACAGCTATGGAAATATACCGAACAGTCGTAATCTTCGATTTTCTAGACATTTTATTCTTATCGAATCCTCTCGATCCTTAAAATCAACCCTTACCAGTCGAACGGTGACTCTGAGGCGTCACTAAAAATTGCTGTACCATTATTCAAGATATCGTTTACATTATTAAATATTGTTGAGGATCCTTTAATAGCAGAATAAGGATCGAACTCAATCGACTGTAAAAGAAAACTGTTTATCGATAAAGTAAAAATGTAAAGACACGGAGATCACAATTCGAATGAGCAAGGCGTTGCTCGGTCGAGGACTGTTGCACGACTACTAGCTAAAAAGGCGGAGGAAGGGAAAACTTTGCCGTGAACCCTGCATCGCCGAAACGGTCAGCGGACACATGGCTTTTATGGCCTGACTCGAGCCGGAAAATTTAGAATTTCAAAATACAATCTCAATAAATATATCCGCATCTAATCGATTGCTAAATATTTAGGTATTGTACGAGGTATTATACCAATTTCACGTATCCATAAAATTTAGAGAAATATTCTAGGTCGAAAGAAGTGTTTAATTTTCCAGTTAAAATAGCTCCGAGTGCAAGCAGAGTGCAAACACGCGAGTCACATAAAACGGTCATTGTTCCTTTAATAATCTCAACAAGGTAAAAATAATACGTAAACATTCATAAATTCGCTGAATCCTTTTACTGGTTTAAACTGCACGTATCAATTTTCGTAACAAATGCATCGATTCCGCAGTCTGGTAATAAACAAATTGGCGTTTTCGGTTGATTGAATTCGAGGCTACGAGAGGCTGCACCGAAAGCCATAGATTATTCTGGAGATTTGTCGAGCGAAGTAGGCATTAGAGAGGGTGGAGGAGCTCGTTAAGCGACGATCTCGATACAAAGACTATATCTCGACCGAATAGGTCTAGCAAAGGATTATCGACCTACGGGGAACCCAAAGGGAGCGGTAGATCAGGTGGCGCGGCAGCCCCTCTATCGACGCGTCGAAATCTCCCCGACTAGAATAGAGAGAGGATCCTCCCCGAGCTGCCACTTGTTGCTCGCCGATCAAATAATTGTATCCAGCCACCCCCCGGGTCGTCCCTGGGAGTGGCTTATAGCTCGTGGGTGGCATCCTCGATCTCGGTTCGGTCCCCTAGCCTAATCCCGGAAAACAAAACGACACTGTATCGCGTGCCGCGAACACTAGCCCCGGACCAACTGTTTGTCTAATCGAATTCATCTGTTGATCCACCCTCCGGAGCTTCTGACTTCATTGTTTCCGTCTCTATCTCTTCCGGAAACCATCTCGCTTCGTTCCGCTATAGTCGTTTAGCCTCCCATGCACGCCTAATTGCGAGATAATTCAGCTACGACACGCGTAAATGTTTATCGCGAAAGCAGTTCGAAAAAATTTCTTCAATTTCAATTTCCAATGATCGTGTAAAAACGTACATGGTAAGCGAGATAAAACGTACATAATATCGTACAACGTGGAACAAGCTCTGAAAAATCTTGTAAAATGGTTACAAGAAATAGGAGCCATTTCGGAATTTCTTATAGCATCGATATCAATTTATTCAATTTAATTTTTTCAATCGGAAGTATTTGAGAACTATCTAGACGCCTCCGGAAAGATTGCACGTTCTCGATCGAACCATCAGTTGCCGTCCATAGCTCACCGTCAGCTCGAGATTAAACAGCAATTCGTCCCGAGCTCGACTCGAATACCGAAGAAGCCCTGCGAATCTCAGGAGGCTTGTCGCGTTACATAACTCTCTCGCGTTCTTGACATTTGTTTCGTCGGCAGAGACGCCCACACGAATTAATATCCGAGGCAGAAGCTCCATGTTCCGCGTCCGCGCGTCACCGCGAGGATGTTTCCGGGGTGCCGCGTGGAGATCAGGAGATCACCAGCTTCGGGGGATAGACAAAACACGATCAGCAACCCGGGGCGTGGTTCGCGAACGAGTAACCGCCGAAACGCGCTAATATCTCGCGCGACGTTCGCGTGAACGTTCAACGAATCGCTTGAAGCCTGGTCGAAAGAAATTACAACACCTGAATTTGATTGCAACGAACAGAGTGCGGATCTTTATGCAAAATAAAAATGTTCTGCATTTATTGTGAGCAGCAAGAGTAATATAAAAATTGATTTCATCCCTTAACGATTTCGTTGCATCGAAAAAAACGTTACAGCATCATTAAATTATTCTAATGTCATCGTTTTATATTTCGCTCGGCCAATTTCTTCGTGAATGCACGAAAATCCGCAGTCCAGTAACGAACAATAAAGTGTTAGAAATATTCAACCGAATAAACTTCAAACGCTTCGTCAGTCCTTATTGTCGTCAAATAAATCGCGGAGCAGTGTCCACGTCAGCTGTATAAAACCAAGCAGAACGAAACGGTCCGGGCAGAACGCTATCGCCATCAAATAAATAGCGGTGCAAAGGACTACCGCGGTTAATTTTCGAACGTCATGCGTGTTCGTTCGAGCTCTCGGAAGCCCGTTTGCGAGCTGGGTGGGCCGCTGGGTCTCTCAGGAGTTCGCGACCTATATACGTTGGCCGCCCGCGCGACAATAAACTCCCCGAATAATATCGCGGCCTATAAAACTGGTCCCTCCATTACGAGCCTCTTGATAGATTTTACGAGCCGGTTTGATTTGCCAGGTCTGGGAGTCTCGTAAAGGGTAGCTCGAATCTCGGCCGTCTCTCTAGCACGCGGATCGTTAACCCTTGCTTTATTGTCGCGAGGCGCGGGCTCGAGGCGACAAATGCTGGCCCGAGATAATGTAGGAGAAATGGATGACCGGGACCTTAACCTGTCCCGCAGGAAGACGGTCCTATGATTCATTCGTTAGCGGGCTACGAGATCTTTACGACAGCCAGTTCTCCCTTTTGCTCCTGTGCGACAGTTGTGGACGGTAGGACAGATTCCGTAATTGTTCCTGGCGTTGGAGTCGTCGTTCTTTTTAGGTAAAGCTGAGACAGTTGCAGGATTTTATCAAGATTTTTCTAGTACACCCTTTTAATAACCCAGTATCGTCATCATAATCATATATCAATGAATTGTCCAATGAAAAATACAAGAAAATCCTTCTAGCTTCTCAAATTGTTTCCTCTCGACGCTAATCGTTAGACCAGAAGCTAAAGTTTCGTCGAGTACCATTGTGCAAGTTTGAGAGGGGGGAAAGAAGGCAGTTTTCAGAGAAAGGTCTCGAAATAAATAAGTTGCGAGAGGGAAGAAAGGGCCGCGCGCGATTTTCGGTGCAATTTTAAACACGGCCGCGAAAGAGGCGGCGAAGAAGGCGGCAATAAAGAGGAACTTGAAGAGAAACGGGGACTCGAGTGACTGGGAGACAGCGCAACCCCTCGTTCCATCTCGCGACTCCCTTGACAGTTAACTCCGCTAAGACGGATCGTAAATTACGCCAATATTTCCGCGAAATCCTAACAAGATTATAAAGCAGATTGTAGCACTGTTCGCGGCGCGGCGGTTGCCGCCTTCGTGCGACCCCCCTTTCTTCTTCGCTCTCTCTCTCTCTCTCTCTCTCTCTCTCTCTCTCTCTCTCTCTCTCTCTCTTCTCTTCTTTTCGTTTCTTTCCGATCCTCGAAGGGCTGCCAACCAACGGCCACGAGAGAGAATGGTCGGACTGTGCAAAAGGGGTACGCAGAAAGAGGGGGCTCTCTCCGAGAGACCTATTTATAATGCGTTTGCGTCTTTGCAGGGGCCCCAGCCGGTGGAGGCAGTAAATGTCGCGTGTATTTCATATGAAACTCCACCCCCTCCCGGCTGTTCCTCGCAATGCCAATCTCGGTCTTTCGCTCGTCTGATAATACCCAACGCTAACAAAGTTAACCCGCGTGGGGGAGAGACTCTCTTTCTCTTTCTCTCTCTCTCTCTCTCTCTCTCTCTCTCTTTTTCTCTCTGTCTTTTACATCGCCATCTTTGCTGTAGTACCTTCTTCGTTTTTCTTCCGGTGCAACGCAGCGTTTCGCGATCTTCGACGCTCCTCGGCTTTTTCGGATCCGTAAAAACGCATCGACCTCTCGATCTTGATGGAAATCTACGAAATTGCACCCGTTCTTGTGCCGGCTGAGTCATCTGGCATTTCGAACTGAAATATCTCCGTTGTTCTCAATGCCAGGAGAAAATGTCTGAACAACTATAGGCTCGCTCCTGAGATGCGATTATCGAGATGCAAGAGATTTTTATCTGAAATTGCAAGGTAAAGAACACTTCTTTTTAGATAGAATAATATATTATATTTCCAGTGTTAAAGACTGATCTTGAAGCTACGCGTATGTAAGAAACGGAGGGGATAGCCGTATTATAATCCTTTCGAAAAATCCTCTTGCTGCGGAGGCGTGAACCACGGTTGTCTGTCCGGTTAATTGACAAATCACCGAATTCGCTCATGGAATTCCGACAAGATTGCTTATTAACTTAATTGAATTCTCCCGGGAACGCAGAAGATGGCCGTCGAAGAGGCGACCCTTGCACCCTGAGGTGTTACGGGGTCCTTCAACCTTCGACATCGATTCGAAGTAGAGACGGCGCGTTAAAATTCCTTGAACGTTGAAGAGGAAAGCGAAAGATGGACGACAGTGTCACGGTTAAACGTACCACGTATAGAAACTTGAAGGAACCTTGCGAAAACCCAGACTCGGACCACTCAGACATCAGCTTTCAATTTTTCCAGATAGAAGAACAATATATTAGAATATACAGGGTGGGGCGCCACGTTTTGCCATCTAGATTTACGTCATTATTATTACGCATAGCAAACAATGTTTCAGATGAAGTTGAATGGTTTTGAGAGGGGCACATTCTGATGGTACATTTTTTTTGTAGGTGGACGTGTAAAGGACGTACGAAGGCCATTAGTGTTTTTTTCAAATGGAATCATATATTTTTTATTGCATCAGCCGATGCTCCTTCATATTCTTTACGAAAAAGTATTAATCTATTTGTGTAAAATAATCATTAGTTTAGGAGATATTTTAATTATAATTTGTTAGGAAATCTCGACAAGAATTCTCAATGTAAATATTTATTAAAATATCTCCTGAACTAATGATTTTTTTACACAAATAGATTAATACTTTTTTGTAAAGAATATGAAGTAGCATCGGCTGATGCAATAAAAAATATATGATTCCATTTAAAGAAACATTAATGGTCTTCGTATGTCCTTTACACGTCCACCTACAAAAAAAAATGTACCATCAGAATGTGCCCCTCTCAAAACCATTCAACTTCATCGGAAACATTGTTTGCTATGCGTAATAATAATGACGTAAATCTAGATGGCAAAATGTGGCGCCCCACCCTGTATATCGATGGATAGATATATAGAGATAATCTTTCCAACTTAAGCAGAAAGAGCAAACAGGAGGTGAAATAATAGGGCCTGAGGTATAATGGCGAGGCAGTTCGTCCATCGTGAATTAGGCTAGTGGGGGGCGATCGGAGTCGAAAACGAGCGGTCTCCGATACTCGCAACGTCCGTGAGAGGGGGTAATTGGTATACGAAACAAAATGTTGCATTTTATGGGTTATTGCGAAAGTATATTGGGCGGGCAGGGATCGGCGCGGCGGGCCAGGGGAGTGCCCGATCTAATAACGATCGACTATGTCGGAGGCCTTTATTAACCGGACGCGACGCAGGAACTCTCCGAGAACGCCGACGTGGCCTGGCTTTAAAAGCATTTCGGACAACCGCGAAACGACTTTTCCCAGAATCTCTCGCGTGACGACCCTGGACGATCTATCGAACAAGCCGAAGGAATGTACTCGCGCGTCTCTCGATGTTTTATTAACCATTTCGCTGCAATGGACGATACATCTCTCGTTTCCGCGACGTCGAAGAAACGATGCTATGGATGAGATATCTCGTCACCATGATTTTGTTCCGCAGGGTGTTCCAAAATTATATTCTGCGCCTCTAGATAGGTGGAGATTTGTTACAAAATTGACCTTAACATCGAATCCCAAGGTCGACATTGTTTTTTATCGCATCCTATGGTGCTCGTCGCGACAAACGAAAGACTTTACAGATTCGCCAACTATTTTATTCCGTATGTCCAGAGGGTATCTTAACCTTTTCGGTACTACCGCCGCCTATTGGCGGCATCCAAGTATCAGTGCGAACAATGTAATGTGGGCTTGTGCGTTTCCCCTTGTTTCGTAAAACTATCACACCAAGTTACACTATTAGTTTTGTCGTTGATTATATTACACTATTAGTTTTATTATTTATTATGTTACACTATTAGTTTCGTTATTTATTTTAATTTTGTGATATTGTAACATATTATTTATATCAATGCCATTTACTTTAATTAATGTACCGTGAAGAAATAGATATGATTTTAAAACGTTAAGCGCCATGCCTGTTTCGTCTGTCTTTCCGTCTGATCCGCGAGATAAGATTCCGTCGAAATCGGTTTTCGGCCGAGGATTGGTTTAGGTTACGACAAAGCGGTATAAACATTTTAGAAATGTTTTTTAAACACGTTGAATTCCGCGTCGGTCACCGACGACTGTCGCGGTCCGAATGAAAAGTTTCGTGTCGATCACGCTCGAGATTTCTATGAATGCCGCGAAACATGTTTTCGCGGCTTACGCTGTCGTACAGTGCAACCAGTCTCGCGTTAAAATGGTATGAACGTGGAGTGGACGATTCTACACGGGAAAATAAGTCGAAAATATAGAATAAATTTTTTGACTAACAATCCGTCAAGTTCGCGTGCCTAGCATTCTTGAGAAGTAGAATGAGTCGGTCGTGAACAGACGCGTCAGACGATTCCTATTCGACAGCACGCGTGCTCGCCGAATTTTCAAACTCAAATTTCTCGAAAGGAGGAGACAAACGTGATGGGTTCTTGCATGAAACTTTTCAATAATTTTGTTATTACTGCTTGATCGGATGGCTTGTTATCCGCATCTAGGAGGTTCTTGCAGATACACTGGAAATCTTCGATTCTTTGAGCAACATCTTCTCCTTCCTCCATGTTAAAGGAGTAAAACTGCTCCCACGCATTATGCTTTGCGTCGTCACTTACAGTCCCGAACCGCTGTTCGAGCTTGTTCCAGACTTCCTTCGGAGTTGAGCAGTTGATTAAGTAAGGATGTAGCTTCATCTCTACGGAGCCGACTATAATGCTCATTGCTTTTAACGAGCTCGTCTTCCATTTTTTCCAATCGACAGGCTTCGTCGATTTATCCGGTTCTGCTTCCTGGCCATCCACATAACCTGCGAGATCAGCGGATCCCAAGGCGATGTTAACGCCGAATTTCCACATAGCATAATTTTCTCCGTTAAGCTTAACGAACCTAAACTCTTTGTCTTCCATTATAAAGAGGATGCTATGTGCTGCGCTTGTAGAAATTCACGAACACGACACTAGGCTTAGTTATACTTATACGCGATGCCTGGCTTGGCCTTGTTTTCAATTTAAACGAAACAAACACTGTTGGCGCAGTGGAAGCGTGCTTGGCCCATAACCTGTTGAATAATCAACAGAGTTTGCCTCCAAAACGACACAGGATATTTATTGAAATACAAACTATGTATAAATATAACTTGCTCGGTGCTGTCGACTCAACAAAACGAAAAAGATTTGTTCTATATTTTCTCGTCTACACGATTCTACAATCATCCCCTCCACGTTTGTACAATCTTGGAACACCCCCTGTAGTCGTACGAAAGAAAGTAGTTTACGAAACTTCAAAGTCGTTTTCTAAGTTACTTCCAACAACAAACAGACTGCGAATGTTTATTCAATTTCCAATTTTTATAGTCAAATTGTTAGAAAGTGGAGTGAAATAATCGTACCGAAACGGTTAAGCGGACCAGCTGATGTAACCGCTCAACTCCTTAGCCTGGAGCATCCAGCTTTCCAGCAACTCGTCTGAAAGATCGTTATTCGTATAAAATGATTGCAAATGATTATTCCGATGTTCTGAATCGTAATTTCTGTGGCCGGTATCGTCCGACGGCCATCTGGACACCGTACTTCCGGAAACAATGTCGTAGGACATCGTGTTGCAGGGCCGTGGCGAGGTTAATAGGGTTGAGCGGGTCCGTCGATTCGTTTCGAGTATCGGCGCCACTGAAATTATGTACAACTATAGTACATAACGCCTGTACGCCAGTCGAATGGCTACTTTGGCCGTTCGAGGCGAGCAATGGCCACCATCGAGCCTTCTCCACGGCTCGAATACACCGCGACGGTGGCGGCGGTGGCGGCGGTGGCCAATATAAAAATAACTGCTGATTGGACGCCCTACCAAGAAAAGTCGTAATCGCATCCTGAAATGCCTCTCTTCTCTCCCTTCTCTTCTCCCCTTCCCCCATTTCTTTCTCCTTATCTTTTGCATCTTTCTCACCGTGTCTGTCTTGTACCCGCGGATCTCTGCTCGGACACCGAACAATCGGTCGCGCTATGTCCATTAACGATCATTTTACTCCTTCGCGATGGTTTTTAGAGATCCTGGCAAAGATCCGAGATGACTGGCCAACGGGATTCCGTTTTTCGCAATTCGTGCCGTAGCTAATCGCTTGGTTGCTGAGTTTCTTCGGCTCGAGAGACTTCCGTGGCTGTTCAGCTGAAATGTTAGGAAGGCCTATCGAAGTCTTTTCAACTCTCTCGAGTCTCTCGATCTGGTTCGCGGATTCTATACGCGTTTCACGAGCCACGCGTGCCCGCGAAACAGAATTATTAATCGTTACACGAATCGAGATCTGGATTCGTTTGCTACACGTGAAATACGGACCTCTGGTTCTGACACGGACAAAGTATAATCCATTTGTAGCGAAGCGATCGGGCAAGTAGCTCTCGATAAAATAGCGAGCTGTCTTTTGTGCTCTCGGAAGGTTTCATAAACGAGGAACACAGGGGAGGGAGGGGGACGCATAAAACGCTGTTCGGTCGATTCGACAACGAAGGGGGCTCTCGAGGCATAGCGAGGATGGGAGGTAGGGAAGAATTGTCCGCCATTTTGCGAGCGCAGCTTTTATCGCCGCGCCCTATATAGGAGCATTATGCCTGGGTTGCCGGGTTGCGCGTATATCAACAATAATTGCAGGGCCAATAATAAAGCCGAAGGGGCCACGCTCGATAGCCCGAAATTGCTGGTTCCCCTACCTCAGCCTGCACTGTTTTATTGCCTCCACTCTCGAGAGAGGCAGGAATGGCGGCAGTCCCCTTCGTCCTTCTCGATGGCGGATAAACGATCCTGCGATACGATGCCACCGGTAGCGATGGCCAGTCGCCTAGCCTCGACGTTTCGTGCGATTCTCTTGCTACATCGTCCCGGAACACGCTCTTCCTCCATAAAAGTGTTACCGTCCGGCTTAGAATCCTTCGACTGGCTTAGCCAAGGCTTTTTTTAACTTTTTCTTGCATCGGACATCGTTCGGTGAGAATATATATCATGTTTATGTTCTCACTCGGCGAATCCTGTCGTTCCGGAATTTATAATTTTACAGTTTTTTATGACCAAATGTTCAACGTACGATCCACAGTCAAGAGGGAATGAAATAACATAATCAAGTTTGGCATAAAAATTAGCAAAACTGCAGCAAACGAAAATGAACGTGGAGAGCAGTATTACACTGAAAATGGCGATAGGGACGGATAGTAAGCGTTTCGAGGCCATCGCTAGCCATCGATAGCTCTCCGGCACCATGATCTCCGCTGTTCAGCCTCGTTCGCCTAGTTACCTGCTCTCGCTATTATTATTGCAGATACGGCTGCCGTTTCCGCCGCTTCTTCTCGTCGTTACTCCTCCATTGCCGTTGTTGTTGGCGTTGTCGTGGTCGTTGTTGCCGATCGTATGCTGCTGTTAGACCAGCCGGGGAGCAGGCAGCAGCGTTCGGTACGCGAGGAATCGTTCGCGAGCTCGTAAACAGCGGCAAAGGAGAGCTCGCACGCGCGATAGTCACGAGTATTGCCCTTGTTAACGCCCCGTTAACTCGAACCTCTGGACAAACTCGTAAAATTTACCGGCTTCGAGCCGGCAACGCAACCGCACGCCGCACCGCGCCGCAATGTTGTTGCGCTCGCTCGTTGCCGTTGGATTTTCGCGTGACTTTAAATCCACTGGGAATTATGTGCTTAACGCAAACGCCCGTTTAGGGTGCAGGATACGCGGGAACATCGGACGTTACTCCTCCGTTTCCTAAACGAAATCGCCGCACCGCAGTCCTCCCGACTAGGGCCGTTACTTTCCTTCGAAGGTCGAAGATTTTGAAGCTGCGAAGATTCGAATTTCGGAGCTTCGATTTCAGAAGCTTCGAAGGTGACGAGAATCGAAGTTTCAAAAAGCTTCGATATTCGAATGACATCGAACGACGTGTTTTCAATTCGGAGATTTAAAAAAAAAAACGGCGATCGCTCTGACGCGCGAAGGAAGGGCTAACAATGGCGTTATCTCGCCCGTTCATGTTTCTCACGCGAGGTTCCACTAAAACCGGCGACCGCTCCGAGGCTCCGAATCTCGTTTCACGGGGCCGTATGAAAATTCCAGATGCACGTCCGATTATTTTCGACCTCGGGCCCGTCTTTACGAGGACAACGTGTGAAATTACGGTAACGCGAATGCTCGTAAAGCGGACGTTTACGCACACGCAGCAGAACCGCGAGATAGCCCCGCGCGTTGTTGTTGCGTCCGCTACTCCTGTTAACACCCCGTTAACGCGAATCCCGAACGGCCTCGTAAAATTCGACGACGCCGTGCCGAGCTACATATGTCCGGTCGCCACGCCGATGAAATCCGAAGGAGTTATTGGAATCGGTTGCCGGACACCCCCGCAACACGTTTCTCCTCGCGATCGTAAAGCCGAGATTTCCTGTCATCCCTTGACCTTCGCGCGACCCCTTATGGTCCTCGTTATTCGGGACTTTCTGGGCCTTTCGTGACCCTTCTGCGTCAGGTTTTTCCGCTGCAGCCTCCCTTGGAAACGCCACGCAGTGGGAAGTTTGTGTAAAAATCAATGAATTTTTGAACGATAGAGATATTATGGTACGAACGTTTCTTAAATTTGGAAAACCCGTGTTAAACTCGCAGAATTACGAGACAATTGTGGTTTATCCAATACCATGTACGGATAGAATTTTTCCCATACCTCGAGATTTAGCGAAAACAACTAATGAAATCATTTTGTCTTTGAAACGACAAATAAAGCCAGTAGGAATAGACTGTGGACGATGGTTGTAGGAGACTTTAATTTCGTCGTCCAGTGAGATCATCGGCTGGATCGATTCCACCCCTAGAAGCTCCAACTCCAACCCCTCCGCAACTCGAACGGCGCTCGCTTCCTTTGTTCTATTTGTTGTACGGGCGCGTACGATACGGGGCAAGGAGGATCGTAAAAGCCGCGGCGCTCGCGTGATCGTTACGAATTCGTTATTGCTCTTGTTAACGCCCCTCGCTGGAAGCCTTGGACAAACCTCGTAAAATTTCAGCGGCGAGGCCCGCGTAAAGCATCGTCGAAAACGCGGCCGAACCGATCACGTGACGGATAAGGAGACCGAAGCCCGAGTCTTCGGGAACCGGCCTCTTTAACCGTTCCTGGTTCCTCTTTTTTACCCCCGAGTTTTATTTCCCCAAACGCTATAGTACTCGGGACGCGTTCGCGGCAATTTCGAGACGCCGGTGATAAGGCGATCGCGATTTATAATTTACTGCGATTCACGGTCGCACCTTGATCCTACACCACCGAATTATCTTGACACCGATCGCAGTCCGCTCTACGACCCCTAAAAAACCAGGACCAATCACGATGGTGCCTTAAAGTACCCCTTCGTACCTGATTACATGGTTCGGGAGGGAGACAATAGCACGGTGGGCAGCGTTCGTGCTGATTTTCAGCACGATAAAGCGTACTGGCTGCCATTTCGTGTGTGAATTATCAATGAATTTTCGAGGACACTTCTAACGATTTTTGCATCATTCTTCGGATATTGGAAGTCAGTTTAGGACGGTATTATAACGGAAAGGTGTAGACTATTTGTCTATCGTTAAAGCAACACTGCACCTACGCTCCCGTCCATAATGCAAGATTAAATATACACGAGAAAAGAGAAAAGCGAAATTGGAAAACGATTACCTCGTGCAAATTTTAAAAATTAGAAAATATAGGATATACTGGTTAGATTTGATTTGCACGTTCTCTTCCTTTGGAAATTTCGTCTGCATCCGAATTTGAATAAGAGCCCGGTGACTAAATTTAAAGTTATACGAATTCGGTGTACAAGAAACACTGCAAAAGTATTGAGATTGTATTTTGAAATTCTAAATTTTCCGGCCGGGTCAGGCCATAAAAGCCATGTGTCCGCTGACCGTTTCGGCGATGCAGGATTCACGGCAAAGTTTTCCCTTCTTCCGTCTTTTTAGCTAGTAGTCGTGCAACAGTCCTCAACCGAGCAACGCCTGCTCATTCGAATTGTGATCTCCGTGTCTTTACATTTTTACTTTATCGATAAACAGTTTTCTTTTACAGTCGATTGAGTTCGATCCTTATTCTGCTATTAAAGGATCCTCAACAAAAAGGTTGCTTGTTCAAGAATCGTAGAATTCGGCTAACGGGATGGTACATATTTTTGTATGTTGCAGGAACACCGATCAATCGGCTGCCGATCATGGCGAAAGCGGTGCTGGATCTGTACGAGCTGTACAACCTGGTGGTCGCTCGAGGCGGGCTGGTCGACGTAATTAACAAGAAGCTCTGGCAGGAAATCATCAAAGGTCTCCACCTGCCATCGAGCATCACTTCCGCCGCGTTCACTCTGCGCACCCAGTAAGTAGATCGTGAACTTTCTCATCCGGGACCCTATTCCGAATAGGCCCGCGTCTGGCTCTTGCCGAGACGCTGCTGATTCGCATACAATGAAAGCTCATCCGAGCATGAAATCTGCGACCGACGACTAATAAGGAAAACCCGGCCCTTCATGCTCCCGCGACTTCCGATGGAGCTGCCCTTCCTTCGATTTCTCCTCACTCCTCTTCCATCCTCTATTTTCGTTACTTGTTACTTATAACTAGACAGCGGATTTTATGCATTTATGTCAAAAATGAGAAGGTGTCGGTTAAAACAACGAAAACGTTAGAAGAATTTAAAAATACTGTTATATTATTTTCAACCTGTTAAACGTATTAACTGTTAAGGGATATGATGTTTAGTGGAATAAATCAGTTTAGTGAAATAGGTAACTTTTCAACAATAATTTTATTTTAAAAGAGCTAATGGTAACAGCACCAGGTATATCCTGCCTAAACCGATTCTAGCGTCGAACTGAGCTCGAGACTCTTGTTTTCTTCGTCGCTCCGGCTGCCGATCGTCTTTTCGATCGTCGATCGTCACTTCGACGTGACGCACGCCACCCATTACAATGTTACAAAATTCTTGAGTTTTATTTTACAACATTTTGACTTCAACATTAACGAAGAAAATACATTTTCATTTTGCATAAAGGGGTTCGCTGTCTACTTATAATTCACTGTAGAGGAAACGAAAATCATTAAGACGGCGACAAAATCGTTCTAACGCATTTATAGAAATACCAGGTGTATTATCGAAGTTACGTAGCATTACATAGTCGCCTATTTTATATTTCCAAGGTTCCTTCCGATCGTTATTAACCCTTTCGGTACGGAGGACCTGTCCGCGGTTATACATTCGTTGCACTGTACGACAGCGTATGCCGCGAAAACATGTTTCGCGGCATTCATAGAAATCTCGAGCGTGATCGACACGAAACTTTTCATTCGGACCGCGACAGTCATCGGTGACCGACGCGGAATTTAACGTGTTTAAAAAACATTTTTAAAATGTTTATACCGCTTTGTCGTAACCTAAACCAATCCTCGGCCGAAAACCGATTTCGACGGAATCTTATCTCGCGGATCTGACGGAAAGACAGACAAAACAGGCATGGCGCTTAACGTTTTAAAATCATATCTATTTCTTCACGGTACATTAATTAAAGTAAATGGCATTGATATGAATAATATGCTACAATATCACAAAATTAAAATAAATAACGAAACTAATAGTGTAACATAATAAATAGTAAAACTAATAGTGTAATATAATCAACGACAAAACTAATAGTGTAACTTGGTGTGATAGTTTTACGAAACAAGGGGAAACGCACAAGCCCACATTACATTGTTCGCACTGATACTTGGATGCCGCCAATTGGCGGCGGTAGTACCGAAAGGGTTAAAATATTTTATCATGTAATTTTGACACGTAATAATTTCATCGGATGCCCTGGACCTGAATGTCATTAAATTTCTAGTTGTTCATGAAATGTGCGTGTTGCTCGTTTTACGGTCACCGAGGTACCGTCTTCCGTTTGTTAAAATGCTTAGTCTTGACCGTCTTGGCAACAGCCGTAGATTACAAACTGTTACAATAGCGATTCTCGAGTAAATACGGAATCTTTAAAGAAAATGTTCAAATTCCCATAAATGATCGAAATATGTATAACACTGCGCGGCGTCGGGAGTTCAGGATGGGATCAAAACGCAACAATCGAGTTGGCAGGGGACATCAAAGCGGGCCGGACGTCTTCCGGACAGCCGTTGTTTGGAGAACGCTATCATCATTACCAGTAGCGAGCATGCTGCTCAACCAGGATTGTTTGTGTGCTTAAGATGGCGGCTTGTATCGGGAGCGGCGGCGTGTTCTCCGCGGAACAAAAATATACGGAGCGGCCGCGTCACAAAAGGGAGACCGGCACACAATATTAGCGTTCCGTGACCGTGCTTACTCTCTTTCTCTTTCTCGTCCTCTTTCTCATTCTCCCTGTCCCTCTCCCGCTGGCCTGCGAACACTCGGGACCCGTGGAAAGGCCGGCTCGTGCCGTTTTAACCCCATTCGTCACCTGACAGAGGAAGCCGCCGATGCCTTTCCGCGCCTCGTCCACCCGCGTGTCCGAAGCCGATCGAACCGGGTGTCAAAACAAAGTGTCCAGTGGGTATGGGAGGCCTACGAGGGTTCGGCGAAACACAGCCGATGGCTTCCCACACGCCGGAAGTACCCCGAAAAATACGAGACAATTTCTTGGAATCAAAATCACACGGCTAAAATTAGCGAATGCTTCCGGGTGCAGGCTGCATCCGCAGTTTCTTGCTTGTTCTTTGTAGAAACGCGAAATATAAGCGGTTATAGCATATTTTCTACCTTTCGCGACATTTCATTGTATGTTTTTGCTTTGCTGTATCTAGCTGCAATCTTGAATTTCATTTGCAGAATCGTGTCAGAAAATCCGTCAAATCCGCAGACTAGTTACTTAACGTGAAAGTATTCGAACACGCCACTGCCGGTCGGTAATCTCGTTGAAAAATTAGTTTTCTACTGGCAACGCACGCTAAAATATGAAAAACTCGACGTGCCGCGTCAGTTTAAAAATGGGTGCTTTTTATCAGTGTGAATCGCACGGACACAACGGCAAGCTTATCGACGAGCTTGACAAGAACAGGCTTGTCGGACAAGAGCAGGACAGTTAATATGAATTTGACGGCCGATTAGTCTAGTCGTGGCTATTTCCGTGGAGCGATTCGCGACGCGTTTACGGGGCAGGATGAAATTAATTGACGGCCACAGAGAGAGAGAGAGAGAGAGAGAGAGAGAGAGAGAGAGAGAGAGAGAGAGAGGGATATTTGTCTCAGCGAAGGGACCGTTTCGCGAGAGTGCATCTCGGCCAATCGCGGGGAAAAACAAACGTTACTTGACGAGACACGTGCACGACACAGCTGTTTTCTTTCACGAACACGTTTAATCGACGTCCACGGACGATCTCGCCCGCACAAGAGGGTCTTGTGCCCTCGTCGAACTGCAACTGTCGACTTTATATACATTTGGCTACACAATAACCAAAAGCGACGTCAAACGCAATTAATCTGCGTCTTAAAGGACATTATCGACGACGAACTTTTGATCGCCATTATATATTTCGTCTGAAGAAAATCAAATCAATTCGATATGTAATTTCTATGCGATTACTAGACTGCAGTGTTAAGAATATTCAAGGACATCGATGTATTCGTTTCAGCTTAATAGGATAATTAAAAGAAGAATACGATAAGTACGATTTTTATTTGGCTCCGGTGTCCTGCAATCGATGCAAACATTTATTATCTTGCATAACGATCCGCAGTATTGCGATTACTATAGTTTCGATGTATTTACGACAAACATCAG
The DNA here is from genome assembly GCA_028455805.1 of Lasioglossum figueresi. Taxonomy (NCBI): domain Eukaryota; kingdom Metazoa; phylum Arthropoda; class Insecta; order Hymenoptera; family Halictidae; genus Lasioglossum; species Lasioglossum figueresi. Next base: position 7,444,255 of record CM052195.1, on the reverse strand, counting down.
TAGATAGACTATGAAACATTCGAAAGATTAATTCCATTCGTATTCGTTTCAGCTTAATAGGATAATTAAAAGAAAAATACGATAAGTACGATTTTTATTTGGCTCCTGTGTCCTGCAATCGATGCAAACATTTTTTATTTTGGATTATGATCCGCAGTCAAGCGATTACTATGGATTTGATGTATTTACGACAAAAATCAGTTAATAGATTATGAAACATTCGAAAGATTAATTCCATTCGTATTCGTTCTAGCTTAATAGGAAAATTAAAAGCAGAATACGGTATGTACAATTTTTATTTGGCTCCGGTGTCCTGCAATCGATGCAAACATTTTTTATTTTGCATAATGATCCGCAGTCTAGCGATTACTATGGATTTGATGTATTTACGACAAACATCGGTAGATAGATTATGAAACATTCGAAAGATGAATTCCATTCGTATTCGTTTCAGCTTAATAGGATAATTAAAAAAGGA
>CM052195.1:7420745-7443677 GCA_028455805.1 Lasioglossum figueresi | reverse complement strand
AATTCCATTCGTATTCGTTTCAGCTTAATAGGATAATTAAAAAAGGAATACGGTATGTACAATTTTTATTTGGCTCCGGTGTCCTGCAATAGATGCAAACATTTATTATTTTGCATAATCATCCGCAGTCTAGCGATTACTATGGATTTGATATATTTACGACAAACATCAATAGATAGATTATGGGACATTCGAAAGATTAATTCCATTCGTATTCGTTTCAGCTTAATAGCATAATTAAAAAAGGAAGACGGTATGTACAATTTTTATTTGGCTCCGGTGTCCTGCAATCGATGCAAACATGTTTTATTTTGCATAATGATCCGCAGTCTAGCGATTACTATGGATTTGATGTATTTACGACAAAAATCAGTTAATAGATTATGCAACATTCGAAAGATTAATTCCATTCGTATTCGTTCTAGCTTAATAGGAAAATTAAAAGCAGAATACGGTATGTACAATTTTTATTTAGCTCCGGTGTCCTGCAATCGATGCAAACATTTTTTATTTTGCATAATGATCCGCAGTCTAGCGATTACTATGGATTTGATGTGTTCACGACAAAAATCAGTTGATAGATTATGAAACATTCGAAAGATGAATTCCATTCGTATGCGTTTCAGCTTAATAGCATAATTAAAAAAGGAATACGGTATGTACACTTTTTATTTGGCTCCGGTGTCCTGCAATCGATGCAAACATGTTTTATTTTGCATAATGATCCGCAGTCTAGCGATTACTATGGATTTGATGTGTTTACGACAAAAATCAGTTGATAGATTATGAAACATTCGAACGATTAATTCCATTCGTATTCGTTTCAGCTTAATAGGATAATTAAAAAAAGAATACGGTATGTACAATTTTTATTTGACTCCGGTGTCCTGCAATCGATGCAAACATTTTTTATTTTGCATAATGATCCGCGGTCTAGCGATTACTATGGATTTGATGTATTTACGACAAACATCGGTAGATAGATTATGAAACATTCGACAGGTTAATTCCATTCGTATAATGACGTCTCGCCGGACGAACGAAGATGAAATGAAAATTAAATTGAAAGTAGAGAAGCGAGGGAGACGCGCGGATTACACGTGAAAATAACCGCGCGACGCTCGTTGCGTGACGCGCGAGTGGACGTCGCGACGCCGCGCCGGCGCATTCATCATTCCAACAACCGGTTGTCCGCCGCGGAACAGAGACAGACATAGGAAACGGGAATAATGCGTCCAGACGAAACAGATTTTTCATTCAATTCCTGTTTCTTGCAAATGATGCGCAAAATCCTCGTTTCATTGTACGCAAACGAATCGTTCGCGATGCTTCGTTCCCCACTGAAAATAGACAGAGACTCGTTCACGGTAGCCGTGTTTTAGAACGTTGCGAATGTTCCGAAAATTATGAAACTTTGTACACGGTACAACCCTATTTCTCTGGAATGAAATCAACCCCTTGAAAAATTTTAATATTCTCTTTTTCGTGAAACGTTTCATGAACAACGAATGATACTTTTTAAAATGCATTTCTCCAAAAAAGTCCGCAGTTTAATAAAGAGACTACTCGCGTGCACACGCAGGAACTCGGCCGAAACTATGCGGCCAATGCGTTCTGTAAGAAGAAGAAGAAGAAGAAGAAGAAGAAGAAGAAGAAAGAAGGGCGAAGGGCCGAAGGGCTAGTTTCGGCCTCAGCCTGGCAGACAATCGTAAAAGCCAAATGATCCCTCCGCGAATTATAGACCACGGTTCCTCGGCGAGAATATGTCTATCCATGAACGTGTGTTGAACGCGAACACGGCACACACTAAACTGTTCTTCGTCTGGCCCCGATAGCGCGTCAGAATAAATAATATTTACGAATTACTTTACTGCACCCCCGGACCCCGATTCTGCCTCCTCGGAAAAAATCGATTTCGAGCTGCGGTTTCGGTGGGCCCCTTGCCCAGGATCCCTCTACTTAGGATTCTAATTTCGCTAATGTCCAGAATCCTTCTGTCAGTCAACCGGCTGTTCCCTCGAACTTATTAGCCGAAGAAGAAGAATTACAACCTCGCGAGCGGAGTTTCGTCTTCATTCGGTCGGAAATAAATCAACTGGAAAAGAGTTCGATCGGCGAGACGTTATAAAATTATTTATTTGAACTTGCAATAATATTCGTCGGGTCATCGAATACGGACACTCGGCTCGCGTCGGATCGTTTCTTTATTGCAGGCGCGAAGTGTTAAAATTTATTTTGTTTTTAATACTTCGTGTAGTCTCCATCGATTGCTTATCTGTATTATAAATCCAAAGAATTTACGTTCAAAGAAACTCGAAAGATTCTGTTGCAAATATATTAGGTTGAAGCGTGTTTTGGATTTACAAGCAAAGTTGCCTGCTTATTTAAAATACGACAGAACTTTCCCTCCCACCTGATATCAATTATTCTATCGCTCTTCCTGCTACCGACGTAAAAATGAATTTCCAGAAAAAAACGGGACGCGCGTAAAGCAGTAAAACTGAAAATTGAATTGCAAGCGAAGAAATGAACGATACTCGAAATAAATAAAAGCCGGAACGTTGCAGAAGTTCGAACAAGAGAAAAGTCGTCTGACGTTTCATTTTGTGAAGTTCCATTTGGCCTGGCGAACTAGACGAACGAACAGCTTGCAAACACGCGAAAAAATCTTTGATGAAAATCGATTTCCAATGAGACCGGTTTCGCGGCGATTTTGTACAGACAACAAAGTTAAACTAGTCGAACATCGTGGTGCAGGTGTAATTAGAGGCCTCGTAGCGAGACATCAAAGCCAGCGGGATTAAATTAAGTGGCTCGGCTTGGATCTGCCTTGCCAATTTTGTGGCAGACGAACCGCGACGTCTTCCTCTCGGCCAACGAACAATTCTCGACGCGATACCAATTAATAACGGCCGCCTGTTCCCGCATAGTTTCCCGTCTCGACGGACTTTGTCGTTCTAAAACGCACGAATCCGACGTTGGGACAAATTCGCACGAATTCTGATCCGGTGTCCGATTCCACGATCGACAAATTTACGACAAGATGGCCGCCAGTCGCGCCGACATCGCGGACAGATCTATCCTTTATACCAGATTGCGACAAACTTCTTTTAGAAAGGGCCAGATCTTTTAGAAAGGGCTAGATAATTCTACTCGGAGAGCAACAAAAAATAAACAAGTTCGCCATTTCTTATTAGGAAGTGATATTTTTACGTAATTTTTTTAAAAGAACAATATTATCCTCGCATATACTACAACTTTATCGTTTATAATTTGGAAGGCAGTTTATGCTATTCGCAATCCTGTATTTTAGCTAAATGGTTGAATATCGATAACAGACAAGATGGCCGACCGTGGATCGTTTGCTCCTCTTCCGTTTGAAGGCAGACGAGTGTTTTTAGAGAAATTCGACTGGCCAGTTGCACTATTAGAGCAATTATCTTCGTCAGAGAGTCGAGTGACCGTGATAATTGGACTGCAGATGTTCGGGCAGATTGCCACTTTTATAGACAAACTTAGAGTGAACGGAGCTAAGTGACATCTTGTTATCCGCAGCAACTGTTTCAACGAATTAAAACGGCTTTATGTTTTATCGTCGGACTATGAATCATCTACGGGCACGTTTGAAGTTAGGTCGCCAGTCTATTCGTTATTTTTCGATGATCTGCGATCGCGCGAAGATTTCGATGATTAATTTCTAGCGTCGATTCGAAAGTAGATTGTCACTCGAATATCCTGAATGAAGCCGACAGAAATTAGTTTGACGGGAGATAAAATTCGATGTCTTATTGAAGACGGTAACGAGATGAAACGAGAGCGAACGACGAAACGGGAATTTATCCGAGCCTCGTCGTGTGCGACTCGTCGAGCCAATATTTCTTTAGAAAGCGTGAAATATCAACACGACCGATAGTCACCGCTTTCTGTGTGGCCAATGGGGTCCCATACAGGCTGTCGTTCCGTACGACGATCGCGCAATGCCGTTGGAATGATTTTTCTGAAAAATTTCTACTTCGGGACAATCATATTATTTCTTGCTCGATACACTTCGATCTTATGTATCCTTGATCGACAAATTCTCACACAATTCAAGTTATTAAATTGAATTATCTGTAAGAGCTACTTTTAAGATTTTTCTCTAATAGATTTTTCGATCACGTCTGTCCCAGATACAGGAAATACCTCTATCCATACGAGTGTGAGAAAAAACAACTGTCGACACCAACAGAATTGGAAGTAGCCATCGCTGGAAATCGAAGAGAAGGTCGTCGCAGCAGTTACGGTGCATACGCCGGCGGATGCAGTGGTGACAGCATGGTGCAGAGGAACCCACATACACCAAATGCTCTCGCGTTGCACACGCAAATATCGCCGCTCTCTTTAGTTACAGCAGTAGCTGCCGGTGGACAAAACCATGGACAAACTTTGGTGAACGGAAGCGCAGCGCACACGCCTCTGTCGCATCATCCTCATCATCCTCAGGGATCACTGGGACAGCCGCCAAATGCCGGTCAGCCATAACAATAAATTCGCATGTTCTCCATCAGCATTTCTTTCATCGAACACTTTTATTTTCGAAATTTTTCATCGAACGCGACGCACCTCCGTTGTAAAGGGACTGCGGATTTTATCCATTTATCATTTATTGATTCACCCTTCGACAATATCTTTCAATCTAGATGATTTTTATTCTAAATTGAAATTGAACTTGTTTCCTCAATTTTGAATTTCATCTGCTCAATTTTTTTTTGCCATATCATTGCTTGAAACAGTTTTTAAATTATCCGATCCTTGTATATTCTAGAAATGGCTACAAATCCAAATATATAAGGATCGGATAATTTAAAAACTGTTTCAAGCAATGATATGGCAAAAAAAAATTGAGCAGATGAAATTAAAAATTGTTGAATAATTTAAAAAATTGAAGATGCCTATATACGATTTCTCCGCTATTAAAATCATTAAGAGAAACAGAGAAGAAATAGCATTCAATTTAGTTTCTATTTCTTGCAATCTAGGCAGATAATTTTGATTTTGCATAAAGATCCGTAATCTATCGATTAAGAAACATTCATTTTTATTTGACTACCGTGTCTTGCAATTACTGCAAACAATTCTTATTTCCCACGAAGATCCGCAGTCTGGTTATAAACAAATAAATGTGCCGTAACGTAAACGTTGATTGTGGTTGATTCGACACGGAAACTATGGGCGGTGCTAGAGGACCGATCGAGATCGGTCGAACTTGGAGCGCGAACGCCAGAGAGTGGCTGAACAGGGTGGAACAGGGTAAAACTGGGTGGAACAGGGGGTGGAAAGGCGGTTGCCCAGATCGCAGGGGCGAGAAGGAGGAAGAAAGGGGTAGGGAAGTAGGAATGCTCGTTAGCGAGAGTCATCCGTTAACGCCTGTCTCCGGAGGATCGTACAATCAATTACGCTCCTCCTTCGCTCTCGCATCATCATCTCCGGGGAGGCCTGAAACCCTAACTACCGATTTAAAATAAACCCGCTTCTTCTCTGCTTCGTCCGCAGGTTATCTCCTTTCACCCTTCCTGTGCTCTTTTTCAGAGCCTTTCGATTCCATCGTTTCCGGCTTTTTTTTCAAGTCGTTGGTGGTGATCGGTAAGTCCAAGTTCGAGTCGTTGGTAGATTAGAGCAGTAATTGTTTCTTCGATGCTGAAAACTCTTGAAGACTGCGGTGGCTCGGTTCACCAGCTCACTGATCAATGTAAAGTCGCGATTAACAACCCCTAACGAAGTAATAAAATATCTGACAAAATTCAACAACTTTCGTTCCGTTTACGATGGAGACACGAAAGAAAGTGGGTTCATTTCTTTATATCGACGCGATCAAAATCCCAGGATGTTCTGAACAGCTTCTTCTTATCCTCCTCTAAACATTTGGGAAACCAATAACGCTTTATCGTCTCGTTTTATCGTCAATTATTATATCGCGTATAAGTATTATAAAATTTTTAAAGATGAATTACAATTAGCCAACCCTTAGCCATTTTGTTCGTAACACAACGTAAACAAAGTATGCTGCGAACTGATGTACCATTTGCTCTTCCTAATATTCGTTTGCAATTAATTTCCTACCGAAGTTATTTCATTTTTTTTTTTTTCGAAAATGATTATTTTAACATAGTATAAACATAGATCGAAGGATCATTGCGGTAGTGTTTCTTCTAAGCCGACGAGCGGACCATTCGCTGCCATTCGAAATCTCCTAACAGCGATTTGCACCCTGTCTGTACATGTTCGCGAAGGTGTCGCGCAGATCGCAGACGCGCGTCTCGCCCCGATGACTCGGAAGAACATTTTCGCCGGTTACTCGGTACACAGTCCTATTCTTCTTGTGGCCCATGCAGAGCCGAGTCAAAGCCACAGTCGCGTCGAGATGGACGGTGGCGAGGCCTTGGTTCGAATGGCTCATTTGTCGAGCCGTCCGAACGGTAGTGTTCACAGACACACGTTCCTCCCTCTGGATACAGTTCTCTTCTCTGTTCCGCGGTTTACCCTCCTCGCCCGTGGTCCTACGACGGTGCGACGCCAATCAACAGCCGTCCTCGTTTTAATTTAGCACTCGGTGGATGCCGGTCCCGTCGCGACGACGGCGTCTGGGCTCGGGCGATTGACGTGCGCCGCCGTTTGATCGATCGTCCCGCGGAACACACCTACCTTACAAGGCAACCACGACCGGACGACTTCGATTTCAACTTCTACGATCGCGCAAGAACCCCCACCCTGGCCCGTGCTTATATAACAGTAATATGTCCGCCAACAAGTACGTTTTATTCTAACACAAAAAGTTAACCCCTTGCCCTACGATTCGGTTTACGGTTTCGGTGATGAGAACTTCTTTGTAGATCGTAATTTCCTGAAAAAGGAGAAAACTTGTATCTATTGTATTCCTATATGCGTGTTGTCCAAGGGTGCGGGATGCGCCTTCTCATTTCTCGATAATGCAAAGATGGGGTTTTTCAATAGCGAAAAGCGCTAGATAAACTACCCACTCTGGACGTTTCCTCATTTGATATTTCTCGCAAAGGTAGAGTGACCATACCATAGATATACCAAACTACATATATCAGACTATACTATAGTCCATCTGAGTAAGACCATCCTCGTTGCAACTCGTTGCTCCAATGCGAACACCTTTGTCACGAGACAATCGGATATATTTCTACTATATCTCCGCTATCTGTCTATCTAAGATCCATAGCGTACGGATAAGATGCTTCTACATTCATCGTAAACGCAACGCCGCCACGAACACACCCTTACCAAAATGTCTAGACAAATTGTATTCATCAACTTCGGTTACAACGCGCTCAAAGAATTAATTACCATTCCTAGCCGTTAGCCAATGGACGCTTCAATTGTTATCGATCCCCAAGCAGGGCCTATTCCGGGAATGGCACCATCCGAGTTTGAAGCACGCTGGGTAGAGTGTGTGAAGCTCCTGAGAAATGCAGGCGCTGGTACACCACCCCCTATGATCCACCGACAAGGCAGCGCGTCACCTCAACCATCGACACCGTCGCGAGACGGTGCTTTCAGCGCTCTGGAAATGTCCCGGCTCACACTATGGAACATGTACAACAATAACACCCTCTATCCTGGAGTTGGACATCAACCATCCATGTCGCCACAGCCTTCGCACTCGCCGTTACCTCCGGCGTCTAGCCCTGAACCTCAGAGGGAAGCCCTCGACCTTGGACTCAGGTAATGATTGCGGTATACAGTAAAGCTCCGACTAGTGTCCAATTTGGGGTGTCCCGATTCCTATCCAGGCCTACTCACTCCACTACCTGTCAACGCTGCGACGTGCCTGGCTGCGCCGCAGGACGGCGACTATTGTTGTCGACTCGGGTATATCGGTGCGAACACCGCTATACGGACGCAACGAATCGAATGTTCAAACATCTTAATTTTCATTATTTTTTCATGGGACTTTTAAAAACGTATCTCTGGAATTTTTCTGATTAAAGCGAGACCAAACACGATATAATTTGAATTGTATTCAGTGGTTTAATCGACTGTGAAAGTTTCGTCATCGTGCTTCGCGTGTGGAGTAAATATGGGCCAAATTATATCGTGTTTGGTATTGTTTTAATCAGAATAATGCCAGAAACAAGTCAGTGAAAGTCTCGTAAAAAAATAATGAAAAATAAAGCATTTTGAATTGGCATTACATTGCGAGAACACGAGAGCCTTTAAACTGTGTCGGCGACACCGTTGCCATATTGTAGTCTCGCTCGGCCCGAGCGGAGTGGTAGACGCAGCCATAAATTAGAAAAGCAAGGATGATCACGATTCCTTTCCACTCCGGTGAACCACCCCCTGCCCAAGAATCAAGGGATTACTGTAGTACGAGAAGTGAAACAGTTTGCACAAGTTGTGCAGCGTTAACCCTTTGCACTCCTTTCTGTGCGTCGAGTGTGACTCGAGTAAATTTTAGATAAGATTGGTAAGTAAATTTGAAATGAAACGCTTAAAATAGCAGGGAGTTGTTGGCAAAGGGTTAAGCGTTGAAATAGAGACTTACTTGATTGCGACGAATGTATAATACTGCGAGATGATGTTTCAGATCGTCGCCCGTGTCCTCGTCTCCGGCAAGACAAAGTTCGCCTTCTTCAGGCGGCAGTTTACAAGTTAAAAAGGACCCTGACGTAATTAGCACACCTGGACCACCACCTGCGAAAAGGTTGCTCTCGGACGACGACAGTCCTGTTGAAAAAAGCGCACCTTCCGTCCTAGGAACGCACATTAAAATTTGCAATCGAGGTACGCAATTTCGTGCTCCCATTTCAATTTCAGCTTCCAAAAATTGCATAAACGCGAGACAGAAAAGTCGCAGAAATTCTTGAGTCACGATGGAGTAGCAAGGCGAGCAAACGTTGCTTAATCGATACTAAAACTGTCGAGCCCTGAACGAGCATGTAAAGAGTGTTTTTTCAAGCTCGATAGAACTTTAAAGTTACAAAATTTTCGTTTGAAAGACTAATTTATAACGTTAATATTTAAAAACGACTTCGGGCATGTCAGTCCAATTTCGGGTTACTTTTTCGAGCATTGTTAACCGTATGTCGCGAGTGACACAAACAACGTTGGCCTCCAAGACAGGGCCATTTTGCGAAATCGCATTATCGTCGAATCGAAGAAAACTGGAAGATACAGGTAACGAACGTGTAACTCGAAAGCGCAATAAACTCATTGTCAGGTAACTTTCGTTCGCGATCACGGTTGGTTTTGCATGGCATCTTTCTCAATTGGTTTAACAAGGGTAGAAGTCCTTTGTCCTTTGTTTACCAAGTCCTTTGTTTACCAGGGGACGGAAGGAACGGCGATAATTCTCTGGTGGTCAGTATGGAGCTGAACGGAGTGATGTACCAAGGAGTATTGTTTGCCCAAACGGACAGCAGGACCACGAGCAGCACCGCGAGCAACAATACGGCGAAAGCGTCGCGGAGCATGGTCTCGTGAACAACAAGCAGATGAACGACAAGCAGCCTACCCACGATGCGGCTCGATACATAATCAACGATCATCCATTCGCCTGGCGTTTTCGCTATTATACAAAAACCTCGGACAATATATTACTTCCGAGTCCTTTCAAATTCGTTTCATCGACGATGGGATAATTATCATTCCCAACAGTAGAGAGATTCTAGAGGGGAGACCTTTTCGAATCTCCTGATCACCGTTCGAAGAGCTTTTCGTTTCTACAGATATTTCCACCGATTTTTCATTTCTACTGACCGAAGCGATTCTCCGAGTTCGAAGTTTTCATGTTCTGTTGTTCGGGACCGGGAACAATTTTCCCCAGAGATCGGAGAGAAGTCTCGTTCCGCAGTGGGCTGCTCCGCTTCGGCGGCTAATTCAATTGCTATGTCGTGTGAATAATACTGAATGTACGAGTCGTGTGCAATGAAAACAGGTGACTCTTTCCTTTCTCCTTTGATGAATTACAATACTTCCGAATGCCTTGCATTTCTTTCGCTCAAGGAACTTTCCGGGAGTGTCGCCGATGACCATAGCTCGTTAGCGATTCATCAATGATATTGGAAAAAAAAAAAAAAAATAGAAAAAAACAAAAAGAAAAAAACAAAAAGGAAGAAACAAAAGGTAACCAAGACCAGACACTCACTCTCCGCAAGTGTCTTGATCGGAAGCATTCGGCCGGATCGATGAATCGATAGCATACACACACACACACGCACGCGCGCGCGCGCACGCACGCACACTGAGAGAGACACACGCTCGCTCACACACGAACACTTGTCCACATTTCCTTTCTCTATTTTACGTTCGTTTTTTTTTTCTTTTCTTTTTAAATCGCTCTATCGCCGAATCAAAACGTCTTAACTTATTTATTGCCGCCGATCTCTCGACGCCTCGAGACCCGTTTCTCGGTGGTGTGACTGCATTGTCAGTCCGATCCCGAGGAATCGGCCTTCTTCCGATATTTTATAGCATTTTTAATCAGTAGGTGTATATTTGTTTTTACCGCGACTTATTATCCGTCGCGATCGCTGCGGTTATTAGCAAACGAGAGAATGAGAGTACATGGGAGTATGAACAAGCGTGTGCATATCGATATATAAATATATACGCGCACGTATACATATGGACAGAATCAGTTACACTGAGAGCAAGACAGAGAGATGGGAGTGGGGAGAAAGAAACGGAGAGAGGTAGAGAATTGTCCATCTTATCTCTCGTTCGTTAAGTGTACATAGTCATTCGAATAACTTTTTTTTTTCTTTTTTCTTTGTTTTCTCGTTTCGCAAAGAGACAGAGCTCACTGCGACAATATTATATACGCTATAGCATATTAATAATAATTATTATTCTTACTAGATTTAAGAACAGGAACAGAGAGAAAGAGAAAAAGATGAAGAGAGAGAGAGAGGGAGATAGGGAGAAGAAAACTATTGTAACGCGATTTTTATTCTTGTACGCACGAATCATTTTTATTTTCTTTTATTTTGCGACGCGTGGTTTCCGTCGTGGGATCAGATGTGACCCGTCCTCGATCGAACGCGACAATCCTTTCTTGCTTCTTCTTCTTCTATCCTCGTTCGATTTCCTTCCTCTCGTTTCTCGACGTTCCACTGAAAATTCTTCAAGCATTTACGTTCGATCGGGACGGCCCACGTTTCCGGTATTCGTCGTCCCCTTCGGAAGGGTTCTCGGTGTTTTCTTTTTTCTTCGAGATGGTGAGACTTGCTCACCGACGTCGGAGCATGGGCCAGTGTCGATATTACACACCGATCTATAGATCTAAAGGACGATAGGAGATGTTTCACCTTAAGTAGCGCTTAAGATATACGCGGGGGAGAACCTTTGATCACGAAGGATACGTCGCAAGAGTTCACCCTTCTTTTGGTCATAGTTAGACTGCGGATTTTATACGATTACCACGAAAACACAAAAAACAAGTACCAAAAAAAGAATCAATTTTTATTAGAAATTAAGGATATTGTGTCAACACGTTAGTATTATTCAGAAAAAGGGTTTTCGTTTTGGCTCGTGTGTCTTTCGACGCAGAGAATTATGATTTTTCATAGAGATCCGCAGTCTGGTCATAGTCGTTAGAATAAACCGAGAGTAAGACATAAGTATGAGCGCGAGACTATAAGGGAAGAAGATAGGTCTAAAGAAGAGGGAGAGAGAGAGCGAGAAAGAGAGAAAGAGAGAGAAAGAGAGAGAGGAGATTATTGGAGAGAGCGCGCAGAGTGTGTAAAAGAGGGAAAATTAAAAAAGATTAATTTTTGAATCACATTGGACGCGCACGCAAGAGAGAAGGAAATTTGTTTTATTGTTTATAGCTCGATGGCTAGGCCAAAAAGACTGTTATATAGGACGAATATTATATATATTATATATAGTAGAAATACTTTCTTATTATGGTTATTAAGAACGATATTATTGTCATCGTAAATATTCTAATTACGATTATACTTACTGCTATTCCTAATCACTCTACTATTAGTATTATCGCAGCTATGTACTATTGTCACGTTGTTACATCGTGATAGCGAGAAACGGTTGATACGAGCGACGAGAGACGTTATGCGACATGATGAAAAAAAAGAGAGAGATGAGAAAAAGAGAGTGAACCGCTCTCTTCGTGTTCGGTTTCGCTCAGAGTGATGCTATGTTTGCACCGTTTCATTTTCAGTCGATTATTAAACACAAAGATCGACGGAAAGAGACAAACGGAAGACGTGATCGGGAAGTGTGTCAAACCGGCGAGGTAATTGTTAATACCAGCTGGGTCGCCAGAGACCTGATAATATCGTCGATTCCATCGTCTGCCCGAAAGATGCAGCACCACGCCTACAAGCGTAGCATTGTAATGGCTCTATAAATGTTGTATATATTCTATATGATATTATCAAGACAAGACAACAACGACAACAACAGCAACAACAACAACAACAAAAATAAATCACACACCGATCGCAACATTCAGCTATTATATAGTTCTCCATAAGTAGCAACGTAGTTTATCTGTAAATCTATGTAAACGAGCCCACGAATATCATAACGAATAAAATCGACATTACTTTTATATGATTATGGTCCTGCTACCTCGCCGAGAGAGATAGAGAGAGAATAAGAGAGAGAAAAAGAGAAACCGCTCTCGATATTGTGTGTGTGTATGTCGGGATTAGAGCGACTGACCCGCCTAAACGCGTTATGTCCCCGGTCGAATGCTTTGTAACCGACTAAATTTTTCTTATTTTTATATATCTCGATTCGTTTATTCGTTTCGTTGGAGAATGTTCAAACTTTTGAATTGACGATTAAAAAGCTCTCAATTCTAGACAACAACGCTTTCTTTTCTTCTTCCGGCGCGAACGCGTACTCCACGGCAGACGAGCATAATCGCGCGAGATCCTCGCGATCCAAACCAAACGTTGAACCGGCGATCTCGTATTCCTTCGACAGCGACGTGTGGAAGACACCTTTGTCGTCGGTCTGAAAAAAAGACGAGCGATGATTCTTTAATTGAATGTTTACCCGGCACCTCAAATAATAGCTAGCACGAATAATTAACGGCTTTACTTACACCGAGGCAAATAGGATGTCCAGCCTCGTACAAATATTTGAACTGATGGGATTCGTACGAGGGTACTGTCTTGCATTGCACGTTCGATGTTAGGCACAGTTCTATGGAATAAAATCAATACAACGAACCTTCTAAGTCTAGAAAGTTTCCCTCTGTTCCTCTGTTCCCAAGGTCACGTCAAGGCCACGATATTATAGGTCCAGATCTTGGCTATATCCTGTGCTATATTAGAATATATGGTTCCATTTTTTTAAAAACCGCAATTACCTTGAAACATTGAAAATGTGACCTCGAGAACATGTTTCTATGTTCTTACCAACAGGGATTTTTGATTCAATCAGCATGCCGAATAATTTATCGGATCCATGTAAGTTTGGATGAATGCAAGTGCAATGACCCAGTCTATCTGGTTTGAATTCAAGTATGTCTTTTGTTTCCACTTCATTTGAGACCTGTGTAAAAACAAGAAAATATTTTATTGGTAATCAATAAATGTTAATTATCGTACAAATTTTACCTCTGCGCAGTGAGCTGCAATTTTAAGGCCAACATTCCTGGCTTTCTTCAATAACTCTAGAAATGCATTGCCAACCATTGGATCTCCACTGAGATCTAGACCTACCACGTATTGTGGATGTTTCTTAAAATAATCTATCGCTAATTCTATGTTCTCCTCTGCTGCTCTGTATCCTTGTTTTCGATTAATGGACACCAATAACTTCACAGTTATGTCTGGGAAGTCTGTTTTACAAGCCCTACAATTATAAATAGGAAAATTGTGTTCATAACTATGAAAGTGGTCTAAGTGAAAATTTTAAAAGAATGAGTTTATCAGTTATTTTACTTGTTTGTTTCAATTGCTTGTTATTTCAACATTATATGGAATTCATTTAGTATTAATATCCATCTTCTCGAAACAAGAAATATATCACTTAGACTACTTTAATTATTGTGGGCACAATTGAGATTTATAGATTCCTTGTGATCATCCGCATTCAAACTATTTTTGAAATTATACCTACTCGAAAGCTCTTATAATGGCTTCTATGTATTCTCGCTTTGTCATTTGCCCATTAATAGATCGAGGAGTGCTCCTCAATTCTAAGTATATTACGTTGTCTTCATGAAATTCTTTAATTACATCACGAGTTGACTGAAACATAGCTTCCGGTGTTGTTGTCAATGAGTGCGCCACATCAAACACCTTGAAACACCTACGAAAAATGAATAATACCGTCTTCAGATGAAAACGATAATTAATGCAACAATCGAGTGTCTGATAAAATGAAAAGTTAAGAGACATGATTAGCGTACTCGCCTAATGATGAATACTTTCCGATGCTCATGACTATGTTCTCTTCACCGCCCGAATCCGGATTCTGCATTTTGTGTAACGTCTTCAATGTCTCCGGACTTAACGAGCCGTTCAAATGAGCATGAAGTTCCTAATAATTATTTATACATATATATCAATTTCCAGGAATCATTGTTTACAAACGCTAACATAACCTCTCGTAAACCCGGCAGAAATTGTTGTAATAAAATACGTACCACTTTCGGCAGAGATTTACAAAATTTTTCGAAATCCATTGCGAACGAGAAAGCCTCCTGTATATCTTTAGCCGTTTCCTTGAAATTCGCGTGCTGTTTATCTTGCACTTATAGCTTTTCTATTTAGAAGAAGACAATGTTCCAGAGTTCCAGAACATGTTCCAGAATGGTGAAGGAAAAAGACAATTGTACAAATTCAAACTTCGGCAAGAATCATTTGCTCCGTAAGGGTGTCCGTACAGCGCCAAAGCGCGTAGCGGCAAAACGCTCAAACTGTTAGCTAAATTTATCGACAGGAAGAATTTATGTACAATTAGAATTTTAACCTTAGAATTGATAGATTCGAATAGATGGTGCCACCATCCAATTCTAAGGTTAGAATTCCCAAATTTGTCCAACAGTTTGAGCGTTTTGCCGCTACGTGCGTTGGCGCTGTACGGACATCGTTATGGAGCAGATGATTCTTGCCGGACTTTGCATTGAATCTTATTAGAAAAGCGGCAAGAATCATTTGAGCTTGAATAAACAATTAAACCAGAGAAAATGCACTTTATGACAGATGCATTACAACTTGAAATCAATCATGATAGCACATTAAAAATTGAAAAATAAAGACTCTTAAAATTGTGACAAATCACGAGGGACGTAGGGGCGCATGACGCATACGCATTGGAAGCTGCTTCACAACCACAACACAAACACCTCCGGCCATCCGTGGCGTCTTTGTGTACGCAGCTTTACGTTCGTTTACACCAGGATTGAGGTTAGTTTGCAACAATGTGCCCTGAGGAGAGTTGAATCATTTCCACTTTGTAATTGCGTGTTTATATAATACCGACATGAAAACGAGACAAACCAAGACCGCAAAAATAGAGGTCGTCGAAATCAGACCCAAAGAAACCAAGGCGTAAGTATACATTGTGCATTCATCTTAACACTGTTATCTACGTATTATGAACACAAAGTGCTGATACTGTCTTATAGCACCATCTTCTAGACATTGGAAATACAACTTTTGTTTTAGTAAATCATTCCAGTATCAGAGGACGAACAAACTTGTTCATCTAAGAAAGAAGTCTGTTCTAGAAGACCTGATCATGAGTTCGTCTTGTTCGACTACTAAGAATGTTCAGGATGTTTTGTCAGGTATAAATTCGATGCTAAGCGAACAGCTGGACAATCAGTGCAATATCAATCGAAAGATGAAAATGTCGTGCAGCAGCAACACTAAAGCATCAAGTAAGAATCGTTCGAAATTCTCCAGAACAGTGGTTCTCAAACTGTTTATAGTACAGCGGTTTTAGGCTGGTACTCAATCACAAGAAACAGGTGCATTCAGTGGTCTATTTATTTTTATTTTTAATTTCGAAATATTTAAAAGATTACATATGAATAAATTTAAAAAAATATTGTTTCGAGGTTTTTAAAATGTTATCAAACGCGTGACGAGTAGACTATGTCCGTAGATTTATTAATTATACAAATAAACTGTTGTCCATTGTTCGCTATTAACAAAGAAAATGATCAATGAATCCCCATAAACTCATTTTTTCATATTTCTCACTTAGACCACTTTCACAATTAACACGAAATGAATTCCATATAATGTTGAAATAACAAGCACTATCATTTTCCACAAAATCGTAAAAATTACATTGCATTAATTTAGTTTAAAACAATGTGATGTAAAACAACTGACAAGTTATTAGACCACTTTCATTTTTTGGTTTATTCTAAAAATTCCAACATTTGAGAACCGCTGCTCTAGAGTACACCCGATTGTTATTGTACGCAGGGGTAAAAAGCGACTGTTATTTGCAGGTTGAAGATAAAATAAGATATAGTATCTTTGCTCGAATAAACAACACCGTTATAGAGAGGGGTTGCTTCAATTTCAGATTCTACGGATTCTTGTCTAGATGCAACAGAGGCAAGCACATCCGCGGACAAGAACAGCAAGCGATGTCGTGCTCTTGTCAATCAACGAAGAAGCTTAGGTTCACCGGTGGTAATCGAAGCTCTTTCGGGAACGTTGCCTGCATTCAACATACCGAAAATACTAAGACAGAATCACGAATTACGAAACGATGATAATGCTTGCGACACTCTTTCTCAGCGACCACGACGTAGCAATTCGCGAAAGGTTAAAGCCAGTATTATCGTTGCGAATTATGCAAGCCCAAGCCTTAGTCCCTACACGCAAGGGAATGATACAACAACAGCGGCACCTTCAAAAACCAATCGCAAACCACGGAATATTAAATTATCATTAACATCAAAAAACGATAATGCCTCTGACATATGGAAGCCCAACGAACCGTCAGCTTCTTTCGAGGAATGCCTAGAAAACCTCGGATTCGATGCAACCAACAGCAATGTACCAAACGCGAGTATCGAAAATTCAATGCCTAGAAGAAACAGGAACGACGTCCAGGCTGATCGGTGCCCGGTACAGTTTTATTGTTTGAAAAACAAGATAGTAGCGATATTACCAGAAAGGATGCAATTTTGTTTCACTGGTAAAATCGTTTTGAAAGTGATGTTTGGAGCGGTGGAAGTCTACGGGTTTTTGATCACCGCGACGACCAAGTCTATGGAGATCTACTCACCGAGAGGGTACAGCAGCGTTTGCATCAGAGCTAGCAACAGGAGATCGCAGGACGTCCAGCCGGATATTTGGACGTCTCTTTCCGTCGAGGGCATCAACCGGGACATCGAGAACAAACTGGTAGCCGACTTGAACAATCTCAAACCTGGTACGACGGTGCTGCTTCTGTCGAGTCTGGAGAACAAGCTAACCAAATTTTTGAATGCCTTCTATCCGTTCCGACTGTTCCCGAGCATCAAGAACACTCCGTACCAGTCCTGGATGGATACAAAAAGAGCGGAAGCTATACTACAGTCGAATCTGTACGTCGACAGTTACGCCTGCAAGGAGATGGTCGTTGATCATCGCGTCACGCAAGATGTTGCTGAGAAAATGTTGATAAGCTGGCGAGCCAACGAACGATCCTGCACTTTGATCGCCGGTGGAAAGAACGTAGGTAAATCTACCTCGGTTCGTTGCCTGATAAACAGCCTACTACCTGTTAGCAAAATGGTCGTCCTCGTCGACTTTGATCCCGGACAGGCGGAGTGCACGCCAGCCTGTTGCATTTCCTACAGTTTGATAGACGAACCTCTACTCGGACCAAATTTTACGCATTTAAAGAATCCAGTCTTCCAACTGTACATCGGCGATATCGATGTCAGTCGTTGCATCACGAAATACATCGAGGGAATGAAAATGTTGGTGGACAGGTTGTGGAGTTGTCCCACGATGTCACGACTACCGATCGTGGTGAACACCATGGGATTCACTCGCAGTATCGGCTGGGACATCATGGTTTTTACCGTGAAGCTCCTTCAACCCTCCCTGGTGGTACAAATTATGTCAGAGAAGGTCAGGAACAACTATCCGGATTATTTGAACAAGGAAGTGATAAATAAACAGGTGAATAGCGGGTGTGCTTTATATCTGTGATGAGTAGACTGCGGATCTTTATGCGTTTATGGAGAAATTGATCAGGTGAAATATAAAACAGTAAAGGATTGGAAAAATTTAAGAAAAATTTCTTTTGGATGCAACAAAGTCAATAAGGGATGAAATCAATTTTTATTTTATTCCGGGTTTCCACAATCAATGCAGGATTATTAGGTTTGCACTTTTGGCCCACTGCAGTCCGCGGGTTGCTCGTCACTGCTTTATATGGATGGATACCAGAGGAGGATTCGTATAGCGTTGATAATCTGTTTTCCGTAGAAATTATCAAGGGTGTCATGGAGCATGAACGTTTTTAACTGGAACCAAGATTGCAATCACGAATTATCCGTGATACGTTCCCACGCTGAACGCAAAAGCGCTCCGGTGAACGAGACTTGGAACATGGAGCCCTATCAGCAGCGAGAACTCGTGCTGATCTCTTACCTGAGCGAGATTCTGCGGGGCCCCAACGATCTTATGTAAGCCGAAAAATTATTCACGATTTTGATCACTTCATATTTTAAAAAATCTTTCTTGCAGATGTCGCCCCAACGGTCTGTCGCTAAACGAAGCTATGCCATACGTGTAAGCATCATTTTATTTCTACACGTTATACCAGCAGTTTCCAGACACGTTTTAAAAATTTTTAAGTTTTGTTTATTTGTAGATATTATGGTATGAAAATTAATTTTCTATGGAAAAAATTTTGGCTCCTTCCAGGTTGGAGACCGTAGCATTATACAGAATACATTATAGAATTTGCACTTGTCTAGGTGGACGTGCTTCCGTCCAGCTAAGCTAAATTTTGAACCTCATTAAATGACCTTGAATGACGTTGGAAGACGAAACACACTATTCTGTGTAAAAAGAAAAAAAACAAACAGAGACCACCTTAAAATCTCGGAAGCGCATCCACCTACAGAAGGTTTGCGACTACCATAAGATTCCTTCCTCGAGACAGAGTAACTTTCATGTGAAATATTATTTACGAGCTGTAGTTTGATAATTAATCGCGCGTGAAACTCCGAATGTCCACCAAATGGTTATCTCGTATACGAAGTAAATAGACGGTACAATTATTGAATTTCGATTACAGGGCCCCGTTTTCATCGATAATCGTCTCGATACCTCGAGCATCTGCGCCACCGACGCACGTGTTGAGCGTAATCAATGGAAACATAGTTGCGCTATGCGGAATCGATCTGCAGAACCCTGAATCGCAACCGACGGACTTGGTATCTGGCTTGAGGGTGTTGGACAGGTTGCCGCTCTGCTCGTGTTACGGTTTCGGTGAGCGTTTTATCGCGACACGTTTTTTCTATTGTGTACAGAAAATCTGGGAATGATCGTGAACCATCCTTATCCAGGTATTGTCAGGGGAGTCGACACGGAACGCGAGGAAGTCTTTATAAACACGCCGCAACCGGCTCACGTGATGCAGTACGTGAATTGTTTGGTCGGCTGCATACCGGTACCCGTCACCCTGTTGCAGTTAAACCAACAGAGAAACGTTCCGTACGTTGGCGGCACCAACCAGTTGCCAACCAGTCGGGAATACCGCAGAGGATACTTCCGTATGAGATATCAAAGAGCGAATGCTAATTCGTAACGAGTCCCGTCGAGGGTTCCGCGACTCTGTACATACCAAGACAACGTTTATTTTTAATTCATCTCCTTTTATTCATCAACAAACGGTTGCCTAAGACTTTTCTGTGTCTAACAGCGACCGAGAGAATGTAAAAAATGTACGATATTATTCGAACACATTTGTAAAACATATTTTACATATACGGAGAGAGAATATCTGTTACATCATGCAGACAACAAGGATAAAGATCTAGAACATAGCTGGTTATCTCGATTGTAATAACATTAAAAATAAACGAAAAAGAAAAAATTAAACATCAAAATCGTGGAACCATTCATCTCTTTTCGGACTAGATTGAATGGCCCATGTAAAACGATACAAAGATTCTGTTCGACGATTTCGTTAGACAGGTTTAGTCGAACAGAGTCTTTAGAAGGCCGGGGGTGGAAACTCTTGGGGTTGGTGAGCGCATGAAATAAGGGCAAAGAGATTTAAAAATTGCAGTGAGGGTTTGCACGCTCCAAGATTTCCCTATCAGTCTTTGCCGCTTCGTCGCGGAGAGGTTCTTCACGTCCGTGTAGTGACGGGGGGAACCCGAATATCTCCTCGAGCTCGGTGATCCATAGCGAGTCGCTCTGGTCCTTCATCAGAATTGGTTTTAAGGCCGTTTTTCCTAATGTCCAGAAAAATCTTCGTTAATTATAGACCGGTTTTTCGTTTATTAACACATTTCGTACCACGTATGTACCACAAACATATATTTTATAACAAGTTTAACGCTGTAGAATCTTTATTTCCACCATGAGAACGAGGCATCGTAAAACATGCAGTATAGAACAACATAGAACAAAACATATAAACACTATTTTTATTGACTATGACCGTATTTTAAGCGTCTTCTTTCATACACGATTGGGCGTCTAGAAGAGGACTATACAGGGTGGTCAACCTAAATCTAGCCACCCAATTAAATGCAACGTAAATGGTATCACACGCGAGGAGAATGCTTCGCAAACGTTATATTTTCTCGAGGTCTTTTTTCCGGAGTTTTCAAGGTCATCAATATTTTGTTTTCTTGTAAATTATATTTTTTCCTAATATTTAGACATATTAATAGCACGACCTTGAAGTAACCTCTGACTTCTAAAATTGAAATTATCCATGATATTCATTTCCATCGATATCACATTCATTTAATCGCTAATATTAAATTTGTAAGTCATCTGTCAAATTTGCAAAGCATTCACCTTGTATAGAATTTACATTGCAGTAGAAATATTTGTTATGTCGTCACAAATAAAGACGATATTTTCGTGTCTACGTTAAGATGGAGTACCCTGTATGTTACTTTCAAGTAACATACGCGAGTCTACTTCTGAATACGTATTTAAAAAAAGAAAAAAAGTGGCCATACCTTGTTTCAAGGAATTCACTTTGGTAGTGACAGTGCGGATCTTCTTGACGAGGGCGTACCGTTGACAGTGCGGCGTCAGTATATCTTGCACATCGGTATCGCCTTGGAAAGGCAGGGAATATCGTTCAAACGGCAGATTATGCCAATACAATCTCAGCCTGTGTTGAGGGGAAAAATCTGCCGAGTCTATCACGTCGGGCTCCTGGCCCAGATGCCTGAAACGTCATTATCAAATCGTTAAATACTGCCAAGGAATCGAGCAATATTAATCATCGTAGTTCTGATCTCTGGATGAAGGATTGCCTAGCATAGAACAATCCATTTCATCCATGTTCAGCACTGGACGGGTCGAAGGCCTACTTGTTGATCTCCAATCTGTACACGCTCGGCATCGATGCGACATTCTCGTATAACCAGAACAAGTGACGACCACTGTTCAGTTTTTTCACGAGCTTCAACACTCGCCAATATTCAAAGAACAGTATCCCGGTGCCCCTGGGGTCTGCCAGAGTCAAACAACAAAGAACGTAAGTACCTTCATTTTGTAGAACAGAGTCTCTCCTATCGTAACATCGTACCATGAAGACCTAAGCGGGCAGGATTGACAAGGCTCAAATCGTTGCAGGGCGATCCTCCGATCAGCAGATCGATGGGCACCATCTCCTTGATCATCTCCTTGGTGATGCTCCGGACGTCGCCAAGCTGGACAACGTGGTCTCCGTAGTGCATCGCGCTAACCATCAGCGCATCAGGGTCGATCTCGCTGGCGTAATAGACCTCCGCCTCTAAGCCCAGCTTCTGGAGGACCAGCATCCCTGAAGATGGCGCGTGACGATAGATTACAATCCTCTTGTAACTCGGTTAATTATGGTAGTAGAAATAAGATTAAATCTACGAGTTAAGTATAAGAAATTCAAAATTACAAAGTACATACCGTGTTGCAGGGCTTTGCAATTTTTGCTCCGCCTTGTGAGAGTGCCGCGTTACAAGAAAACTCGGAGTTAGTGTACATCACGTCAAAGTAAATTAAAATTTATGCGGGATGCGCCTTCTCATTGGCATCAATAATCTTGAAAGTGAAATTACGTTACTTCAAGCTAAATGAATTCAATGTAATTTTTGTGGTATTGTGAAAAATAAACCGTTTGATAGTGCTTGTTACTTCAACATTATATGGAATTCATTTAACGTTAATACGGGTTTCCTTTAAATATATATCTCGAAACAAGAAATACATGACTTTGGACCACTTTCATAATTATGGGCAGATTTTTCAATAATGCAAAGATGGGGTTTCTTAGTAATGAAAAGCGCTAGATGAAAGATCAATCTAGACCGCTGTCTCCCTCAAAAGTCCTACTTTTAGGTTTACGAGGCGTAATTTGCATTACTCGGCAGCGTGTAGCTATCATAAAGCTGTGCACGTAGCTATTTTCATAAAGCTGCCGAATAATGCAAATTACGACTCGTAAACGAAAAATTAGGTCTCTTGAGGTAGACAGCGGCCTAAATTGATCTCTTAACTAGCGCTTTCGACTACTGAAAAATCCCATTATCGAGAAATGCGCATCCCGCATCCTTACAATCCTGGAAAGGAGAACACGTCTTTAAATTTGATACAGTAAAGCCGCGATCTAGCTCTCATCGCATATTTCGAGCAGGTACAGAGATCGTCTAGGGAGACTATTTTTTTATAGGTACAAATTATGCCGAACGTAGAAAAGGACGGCATGTAAATACGAGTTTCTTGGCCTCTCGCAGGGATGCCCCCC
>CM052195.1:7357150-7420645 GCA_028455805.1 Lasioglossum figueresi | reverse complement strand
AGAGAGAGAGAGAGAGAGAGAGAGAGAGAGAGAGAGAGAGAGAGAGAGAGAGAGAGAAGTAGTGGGAAATCCTGTTTACCGGTGCTCAGACCGTCGAACAGGGAAAGAACTCGGATCCTCCTCTTGTTGCCGGCGAGGTTGTTGGCGACCGTTGTGGAAGAGCTGCCGCTAGTCCGGAACATATCGATTATTTTGTCTTTCCAGTTGGATCGCGGCCTCACTACGATGTCCGGGACAGAGCCGGACCTCACTTTACAGAGGAAACACTCCCAAGGATCTTCTAGCAGCACCTGCTCGTAGGTCGCCGGGCACAGCAAGTGTTTCATGCAGGCAGTACAATAAACCCTGGAAAACGAACGATCCAGGAATATACACATACCCCGCGCCAGTATACAACTGGCCACCGCCCCCATCGATCCCCGGGGCCACGCCGCGCGATTTACCTCGGACAGTCCTCGTTGTCGCAAATGATCACCGTCCCGGTCGCCGCGCAAATCGTGCAGTAGAACTAGCAAACCAGTCAACATTCATTATCAATCCGCTAAGAGGAACGAGTTCGAGTTAGATCGAATGCAAATACTTACGCATTTCCCGTCGTTCCCGAACACGAACATGCACGGCTTGTATTGTTCCTGAAAGCAACGTGAATTGTAGTCCTACCACGTACAGCGTGTTCGTTTTCTTCTTACGTTGTCATAACCAACAGGTGATTCCGCTAAAACGTTACTACTAGAACCACTGAGAATTATTACGAATGATTTTCAATGCTTCATGCATTTATTGAAATTGTAACAATTGGTTTATGCACCGCTAAAAGCGAATATTTTACTTTGTGGAAACAAGGGGAATGTGTCTATCAATATTTGTAGCCATTTTTTAATAATATATACAGGGTGATCCACCTAAATATCTCTTTTATTTGTGACGACTAGCCAGCGGATCTTCATGCAAAATAAAAATGTTCTACTCGGTGTTACATTTTACAGAGAGAAGTGCGCCGTTCTATTTGGGGGAGTTTATACAGAATCGTTTAGTGCGAGAACCACTTGCATTGGATTTTCCAGATTTTCACTTAAAAATCGAAAGAACTTTCCGGCCAACCCTGATACATGCATTATCGATGCAGCAAAATAAACTCTTAAATTGAAAATAAATCCTAAAATAATTCTAATAGAACATTTCGCAAGAATCACTTGCTGGTTACCGAGTGAAGTGTTGGAAAATGTTATGGGTATCGGTAATAGAATTTATTTGAGTACGATATACCGGGCTTCGGGTTTCATGGAAATCAATGGGCGGAGATAGGACAGTGGAGGAGGAGGCAAGACAATTTTTCGAGGTAGGAACTAAAACGAAGAAAGATGAATCAATTAAGGAAAACAATATTTCATGTAGTACAAAGAGGTCCACACTGTTTACGGGCTAATAGAGACTTTCTGGAATAGTAGGCGGGGCTAAGGAAGTGGAGGAGGAGCCAAGAACGTTTTTGAAGGAAGAAACTGAAACGGAAAGCGGCGAGAAAGGTTTATAGAAAGATGAAACAATTAAGGGAAACGGTCGTTTGTGAATATGATAAACGTTCACTCTCTTTTCGTGGACCAATGGCAGCAGTTTGGAACAGTGGGCGAGTCTGTCGACCAACTCCGATAAATAATCGCTCTCCTACCGAACACGGGTCGCAGAGGGAGCCCTCGAAGAAGGGATGCGACTGCATGGGCTTTCTAGAGATCTTCAGGCACTTTAGACACAGCGATTCCAGCGAAGCCTTCCCGCTCGTCACCGATCGAAGATCGTCTGAATGATCGATACAGATTACATTTCTATCACGAGACCTACAAAGAAGACTCGTGTTCTTGAACGTACCGCTGTTCTGTATGTCGTCCGCTCGTTTATCATCCACGTTCGGGTCGTTCTTTAACTCGTTTAGCATCTTAACGATGCGCGTCGAGTATTTGTCGTATATTCTGACGGACTCCGGACTTCTCAGTGGATTCGGCTGCAGCTTGGACCGATCCGTTTTCGAGAAATATTTGAACACGTCCGCCATCGTCCAATTATCAGTCTCGTGTCCCATACGAGAGCAATAATCCTGGAAAGCGGAAAACATCGCTTGAAGCGGACCGTGCACACAGTTCCAGATTTTCCAGACGTTATTAAAAATGTTCGACAGCGTTAAAAACGTTTAGTGTGGTTCTTATGGTTCGACGGTGACCGATGGTTTCGTTCTGGCTGCTGTCCGATTGGACTCGTCGCACGCCCGGTTCCCCTTGAACTCGTTTCTCGCGATTCCGAGCGATTTTATAGTTAAAATGCCGATCTTTATGTAAAATAAGAATTGTCTAGACTGTCTAGACTGCTGGACAAGAGGATAAGACACTGTGCATGTATGTTTGCACGTATGTATACATATTTGAAACAAGGAAATATGCATTTCGAACGTTCTACATTTTTTCTCTTGCTTCTCTGCTGTGTGTTCCACAAACTCACCCCTTGGTATACTCGCTCTAGAGATGGTACGCAACACGTAGAACATAGAAAATGCATATTTCCTTGTTTCAAATACACGCAATCTACAAATATACACGGCGTCCCTATCCTTTTGTCCAGCAGTGCACATCGACCACAACATCGCCTAGCGTTAAAGGAGTTCAGCAATTTAAATGGAACCTCCTGAGAAGATCTATAACTTCCGATCTCCAATTTGAACACTGTTTCAACGATTTGGAGAATTTGGACGTCTACCTTTGAGGCTTGCAAGGCCCCGACGAGGAAGAGGTGCTTCTTGGTTTTGTCGATGTAGTCTCGCATCTTATCCAGGCCCCTGTCAAACCTCAGAAAACACTGATGGTGGATCTGTCGGAAGTAGAATCACCCGATGGGAACGTTACCAGGTTTACGAATGATCGGACAACCGCGGGTATCGCGATTGATCAAACCTGAGGAAGTTGGACAGAGAATTTTTTACCTCTGACAGCTTGTAGTCACCGTACCACATGATCCACTGGCAGCCAAAGCCCGGCTCACGCATGCAACAGTCCCGGTAATCGATAATCATCGCTGCGATACCAAAACAGACAAAGCCACTTTACTCTTCCCATTCGGCGCGGATTAACCGGCAGCGTTCAAAGAATTTTCGAAACGCGACGGCTCCTCCGCTATCGATTTTTATCTGGCCGCAGCGTTACACAAACGTTCGTTTGGTGGTACTCTACACGATACAGTTTCATAAGATTTCTATTCGGTTCTAATTAATTGGGAATTTTTAAAACTGTGTATCGGTCGAGATACGAACAGATACGTAGACAAAAATCTACGGGAAATGATGTTACAACGTGTAAAGAAAAAATTCTATGGTATTGGATGAACCACGATTTTTCTTGAAATTCTGCAAGTTTAACACAGATTTTCAAGGTTAGAAAACCATAGTCTGCAATATTCCAGCTGTAATTCAAAATAAAATCATCGCTCTATCCGATTTTTACCGAAAGTTCATTGACACAAAATTCATCGGTTTACCCTACTGTGCGTCGTCGTATCGCTGATAGTTGATTTCGATTTGTTCAACCGACGGAGGACTATTATTTTACACACGGCTATTATTTTCTCTCATTAAATTTCGATGAAAATTTGTCGAGTTTTGTTTACCAAACGAACTGGACTCGATAGGTCACCGGAGTGTCGGTCAAATATTTTTTCACGGTGGCGTGCGAATTAAAAACAGTGTTGCGAACCGCAGCTAACGGAGCGTTACCTGGCCACCAATTGTGCCCGGCGATTTTTGCCCACGTTATGACACCTGGATTCTGCTCCCTGAGCGGCAACCGCGTTAAATCCGTGTTGCTCTGCTGCGGCGATTCTTTCGGTTTCTCAACGTTCTTTTTCGGCTGACTTTCACCTGTCGGACATACCAGCGGATTAATGATCGTCGGAAACGGTCCCGACGAGTCGGACGTTATAACTTGTTAACCGGAAGAAGACTATTCCTTTACGATCAACCCATTTTATTATGGACAGCTTCCCTCAGACCACAAAGGATATTCGAGTTTGTAAAATTCCCCGGTGAACATGTTAAATGACGAATAGTTTTGTTTAATACGTACGTTTCTGACACTGCAGAAATTTTTCGGTTGTTTTCGCGTTCATCGTCTTGAGGTAGGCGAGCCTCTGCTCGATTTTCGGTGGAAACGGATGGAACATCACTTCGTCGACCGCTGAAGCACAATGAAACCGTGTTACAAGACGATGAGACATAATTTCTCTTATTTTAATGGAACGATACAACTTCAATGTCAATTGACGTCATTCTTTCATTCGCCAACACTTGAGTCAACTTCGCATACTCGTTCATTCAATCGTCAGCACTACAGTCAAGTTCGTACATGTATACTCATTCTTTTATTACTCTTCGCTAGAGTCAAGTTCATACTCATTGTTCGATTCGTCAACACTAGAGACAATTACTAATTCTTTCATTCGTCAACACTGGAGTTAAGTTCGTACTCATTCTTTCATTGATCAACGCTAGAGTCAAGTTCATACTGATTGTTCGATTCGTCAACACTAGAGACAAGTACTAATTCTTTCATTCGTCAACACTGGAGTTAAGTTCGTACTCATTCTTTCATTGATCAACGCTAGAGTCAAGTTCATACTCATTGTTCGATTCGTCAACACTAGAGACAAGTACTAATTCTTTCATTCGTCAACGCTGGAGTTAAGTTCGTACTCATTCTTTCATTGATCAACGCTAGAGTCAAGTTCATACTCATTGCTCGATTCGTCAACACTAGAGACAAGTACTAATTCTTTCATTCATCAACACTGGAGTTAAGTACGTACTCATACTTTCATTGATCAACGCTAGAGTCAAGTTCATACTCATTGTTCGATTCGTCAACACTAGAGACAAATACTAATTCTTTCATTCGTCAACGCTGGAGTTAAGTTCGTACTCATTCTTTCATTGGTCAACGCTAGAGTCAAGTTCGTTCTCATTCTTTGATTCATCGACACCAGAGTCATAGTCATTCTTTCGTTAATTCGCACGAGAGTCAAGTTCGTCTTCTCCATCGAGGCTCTATTCGACAAACTGATAGAAAACACGTGCAACAAAGCGACGATAATCGGTGTCGGACTTACATACGGTCGTATCGGAAAAGTTGTTCGCGAGCCACCTCCAGTAGGGCTTGGTCAGGGTGCAGCCCAAGTACTTTCGCAGCATCTGTAATAGACGCAACAGTGAGACTCGCGCGTAGATCAATCCTCCGCGACAACAGATCATAGGCAACAACGATAAGGAAAAATGAAAGAAAAATCGTTTTCAAGAATAACCTGCATAGTTGCGTCAATGGCACGCATCCGCGCCAGATTCTGGGTCTGCTCGAGCCTGTGCCTTACGTTGCACGAGAACGGTTCGATCTGTGTTTTTTCGTTGAGCTAAAAGCACGGATAATTTCTGGTGATTACGTGGAACGTGTTCCGCTCAGATTGTGTACTTTTGTTGGAAAAGAATCGAACGAAATGATATGTACACGCGTAGTACATAAAGAATTTATATAAATACAAAAATTAGTGTGCTCGCATGTACGTGTATGTATGTATGTATGTATATTTATGTGAGCGAGTATATAATAAATATAAAAAAAAATTCATATTCACTAATGATATACGAGCTTCTCCGATCCAGTAAACCCACAATTTTCCTGCCTCGGACAACATTCCTACATCGTCCGCGTCGATAATTAACGCTGTAATATCATATAGAAATGTTTATTGAAGGGTGCGGCTGGTAGTAACGCGCGGTCGATTGCGTGCACGAAATCGGCGCAATTCGATGTTCGAACCGGCACCGAAATCGCGTGTTTCGCAAACCGCGGGTCATAGGTTTGCGAGAGAAAAAACCACTCTCTCTCTCTCTCTGTCTCTCATCGAAGAAAACGAACGCGAACGCAGGATCTGCTCGGACCTCTGTTCAGTATTACTCCATCAGTCGCCTATTCGCGATTTCCTCGCTAGGAATCAGAAGCTGTCGTCGATTAATGGAGTAAACTCGTTTCCAGGATTACAAAGACGGGCTTTTTCAGACGTCAAAAGCGCTAGATCGCCACCAAATTTCGTATTTTTACGTTTACAAGGCGTAATTTGCATTATTCGGAAGCATAAAGCTACGAATGTAGCTACTATTTTCCTACAGTTGCGACAGCTACGTGCTGCCGAATAATTTGTGGACGAATTTTAAGAAACTCGAACCAAAGTAAACCTTATTTTCCGTGACGGCAGCCTTTTCAGATCTGGAATCAATTGGAATAGCACTAAATTCTGTCATATTATAAATTTAAGCAATTTTTGAAAATTTTCCAGAGCGATAATTGCATAACGATCCGCAGTCGATTGATTTGTTATCTAGCGCTTTCGATTACCAAAAAACCCCATCTTTGTACCCCCATCTTAACTACCCCGTTAAGAAGGTTTTGAAAAATCTTCGCGACCTAATTTAGACGAGTTTCCACGCAAACGAAAGACTTGTTTGGCTAATATTACAGAAAAGTTAAAACCCGCTGTCGCAGGTCCGAGCAGAACGGCATTGTCCGCGCGATCGACCGTCCCTGGAGCAGCGAATCAGGACAAAGGATCGCGTCAGAGGACAGTTACCTGGCCACCAACCGGAACAGCATCCCCAGATCAGCTTCCCAACGAAGTTCTCCTTGCTGATCCTGGTGGATCCCCTCGTCACCCGTTTAGTTTCGTGATACTCCTCGTCGTTCCGTGATGCTTTCGCTCGGGGCGTATCGGTTTTCATAGCGAGGTTCTTGGGGGACGCCGTCGCGACGACACCGTTGTTCCTCGTCATTCTGCTCCTTTTTGGGGGTTGCACGGCGACGCTCTCTACCGACTTACATCGGGTATCGTTAACTCTGTCCGACTTTCGTCGACGTCGTCGTCGAGATTTCCTGTCTTCCGCGGGATCGTTCGTCGTTCGAGCGTCGCTCGAAACAGGACCGACCGAATAGGAATCGCTGTATCCGCTGCTACCGGACGTCTGAACGCAGTTACCGCGGCTTCCGAAGCAATTCTCCTCGTCGTCGGTCGTCGGACATTTGTTTCCGGTTGCGGGAATCTCCTCGGCTAACTGCACCGCGTCGATGTCCTCCGGCAGACCCGTTGGCTCTGGCTTTACCTCTTGCTCTTGGTCTTGGTCTACGAAGGATCGCGAGCTGTCAAATTCAGCCTCGAACGTACCTATACCTGACTCGTACAACGTCGAAGAGGCTTTAGGATCAAGATCATTCTCCAGGGTTGGACTATCCACCGTTTCGTTCTCGTCCTCCCACTGTACTTGCTCCTCTCGTTGCGATTCGTCCTCCGAGTTGATGTCCTGGCTGCAGCCAGCGGACTCGTGGTGGAATATCGAAGTGGGCGACGTTTCCACATTCATCACATCGGTGTCCGAGATCTCCAGTTTTGTCTTTCTACGTCCCCTCGGGCGGCCGATTCTTCTCGAAGCGATCTTGGCCGGTTTCTTGCGATGCAACTGGTGACCCACCGCGGGATCTAAAGTTTGTGGCAGAGCGTTCGATCCCGACGCTGTTGTTTCGTCGACGTCGACGTCGGTGTCGCCGTCGCCGTCGCTGTCGCTGTCGCCGGGACGCTCCGCCTGGTAACTGATTCCCGGGACGAGGTCGACGCTCCGAGGTTGACGCGAGGTCGGGAAGTGATCGTTAGCGGCGAAGCCGAGGGAGTGGTCCAGATCGTGGCAGTTTTCATCGGACCGTTTCCTCGGGTCGCCGTTCACTTTTCTCTTGCATGATTTCCAAAACTGCTCGACGGTGGTGATCCTCGCGTGATCGAGCTCGGGATCGAGCTCCCAGCAAACGTTTCTCTCCGCGTTTGTAGATTTGGACGGCGCCGTGGTCGTCGACGCGAGTTTCTTCTTCTTCTTTCGTCGCTGTCCCTTGCCGTTCGACAATCTACGCAACGGTGCCTTCTTCCTCGAGATCTCCGTTGGGAAACCAAGGTCCGATCTCTGCGTCCCGGCACCGTCGATCGTCGAATTTATCGAGGGGAATTCCTTGGGCGTCGGTGTACTCGTTTTCACGAGCGACCCGTCATCGGAGAGCGCGTCAAACGATTTCCTCTTCCAACAGGGCTTCGATATCAAACCTAACTCTGTCAAGCAGACAAATGACCAAACGCTCTCCTCCGCCCAGGACGTCAGCATGTCTGTCCTTCCGTCTTTCTTGCTGCTCATCCTGGTTTCCATCTGAAACGTGAACATTTTTCCCAGTGTTAAAAATCTCTTACATCGATGCTGTATAATCCGACGGATTAAATCTAATCCTATTTAAATTTAATATCGTAAACAACTCGCGTGCTCCTGGCAACGTTTTTGCATATCAGGCCGCTTCGAAGGCACGATACAGTGCCCCATAATAACCGCGCCGACTTTCTCTGTCTCGTCATCGAAATCAATCGTCTTACCACGTTTATCGCGCCCAGACAAAGATCCGCGATACTCGCATCTTGCCGATCGTGATCTACCGTCGTCGCTTTCGCTCGTTATCTTCGTCGTTCACTCGTTACTCGTATCGTTCGTTTCAACTCCGTGCCTCCGTTTCGTTAAAATACATTTCTTTTGTCGTACAACCTCTTCGAATCATCTTTTCTACCGCCAATACTATGGAACCTTAGGAAAACCTTAGGGAAACCTTAGGGAAACCAGCGGTTCGCTGCGTTCGATTGTTTATTCGATTCCAGCGTTTTGCCGCTTTTAGAATGCCCGTGGACCTGCCAGCCTTTTGTTCCTGTCGCGATTACACGCAAGGTGCACAGTGCGACGTAAATCGCCATTGTGGTTGGACAAAAATGATTTTGGGGAACCGCGTCGTTCTTGCGTCCTCGAGAGAAAACTACTTTCATACTTTCAGCGCGACCGGTGGTATCGACGACGATCTGTTAACGAGGTTCCGTTAAGGACTGCGTCTCCTAGACAGACGACACTCGCGTGTGACTGCACACAGTCACCACAGTACACTCACACACCGCTAGATCACGTATACGTACGCAAAGATTGCAAGGGTCCGGGGATTCCACTCCTGATATCTTAATAATGCAAAGACGGGGTTTCTTATTAGTCAAAATCGGTAGATAAAAGATCAATCTAGGGGGGCTATTTGCCTCAAAAGTCTTACTTTTCGTTTACGACGCGTAATTCACATTATTCGGTAGCATATCGACAACCACGATAGGCGGCAGCACCGTCGCCTCTCCATTGCTACTCGCGGCTCCGCGACATGCTGCAGAATAATGAGAATTACGCGTCGTAAACGTAAAAGTAAGACTTTTGAGGCAAATAGCCCCCTAGATTGATCTTTTATCTACCGATTTTGACTAATAAGAAACCCCGTCTTTGCATTATTGAGAAATCAGAAGTGGAATCCCGGACCCTTGCAATCCTCGCGTACGTATACGTGGTCTAGCGGTGTGCGAGTGTACTGTGGTGATTGTGTGCAGTCACGCGCGAGTGTCGTCTGTCTAGGAGACGCAGTCCTTAATAAAGCTGGACCTCACTCGGAAAACCGCGACTCCCCTTTATGGTTCAGATTTTTCACCGGAGCGTGATCGGCACCGGCGTCGCGACGCGGGTGACAAGGTCGTGGCCCGGTGTCCCGCGTTCGCGAGAGAGACGCGCGTTTAAGGAGCTCGATAGGATCGAGGGTGGGTTGTTGCTCGGCACGCCGAGAAGGAGAGACCGGAATCGCTTTTTAAACAGTGCCGCGGTGGGGTGGCCATAAAAAAAGGAAGCGAGGGGACGATTACGAGGGGGTGAGGGGGTGTTGGGAATAGGGGTTCGGTCGCGAAGGTGTCGAGGGGGGAGGGGGGGGGGTACCGAGGAAGGCAGAAGGGTGTGTGCGATCCAGCACGTGGCGCGCCTCGAAAGGCATTTCTCGAGGTCGCGGCGTGCTTTGCCGGGGTCGACCTGATGAATGGAAACGTCGGTATTATTGTGTTTACACGCGGGACACACGGGGGCCTCTCTCGCTCTCTCGCCACACTTGGCGTGGAAACATTCATTCATAAAGCGTTCCGCGCGTTCCTCTCACCACCGGTGTGTCCCGTCCTCCCTCTCTGCCCCCTCGCCGCCCCTCTCCGGAGCAGCCCTTCCCGCCCCCGGCAGGCCAGCGGCAGCCGCAACCCCTCCACGGTGTTTCGACGAGAGCGCGCCCCTGCCCCTCACCCCTACACCCGCGCCCGCGGTCACTACCCCTCGCCCCACGGGCCTGGAGAGCCTAGCCCGGAGAGAGCCCGGCATCGTTGCCGCTCTCGCCCGCTTCGTTATGCCCCTCTCTCCGCGCGAGGGTACACAACCCTCTCCGCTCCACGCCTCGCAGAGGGGTGGCACCGGTGACGTAGCCAGAATTACGACAACGACCTGCTGATTCACTTATTTTTGCCTCCTCCGAGCTCTGTCCACTTCTGGCCGGTCCACTGTCGACTCTAAACTCTCTTTCGTCAAAGTATTCCGATGGAAAAGAATCTCGAGCGGGATCGCGCCTCGACGCACGGTTCACGGTTTTCTGTTAAAATTCACTTTGCATCTTCGTCGGTCAAAATCGTTCGTTTTCTACCTCAAGACATATTCTACCGACCTGTTCCAGGTGCCCCACCGTTTATAATTTCCTAAAATGTGCTCCACCACGTTTAGGCAATGCGTTTTCCGGGTAGCTAGTCGGTCTTGTCCGAACCGCCCCACAGGATCCCGTTATTTCCCAACGAAAATAGGCAAGCTTTGTGCCTAGGGGAACGCGTTCCTGGTTTCGCGAGACCGACCTCTCCTCGACGTGGACATACACCGCGGAAAGGATTCCTCTTTTCACCGGATTCGCCCTTTGACCGACATTGCACCGCCGAGAAGAATCTATCTCTTTCCGCGGCTCGGTTCTTCAGGGTACTTTGCGCACCGGGAAACATCGTCCTCCTTTACCCAGAGATCTCCATCCAGCGGCCTCCCTTTCGGTGTCCCTTTCGGGTACCGTTCAGTCTCCCTTTGCGAACAGCATCGTGTCCCTCCGACGCTCTCTCGACCGTGAAACGTTCCGCTGAACTGGTTCGCGACCGAATCGCCACCGATCTCTCCTCTCCCTCTCTTTCTCTCTCTCTCTCTCTCGTATCTCCTTGTCCGAGGACGCAACGAATGCTTCGATCTACTTGTGCAGTCTGCGGCTACCCCCAGCAATCCCAGAACTGTCGCACGGACCGCGTTGTAGGTCAGGTCGCGACCGATCGATCCCGATGGACGCCCGCTAATCGGAACGCGTTCTGAGACTGCGAACACGCGTGTACGACGCGTGTTCGACCAACCTAGGCCGACAAGACCCGTCCAGCAGCCGAAGAACTTGCTACCACGGCTCTTCGGGTCTCTGCAACTCGGTTCACCGGAAACAATTCTGTAAACAACGGATCCAAAAAGTTTCGGTCACTTCTGTCCGGGTTCTGCTTGATCCCACGACAATTTTCATTTTGGAAGAACGACGACCTCTTCGCGAAACCCTTCGGGTTAAAGCGAAACTCCGAAAGAGTACCAACATCGAATAAACGTTACCAGACAACGAAATAATGTGTAATTTAAAACGGTAAGAACATTAGAAGGATTGAAAAATACTGTTATCTCAGTTTCGATCTGTTAAACGTATTAAGAAAGAAAATGAATTTCTATTTCACTCAGGTTTGTCAAAAATCAGGTAGAAAATTGTTATTTTGTATAAAGATCCGCCGTGTAAACATTACTTGTAGAAACGTGCTGACGAATAGACCGCGGATTTTATGTAAATATATACGTATAATAATATGATATGTTATAATTTGTGAACAGCTGCAGCTTGAAACAATAAAGATATTATCAAAATTGAAGAATGTCGATACATTGCTTTCGACCAACTGAAATTAGAGCTCTTGGTCTTTACAACGAATGCAGAAAATTTTGATGAATCATCCACGATCTCTCGACGAATAACGTTCGTGCAATTACAGGCGAAAGAAGTAAGTTGCAAAATGAAATAAGAAGACGGATCGTATTTGTTAATAGCGACACAGAGTTCGGTAACGAATCGGTAAGAGGAAGGAGATACAAGATTGAAAGAAATGTCCCGGAAAGCAGTGTCTTGTCGGGATTTTGGCTTCGGATGCGAAATGCCAGTCCATCGGCAGCCGCAACATCCCCAGCGCGTAAGCGTAACGCGTAACGCGTCACGGTAATTTATAACGGCCGGTTGTCTCCGCGCCGTTGCCTACTTCCAAAGGGCGTTAACCGCAACGGGAGCAGCCCTTTGCGTGGAGACAGAACGCCCTTTTTGCGCCGCAAGCCTTTCGGACCGATGATAAAGCTGCCTGCGATGATTAGTCGAGGCGTTTAACCCTCGGACGCTAGACCCTGGACCCTCGTGGATACAAATGTCCTTATTGTTTCTCGGATTCAAAGAAATTAATTGGATTTTTCTTTAACTACGTGCCGAGAGTTGCTACGCTGGAAATGCTTGCTATCCCTCGCAGTCCCTAAAGTCCACGAAATTAAAGCAATTTAGGTAATGAAACCAAAACTGCGGAGTTCGAGTTTGATTACTAGACAGCGGATTTTATGTATTTATGGTAAAAATGTGTAGGTGTGACTGTGAAGCGTCCAAATATCGTAGTTCGTATACCGAACTTCGCGTAAATCCCGTTCCGCTTGCTCGCGACGATATTCGGGTATCTGACGGGGTTATGTAAGGGGTTACCTTACATTGTAAGTAGGGATTGCAATACCGATATTTCGTCCTATTTTGCAATTTCGTGAAACCGGTATTTGCTAAGTTAAAATACCGGTATTTTCGGTATTAGCTGTAAATAATAAATATTTTTTTTGGGCATCTACTCTTATTTGAAATACGTTCGCCGCTCACGATGCGTGTTTGCGCTTGCCGATCAAAGCACATTGCCGCGGTGACTGCTGAAGCCACTGCACTCTTTTCGGCGTGGTATCGATGCCGCTGGATTCTTTGCAACATTGTGGCGACGAACGACAACGTTCGAGGCATTTTTCTGCCTATAAAGGCGGATCTCGATGATCACAGTTCAGTTGTCGCTCGACTGCGAACAAATTGGCTCTTCCGTTTGTCCTCGTGAAACTGTGCGTAGAAATTTGGAATATAGGACTCGCGCGTGTCTCAGGAAGTATGCCAGCTACAAAATGTGTAGAAGTAGTCAACTGCAAATTGGAGGAACATGGATTATCTCTACAAGAAGATATTGTCTGCGTAACTACCGATGGAGCAACGGTGATGAAAAAAAGTTGGGAAGTTGATCGATGCGAATCAGCAATTGTGCTATGCTCGTGGAATTCAACTTGGAGTAATCGGTGTGTTATATCAACAAAATCAAGAGCAAAAGAAGCAAAATACTTTGGATTTAGAAACTTCTGATTCTGATTTCGAAGAGAGCGACAACGAAGAAAATAATAATACAATTGTTGAAAGTACCTCGTTTGTATACGACGAAGATAATAGTAACGAGGACGAAATATTAACTTACCAAGGATTGATTCCAGTAATTAAAAAAATCCGGAAAGTTGTTAAAATATTTAAACGTTCCCCTACTAAAAATGCGGTTTTACAAAAATATATACTTACCGAAATAAAAAAAGAACTTATGCTAATATTAGATTCTAAAACACGCTGGAATAGTTTGTTATTCGTGAAGGAACGATTTTTGAAATTAAAAGCTGGCTGTGGAAGCATTATGTCGGAAGGATTCCAACTTATTAACAGCGAACGCAGCAATAAATTTTATGTTGCGATCAGTTGAAGATCAGGACACGCCACTGTCCGAGGAATTATACGGTGCATTGAAAATTCGTATACAGGAAAGGCATAGCGAACCAGAAAATATTTTAAGGTATTTACATAATTATAACGACTTTAAAAAAGAAAACGGAAAGGAAGAAAAGAAGCTAACAAGGTTAAATTTAATTAAGTTCGTCGTCAATTTCCACAGAAACATTTATGAAAATCAAACGCAAACCTATCCAGAAGAATTCGTTGAAGACGACGTTGATGTTGATATCGAAAAAGAATTGTCTCTCGAGAAGATATTACAATTAGCTATAAATAAAAAAAATTGCCACGAACGATAATACAAAAATAATACAAAAAATAGATTTATCAAAAACCGTCGGACGAGAGACCGAGTTGTTAGAAGATGATGGACATCGAGGCAAATATTCAGAGAAAGTATATCGCTCGTTATTAACGGTACCACCAACCATCGTGGATGCGGAAAGAGCATTTTCAACTGCAGGTAATTTGTGCAGAAAAATACGTTCGAGGGTTAACGACAGTTCAATAGATGCATTACGTTTTTTACAATCACATTTCAAAAATATGAAGTCAATAAATTAGTTAATGTTTCTTTCTATTAAACAACTGTGTTTTTGTACCTTCATGAAAATTCATAATACCGGTATTGTATTTTTGGTCCGGTATTGCAATCCCTAATTGTAAGGTAATCGCGTCCAGTTGAAAGTAAAATTCGCGTTCAGGAAATAACACGCTTAAGATGTATTTGAAAACTCATCAAGATACAGAATTAACAATGTTCGAGGTAAAGTGCTATCGTTGCATGTTAGGTTCGAGCGATATTCAGAAATCTGCTGAGTTCGTGCGATTTGTTAGAAGTCTACCGAATTCGAGTGATTTGTTAGAACTGACTTTCGGTGTGGCGTCATGCATAAGGTCAACTCGGGTCTATCATCATGGCTATCTAAAAACTGTATGGGGTAACAAAATGATTTTCTATTGGCGAGTGGGTGGTGCATTTTGGTCGTCGGAGTAGAGGCATTCTAGTAAATCTGTGTTTAGGGCATGCAATAAATTAGGTTCGACGACACGGAAAGGCGATGTGGAAAACTAAGACTATTTGTTTGCTTAAGAGTGCCCTATCAATGGGTTCGCTTATGAGGTCCCGAAGTGGTATCCGATGACACCCAAATTGTTCTGGGGCCGTCGTGTCGCGTCGAGTGTTTCCAGCTCTTAGAGCCGACCGTTTCTAAATAAATACATATAAATCTCGCGTTCTGTCTGATTAGAGACCGAACAGATTGAAAACAGCGAAAACATTATAAGAATTTTAAAATACCGTTATATTATTCTCAACCTGGTAATCGTATTAACGAAGAAAATAAATTTTTATTTTGCATAAAGATCCGCTGTCTAAACGTTACCTGTAAAAATCTGCTGATGAATAGACCGCGGATTTTATGCATTTATGATAAATACGAGTAGCTGCAGCTTGAAACAATAAAGTTATTAAGAGAATTGAAGAGCGTCGATGCATACATTGTTTTCGACCAGCTGAAAATATTAGAAAAGGAAAAATATTTCCAAGCAGCTCTTGGTCTTTACAACAAATATAGAAAATTTTGCACAAAGATCCGCAGTCTGCCGATGAATAACGTTTGTGTTCCTCTTGCTGTGACGGTCAAAATGAATCGTTAAAAATACATTTATCCCATCCCATTCGAAGCCTATTAAGATTTGATTCGATAGAGTATATCGCAAGAAAAATTAGTCGGAGAATAACGTGATCGATATAGCGGCAGTCAACGTGATAATATGCAAGAGCAGTAGCAGTAGTTGACGCGTCAACCACGAGTTTCCTATGAATTAGTGTAATCTCGTAATCCAAGTCTGTTCGAGTGTGTTCGCAAACGAGCATTTCTTTACGATAGTAATACACATGCACCACTGCTTCCACTTCCTCTTCCCTCGCAATCATCGGATTCCTCCATCGCCGACACAGGTGTGTAATCCACGCGTGCAATCCATTTTCCATTTTGCCACAAATATTTGTCATTTTATCGCAATCCTGGATTACGGTAAAGTCTCGCTTAACGAGGGGGGCTGTTTAAGCGAGAATGGGATGAATGTAAATAAGATATGAAAGAGACGAATGCCCGGGATTAGAGGTAGAGATTAACAATAGATGAAGTAGATTCAGACGGACTATTCGTAACGGCACAGACGTAGAATTCCCCTGTTGGAACCTCCGGTGCGCTACGCTCGGCTCACTCACGTAAATACACTTTTTCCACGAGCCTGGCTTCTGTGCCGTCATCCCTAATCAACTAATTACCCGATCCTTAAAACTGACGCGACGTGTGCCGAGTAGAACGAGATGGAAATCTCTTTCGTCGCGAGATGAGCTTTTCGTTTGGGGTCTTTGCGGTCGTTCTACTCGCAGATTCCACCATCTTTTATTATTAGTCAACCTCACAGATTAACGAAAAGAATCGTGAGAAACTGCAATTAATCAATTTACATGAAACTTTCATCGCGTTGGTAACTGTGCAGCGGATTTCGTGCATTTATAACAAATACGATCAGGTGTAATTTAAAACATTAAAAACTTTAGACGAACTTAAAAATACTATTATATTATTTTCAACCCATCGAACGTGTTAAGAATGAAAATAAATACGTATCTGTGTCACTTCAGTTGTGGTTGAAAATCAGGTAAAAAATTACTTTTATTTCGCATAAAGATCAGCTGTCGAATTACAACTTACACGAATCTACATATTTTTTAAAATTTCGTTGCAAGCCGAAATAAGAAGGTCGTAGAACTGATTTTCAATGTTCTTTCAATCTTTTCAGCAAGTTGAGCTTAAATACACGAACAGAAATTTATGTAATAAGTAGATTGCGGATGGTTTATGCAGTTTGCAAAGTTTCTACAAAAATTTCAAGAAACTGGTATCAGATAAAATCTTATTTTCTGATACTTTATATCCTAGCATTTTTTTTAAATTTTCAAAATAGGTAATTGCATAAAGATTCGGTTCTCGTAGCAAGTGAAAACGATTTTTCCCGTTGCTTCAGGAGTCTCCGCTTCCCGATTAACTGTCATAGATCTGTTTCTCATGAGGAGAGGTTGTCGATGAAAGCGATGAAAGCGATGAAAGCTCGCGAGTCCTCGTTAGCTGGCGATCGTCTCTGGGATCGGCATAGCAGAGACACTTTAGAGAAATAAAGAGATACTCGGTTCTCGATTAGCAGCGGTCGACAGAGAATAGCGCGGAAAGGGAATCGGTGAACGCGTCGCGAAGCATTGCGAAGCATTGCGAAGCACTGCGAAACGACGCGACGCGCCGGCCTCTTGACCATCCATCCTTCCACGAACGATGCGAACGTATTATTAAGCGTCTTCAGAGACACTCGAAAACGCCGGGGGATCGCGCACGCGATCGCGCGTACCCTTTAGTCGCGATCTCGCGTGACTCGATCCACGACGACGCGCGATTTCACGCGAGAAGCCGCTCCACGCGAGGATCGATCGATCCTCGATGGCTGCGGAACGTGCCACGAATAAAACGCTCGTGAAATCAACCGTCCTTCGATCATCATTCTGGAATTACCCCGCAGCTCTACAAAACGAAGGGGGGACATTCAATTATCATTGGTAGACCGTGGATCTTTATGCAAAATAAAATTTTTACACATCAATTGCGATCTACGGGAGCCAAGTAACAAGTATTTATTTTCCTTATCAACCCCTTGCCGTTATTCAACGAGCCAAACTCGCGATGAAGATTTTAACAAAGTTCAACAGATATGAACGTTACGCGTGTTTCTCTTTAGATGAAGTAATATCGATTCGTCGATTTTTATAAAATTACGACAGAAATGCGTAAGTGCAATTTAAAACGCTAAAAGAAATGAAAGAATGTCGATACACTATGTTGAACATGTTAGAATTATTAACGAGGAAGATCAATTTGTATTTAGCTTCAGTAGCCTGCGATTGATGCTCGAACATTTTATTTTACACAAAGATCCGCAGTTTGGTAATAAATATTTGATTGGACGCGTCTACTTCTCCTATCGATAATTTTAACAAGTATTAGGTCGTTCGGAAAGCAATTTCGTTTTTCGTGTAGAAATGGCATTGCTTCCATTTGTTATTACTGCAAAATCGTGGTGCATCTTGACAGCTGACATTTTCGACGTCATTTTGTTGGATTATCGATAAGTTCCCAGCACAATGAACTTCGGCGAGCTCGTTGTCAAAAATGAATCAGCGATCTCAGAATCGTATTAAGAAACAGAGATTACGAAGTATCGATGAAACGATCTCAAAATAGTTTCGAAACCGAGATTTCGAGGTATACTATTCGGTACTTTGTTTCAAGAGTCGAACCGTGGGGCCTAACCTAAACAGTCTGGAGATACGAGGGGACCCTTTTTGGTTTCCTTTTGGGGTTCCGACTCCAACGGTTTTCCTCTCGGAGTCAGCCAAAGCAAAGATTTCGTTTGGTAAAGAGCTTCCTCCCGCGCCGCGAAATAAAGAATTCTTTTATTTCAAAAGTACCAGTGTGCATTCGTTAACACCCATATCCAATACATTTCCTGCCTTGTAGTGCTTTCTAAGCTTCCCAGCATTTTCTGTCATCGTCTCAAATATGCAAATTCAAAGTACGCATTTCCATCGCGATTCGCTTTTTGACTAACGCGATGGCGAAAATGCAGTGCACGATAGAAAAAATTGTGTGCTGTTCAAGGAGAGGATGTACCATCGGATCAAATTTCGTAAAAAAATCATATAACTTAATTTTTTGCTAATAAAAACAGAAATTCTACGAGTCACACTTTACGATTCATACTTTAAGTCGCCTGAAAAATGTGTAAAGGTTGGCATTCATTGTCCCTTGAGAAAACGAAATGATTTTTCGAACGATCTGATATTTTCGCGATTGCAGATATTCGAAGTTCGTCAATTTATCGCAGCAGAGGAAGGCTGACAAAAGCATGCCGAGAAACGTGAAAACGTGGGAAAAGAGGGGTGGGGGGAGGGGATAATTAGGGAAGCGTGGACTAATCGCGGGCGGAGTGGGGCAAGATTTTGGCGGTCCGCCGTTAAGAGACGCACGATCGGCTCGCGTGGAACGAGAACGTTGGGATCGATCTGCGATATTTCGCGAAGACGCGGCGTCGGCGTCGCGTGGTGGTGGTAGCGGTGGTGGTAGTGGAGCGGCGCCGTGGATACGTTCGTGTTTACGCGTACTCAGCTGATATGAATGGACTAGGAGCCGCGGGAGCGAGCGTACGTATTTGTGGATTCGGTCATGACGACTTTCAGTATAAATTGAAACTTCTCGAGGGTGTCTCGTCGGCCGGCAGGGTGGGAGAATGTCAAGGGGCGTAGGACAAAGAGAGCCGAAGTGCACCGAGTTGCACCGGACAGAGACGGGGCTAGACCCGGTCTCGGAGAGGGGAGAGACCGAGGGAGAGAACGGCAGAGAGAACGGCAGAGAGAAACGACAGAGAGAAACGGCACAGAGAGAAACGGCACAGAGGGAGAGACGGAGAGACGGAGAGACAGGGAGCAACAGAGAGATTGCCGAAGGGTACAAAGCCACGAAGCTGGGTCAGTTCCGTTTAGTACGAGGCAGGCTACGATTCTGTATGGATCTGTCGCGGCTTATGCCTGCGGATCGGCACTGCGCCATGCGATACTTCGAGCGCCCGCAGCCCTGGATCCTCTTAGGAACTCGAGAGGAGCACCCACGCTCTAGAGGTCCCGGGCTCGATCGAAACCCGAACCGTGTCGCGTGGATGGATTTTTTCGAATTTCCGTCGATCTCTCTGACCCAAACGGTCTTTTCCCCTTTTATTTTCTCTTTGCTTCAAGGAAACAGAGAACGCAACGATGCACTTGCTCGTGTTACGTTCCCCTTTATATCCGTGGAACAGATCCAACACGAGAGACTTCGAAACGGTATCAAAATTTTCCAAGTTTTTTCTTTGGATCTTCGCGGGACGATGCGCATCGGAAGAAAATTTCTTGTCGACTGTTGGATTTTTCTGGAATTATTTGGACTGGGTGAACCGTACACCGGTACACCGAGTAATTTGTAGTAAAAACGAGCAAGCGAAGCACAAAAGTTTAAAACACAGAATCGAACAAGAAATTACACTCGACTATCAAATTAATTGGAAACATCGTTGAAACATAGAAATCGAAAGATGACGGTTACCTTCGAGGTAAGAAAGAGGATCGATCTCGTCTGGCAATTATCGACTTTTCACCTGAAAGTCGTTGCCCCTGCCTCATGCTCCCTTCCTCTCTCTGGATTAAGGGGCACCGCACCGTGTACGCTTAAGAAACGAATATATTTAACTACAGTTCTTCCAGGTTGTTCCAGTGCCTTGTAAAAATGGCAAATCTGAATTTACTTCGATTTTGCCGGATTTCGATTATAATGCGTGCGCGAATAATGAAAGTTATTCAATCGTTTCTCATGAATATTCGTTCAATGTTACAAGATGGCGGAGGTCTGCATGGTCTAGCGTCGCGTTAGCAACGACAGCGTCGACCATTTTTGCTGGGAGACGTTTCTATCGTTTTCCCAGGTGCTTCTAGCATCATTTATCGATCTACATTGGCAAAAATGAATAGCAATCTTACCGAAAAAATTGTTATTAAAAAAAATAATCGAGAACGTAGTAATTTTCAATACGATAGACGCTTGGGGACAAGGAAATTTATTCTCAATAATTGTGAAATATAAAACGCAATACACGAGTACACGTACACGAACTTGGCTTAAACAATTGTTTGACCGCGCATAAACCGGAGAGTCTACTGCGACACGATCCAGTGAAAGAATGGCTGTTGGAACCACGAAGAAAAGGAAAAGTATCAGAAAGTCGTCGTGAACCGACGAGTAAACTCGTCGCTAAGAGGTTAATAAACTGTTGTTCGACCCAGTAGCTCGGTTTCGGGGCACCGAAAGTCGTGTTCGGCGACTTGGGAATCGAGCTGTTGGAACCGGCTGTTTGCAGAAACGTTTAACGTTCAACGGAGATTCTGCAGAGAGATCCGCGAGCATGGACTCTGGCAAAACGAAGCTGGTTCGAATGTCAGAGGGTAACAGGGATCAGAGATGGTTGAGCTAGGTATCGAAATCTCGAGCAGTTCCCGATCGGT
This sequence comes from Lasioglossum figueresi, assembly GCA_028455805.1. Classification (NCBI taxonomy): domain Eukaryota; kingdom Metazoa; phylum Arthropoda; class Insecta; order Hymenoptera; family Halictidae; genus Lasioglossum; species Lasioglossum figueresi. The sequence continues at coordinate 7,399,630 of CM052195.1, read as the reverse complement.
TTTTCGTGCGTTGCTCGGCGGATTCTGCGTGTTTTTCCGGCTCGGTTCGTCCGAGGTGGTCTCCTCCGCTCTTCCGGGCGGTTTGTCTCTCGACCGGTGTACGTTCGCGTCGCGTCTTTGTTTCCGGCGAACAACGGACAGGCAAAACGCTCCGCGCCGCTCCGCACCGCTCCGGAGCCGAGCGGAGCGGAGCGGTGTTGCGCGCCGAAGAGGCCCGCAGGAGGCGAACGAGGTGGAGAGGATCGAAGGGGAGTGTGCAGGAGAGAAGGGCGGGTTGCAGGAAAGAGTGGAGCGAAGAGAGGAGAGAGGAGAGAGGAGAGAGAGGAGAGGGTGGACAAGCAACAAGGAGCCTCGCGGAGGGAACAGAGACCGAGGAGGAGAGGGCTCCCACTCGGCTAGCAGCGGCGGAGCGCAGCGTGGGCTTTTCTTGTATTCTATTGATTTTTCCGAAAGTTCGCGTGGTGGGAGTGCTGCACAGCCGGAGAGAGCGAGTGTGTGTGCGCGCGAGAGAACTCCGGCAGGAGCGTGTTTGCGTGAGCTTCGACGACGGTATCGTCTTTTCCTCCCGTCTCTCTCTTTCCCGCGGGAAACGCTCTCGTCCACCTCTCGTTTTCCCTCTTTCCCTCTTTTCCTCTTTTCCCTATCTCTCTCATTCTCTTGGCTCTCTTTCTCTTTCTACTCTGGTCGTTCGCGCTCGCGCAAATCCCACCCGCTCCTTCCCAGCCACCCTCCCGCTCTTTCCTCTCCTCGCCACTCCTCTCCTCTCCTCTCCTCTCCTCACCGCGCGAGTCACCTCTTGCTCACTCTCGCCACTATCGCTTCATCCGACCGCTTTCCCTCCTCGTTCCGTGCTCTCTGCTGTTTCTCTTCCCCTCTCTCTCGCTCTCTCTCTCTCTCTCTCTCTCTCTCTCTCTCTCTCTCTCTTTCTTTCTCTCTTCCACTCTACCGTCTCTCTCACTCCCGCCCGCGCGAAATCCACCCTCGACCCCGCCAGCTCGCTCGGCCGATCGCGCTCACGCTCGCGCACACGCACGCACAGACACAAAGTGCTGGTGGTGCTGCTGCTGCTGGTGCTGGTGCTGCTGGTGCTGCTGGCCAGCGCGCGCCCGCGCACACACGCCGGCTATTCGAAACAGGAGCGTGTTAAGGAGTTCGACTTTGACATTATTTATCGCGATAATCGAACACGAGGGATCGAGAGCGACGCGCCGACCCGATCGCTCCTGCCCGCGCAACGAACTCCCAAGATCCGCGGTTCGAAATCAGTTTCTCATTCCCAGCAATCGCGTCCAGCAGATTTTTCCAAAAAAATTTCCATCCCGACACCACCACCGTGAACGATTGGATTTTATGAATTGCGAAGATACAGAAATCTTCAAGGGCCAATCGCAAAGGGCAGAAAGATATTCGAGAATAAATCGGAAAGGTGCGAAACGATTTTACGAACTGCAAGAGCACGGAAGGATTTTACGAATACCACGTATGTACAGAAAACTTTTTTAAATCGCGACGATACATTCCTTGAGAATTCGAATGATCTTCGTTTCAACTTTCAAACGAACGTATCAAATGTTCGATAGAAATTCTAACTTCGCGGTGACCAGGCGATGTCTCAGATCATGAAAATGATTTACAAATATGCAGAAAGGGTTCGACACCTAAATCTAAATCCAATAAATTACACCGAATCGATGTACCGGACAAGTTCCTCGAGAAGCACTTTCATGGATCATTTTCACACCTCTGCTGGTATCGATGTCAACCAAAAGACTGTCTCTCCCGAACGAAAGAGAATACACTCGGAATTGTTTAACGAACAGACTTCGTTGCAGAAGATCGTTTAAAACATTAACAATCTTTTTCCCCCGGCAAGACACCGTTAATTGCATCAAAGTTTTAAGTACCGAGCGACAAGAAAAATGTGCAGCTCTTCGAGGTGTGCTGTCGGTATTGAAATAAATTCTGTTGTATCTGGGAAACCGACGATTAGAAATGTATGTGGTGAAGTTTAAACGCGCGGCACCGTTGAAATAGAAACAGATGATTTATGTCGTTTTGCCGTGGAACCGCAGAAATATCGCGCCGCGGCCAATAAGTCGCGACTGGAGCAATCGTTCCAATTTTATGCGAACTCGAACTCGCTTTTCGAACACGATCGAGATCGAACAAGATCGACACGGAGGATCCGAATTTCTACGGATTTCCTGATCGGTTTTTTCTCGATCGAAGCAGCTAATTTTGGCTGCAGCGATTGCAGCGAAATTTCAGATTTCGACGAATTTAAACGCTACTTTTAAATTCTTCGCGTTCCTTCGATCGGAGTCGGTAAATTTTCAATCGGCATCGTTTCAGCGACTAAAAATCGGTGTTTCGCTCGAGTCTCGGTAACGAATACTCTGCAACGAGTAGATCCGGCTCCGTGGCTGAGCGCCAAATGAATTGGAACTTCAATTAGGTCTGCGTTTATGCAAAACACCGGCTAAAAGACGATCCCGATGCACTGGCATAGGAACGGTGAAACCCTGAAGGAACGCTACTTGGAAAATGACTCGCGTACGACTAGCAAGGGTGGTTTGTCGGTGGTAAACGTTGAGAAACGTGAAATTTCCTGGAGGAAAGATTCGAGGGAGTGCACGCGGCACGGTTTCTCGGTACAGCCCTGGTATTCCATCCACCTACATCGTGTGGCAGGGTCACCGCATGCACCACCACATCTATACGTGTGCTCATACGTGTGCGCGTACTTGCCCTTCTACCGGGTGATGCCGAAGTAGGCGGTCGAGTCTCTCTCGGGTTCGTTGGGTTCGTCGGGTTCGTCGGGTTCGCTAGGTTTCCGAGGCGAGAGACGGTTAGCTGCGTGGGCGGTTAGTAGCGATTTCGCAGCGTTACCATCGCGGGAATGGACCTGCTCGATGCGTAAACCAAACTCGGCTAGCATAACGCGGATCTCTCCGCGATTTACTCGCGAAATATCAGATTCGAAGACCTGGTGCAGCCATTTTCGAATTTGAGTCGAAAAAAAAAATGAAATTTTCATTCGCAAGATCTCGCAGCTGTGCCCTGTGAAATCCTAAGCCAGAATTCATTCTACTTTCGAAGTTATCGATTAACGAAGCACCCGTGGCTCTCGGTATTTCGGAGTTGCAATTTTGAACTTGAAAGGCGTCGAACATGGCGCGATTCGGAGGAAATTATTGGACCATACGGCTTGAAATTCGAACTTTTGACGATGTTTAACTCTTGCTTGACCTAGAATAAAAAGGATAGATTGTATGGATTTAGGTTGGGACCTTTTTTAGAGGCGAGAAGAAGGACATCGTTCTCGCTAGATAATTGTACCCATAATTATGAAAGCGGTCTAAGTTGAAATTCATAAAAATGAGTTTATAATGTCATTCTTACGATATTGTTAAAAAATTGTTGTTACTTCAATATCATATGGAATTCATTTAATGGTAACACACTTTTCCTTTAAATATCTAGAAACAAGACATATATGTATATATATATATATATATATATATATATATATGACTTAGATTTATAACTACGGGTACAACTGTTTCGATGATTGTAGGTCAGAAGATAAGTGTATGCGAGTATACAAAAGAGCTCGTTGCAATTTGCGAGTGCAACTAAATCTTTTATATTTTACAAGGAGGGTCCAAGTCTGACGTACGTGAACGCGAATAGGCGAATCGAACTGCAAAAACGTGTACAACTTAAAAAGAAAAGAGTAACAAACGCCTGTAGAAAATTCCACATTAGTTCGCCGTTTTAAATTTTCACAGAAACGTGTATTCGGTCGAGAGAAGCAGGAATCGTTAACGAACAAAAAAAAAACGAAAGATCCTTTGCAAGAACTGTTCTATCGAATATAAAATGCGCGGAAGCTGGCAGCGAGGAAAAATGTGTGCGAAGGATGGACGAAGGTGGAAGAAAGAAAATAGCTGGTGGCAAGGTCGCGAGGCGATATTAGATCGCTCGATCTTCGTTAATGAAATCGGCGGGTGTAAAGGTCTGGTGGCAAGCAGCACTCGATGTTTTCCCGGTCGCCTAACTGCGGCCCCGAATCGGCCGTATTAACGAGGATAACGCGAGCAAGCAACTGGTCCTCGGTAATCGTCGTCGAAAGCCACGCTCGTAATTCAAACGCGCGAAAAGTTCTCGACGAAACTCGAACGGCAACCGCGACCGGAAAACGGCGCGGCGCGGCGGCCCGTAATCTCGCGCAGATTACTTTTCCGAATATACATTTTTCCGGCGTTTGTTTCTTACAGAGGTAAAACCATTTCCCTCCCCGTTTCCTTTCAATTAACTCGCTCTTCTCTGACAAAACACCGCCGAACCTACGTCCTCGCACGCAACGTCGCCGCTACACTTCGTACGCCTCATTAACTAATTAATCCACGTATCTTCTTCTCGCGTTCCAGTGTCCGTTCAACAACGCCGTACCGTCTCGTCGTCGGTGCTCTCTTTTGCTCGGCGTCGTTTTCTTCGGACTTTTCCCGCGAACGCTTTGTTCTTCCTCGAAGACGACATTATTGTCTTCGTACGGTTTCCGGCAGTGCTCCCGGCGAGATTGTTTTATTGGATCGACGAATGCGAAACGGTTTAACTTAATTAAATAAATTATTTCCTGGAAGCCGGAGCTCGTCTTGCATCCATTGCGCACCGTGTTTCGTTGCGTGTACGTGTAACAAGTTCACGCGTAAGGGATAGCTTTTGCTTACTCTTTTCGAGAAAAAAAGAGAATACGTGAAATGATATTTCATCGTTGGCGAAGAGGAATTGGAAATGGATTCGGCTTCGTTCGACGAAGATAGCTGCAAGATGCAAGAGTTTGTAATCATGAGTGATAATAATTGAACCGTGAATTTTAATTTATTTCAGACTTTTCGAGGATCGTAGATCCGACTAGTTTCAGAATAATTTCCTAGCGGAAATCGGTCGTCGCCGTGACGCTGCTTATCTTGCCAAAAAATAAATTACGCATTCGTACAGTGACCTATGCTAAAGACAGTCACCAAATTAAACGCTATTTCGGATTCGAACGACTCTATTCCCGCGAGAATTCATATATGACGTCGCACGGGAAGCTTCTCTGCGATTTCAGCAACTATAAAACAGAAAATCCGAGTCATTTTAACTCATCCACTGGCTTCTGTATTAGTTCTCGCACGAGAGGACGCTTTTGACGATTTCATGGCTGCAATCATGGTTAGATACACTCGAATCCTTGCACATCGAGTACTTTGACAATCTGGTATCGTCCCTGAAGTATTAATAAACGAGAGAAACGCATCGAAGACAACGAAATAAATATTCTATTAACATCCAACAGATAATATCTTGTAACGTTTGTAACCGTGGGTCGGAACAGACCCAGGAAGAATGGGTCCAAGAATCTTCTCCGTAAATCCTCGAAGATCCCCGATCTAATAATAATAATCATTTTCACGAGCTTCCCGAAACAGAGAAATACCGATGGGCGGGCCCGGTCTAATTACCCAAAAGACAATAGAAACAACGCGCAAGGTTTCCGGGCGGCAGCCGCGAGCGAATAGAAGGATATCGACTGGCGTGTAGTTGTCGAACTTTGCTCGTTACTTCAGGAGCACCCTGTATATGCGAGCAAGCTCTCGGTTCCTCCGAATCGTCGGTCCCTGTCTCTCCGACGGTCTCTTTGCGAGATTCGCGCGAGCGTGAGCGAGCGGGCTTGCGCGGGTTGAAGCGGGCGGGCGCGGGCGCGCTCTCTCACCTACAGCCTTATGTGCTCTCCGGGTCTCTCTCTCTCTCTCTCTCTCACACACACTCTCTCACTCTGTTCATCTCTCTCCTTCTACGCTGGTCTTTCTCGCTCCCACTCCGATACACCCTCGCGGCAGACTCGGTCGAATGGATTGTACACACTACACGCACACAGAGGCGCGAGAGCGCACCCACGCGAGCCCCTTTTACCGTGTGTACGTGGTGTGTGCCGTGCACGTAGAGCTCGAAACGCTGCGAGCACATCGCACGGTGCCGAGCGGAGCGGAGCGGTGCGGAGCGGTGCGGAGCGGAGCCAAGCAGAGCGGTGCGGTGCGGTGCGGTACGGAGCCGCACGAAGCCGCACGGAGCCGCAACACGCACGTTCTCTCGCGCGGCTCCGAAGCCGCTCCGAGCGGCTACGAGCGGCTACGAGCGGCTACGAGCGCACCGGCGGCCATGCATCCAGCCAGCTAGACTGCCAGGAAATCGGCCAACCAACGACCGACCGACCCGCGGATTACTGACGATCGATAACGCCGATCGATTTTCCCTGCGGAGCACGCGACGCAGCCTTTTCGCTCCCTCGCGAGAACCCTCTCCGTTACGAGCAAATCTCCTCTCGCCGACGCTCTCTCTTCAACGACGAGAGCACGATCCTCGAAATTTCTCCCGAGCACCGGTTCTCTCCCCCTTCTCTCTTTCTCTCTCCGATTCGTTACCGATCGCCACGCGGATCTTCCGAGAAGTACCGTTACAAGAGTCCCTCGTGGAACCGGACTCTGCGAATCCGTACGCCGAAATTCCACCAGGTTTCACTCTCGATCGCATCCGACCAGCCCGCGCCTCGCCGCGCCGCTCTACGCCGCTCTACGCCGCGCGCCAGCCCGATTCGCCTCGGACCGCGATTTCGTGGCTCGCCTAATAGCAGCCGTTCGAATTGCAATGGAACCGCGCCGGCATAAAAACCCTCTTCGATTTTTCGATCGGGCCTCGAAAGAAATTATTAACCCCTCGCGGGTCTACGTTCTCACTCTCTATTTTACCTGAGAACTTGCTTGAAAATCGTACAATTCTATTGTACATCCGCATAGGCACGCGAACAGAGTTTTTCGAAAAAGGAATTAGTTTTATTTGTATTTAACGCGATCAATTTCGACGGTGAAAAGATACTTCGTTAGATTTCGGTATACGCTGATCCGCTAGTCGATAATTATGGAACTGGTCTAAGTCAAAATGTAATAAAATTGAACTAAATGGATTCAATGTCGAGAAGCATAAGTCTACTAATTACCAATATGCGAATTACGTCGAGCGAGTACTATCGCTCATTCGTCGCCAAAGTTGAGGTCAACGATGCATCCCGAAAACCCATGCAGGAGCTTGTTCTTTCAGAAGTATCTTTCACCGTTAGAATGTAAAGTTTGTATCGAAATGGAATTATTAATAAAACGAATCGGACTAGCCGGCGTAGACCAGCGTTCGCTGCCACCGCGTTTGTTCAAATCTGCCGCCAAATCGACGGTCTCGCTCACTTTCTAATTTCGTCCTTGTATCGTCTTTTATCGCGCGCGTCATATACCGTTTTATAATATTTACGTTCTCGAATTTAACGTCGCCTCGGTTCACGCTCGGTTTAAATAACAGGCTGTTCGTCTTTTACGCGGATTCGAAATTATACGATACGCGTAGACGTCCATTATTTGTGTATACGAAAGATGTCTCATTATTGTTATTACGTACCAGGTGTTTCGAGGTTCACGGTGGATTGATTGCAGCGGTAACGAAAACAGCTGTTAATGTTTACATTATTACGCCTAACCCATTAATTGGGGAAGACGAGTTCACTCGTCGCCGGTTGAGCTACTTGTGCATATTCCCACCGTTTCCTTTTCTCTTTTTTCGCTCGATTATCGTAAAATCATTTATATATCTCAACCCTCGTATACCACATGCATACGTATATTTCGCATGACATTATTTTAAACTAAATTAATTCGATGTAATTTTTACGATATTGTCAAAAATGAACTGTTGGATACAGCTTGTTCTTTCAACGTTATATGGAATTTTTCCTTTAAATATCTCGAAACAAGAAAAATATATGACTTACGGTTAGACTACTTTCATAATTACGGGATACATACGTGTGTATACGATTCGTAAGAAACAGTCGCGAAAAGGATCCTACGATAATCTACCTGCTGTCGCTTCACTTTCCAAATTTACCGATGTCACGTATCATTTCACATTTTAAAGAAATGGACATACATCTGATAGACTGAACAGGAAATCGATGATTTTAAAGTGTACTCCGGGACAAAAGAACGGTGAATCTGCCACCATTCACCAATTCGGCCACTTCCAAAATACGAGTAGACACGCCTAGCGCCATTAACCCCTTGCCGTATCATTTTCATTACAGCTGCAGCGATTACAACGTCTTTATCGCCAAAAATGTTGTACAATGTTGCACGAGATATTTGTTGTACTTCGTTTAAAATCTTCGTCGCGAGCGCGACTCGTTAAAATGCGGCCACGGGTTAACGATCTAATTTTTTAGCTCGTACGTTCGTCTTGTTCCTCGTCCTGATTTTCAAAAAAGGCTAATTACATTAAAAATCGTGCAGGATCAAACCAAATCGAATTTTTCCTCGCTGAATCCACCATTAGCGATCAAGTGCTACAGATCTGCGCACTGTATCGTGCGATGAATATCGAAATGACGAATCTATCCGTCTATCTATACGAACTGTTAACGCGACCACGTTAAAATAAACTGGAAATAAACAAATAAATCGGATGACCGAACAAATGGATTCGCGGAAACCTAACCACCATCGATCCCTTAATATTTCTAAAGCGACACGCGACTCTTTCGGTGTAGGACAGTTTCAGGGAAAAAGTTACAGCCCAGCGCCGGGCCTGGCTGGGCCGGAACAATTACCTGTTCGAAAAAAGTCGTGGACTCGCCGGGTGTGTTTTTCAAGCGTGCAGGTCGGTGTAGCCCCTTAAGGGATGCGGTTCCAGCTCGATAAATCTATCTATCGCCTCGGTTGGCTCCGGGAGCGTGCCGCGGGAGCACAGACTCAATTAAAAGCAGTTGTAGCGGGCGCCTCGCGCGAACTTCGAGGATCCTTCGGCCGGCATAGCATGGCACACAGGAACGGATCGTTCTCGATCGCGCGTGGAATCCTCGTACTCGTCGTCGCCGCCGCCGCCGCCGCCGCGCCGCCACGGCTCCAAGAGATCCTTCCAGTAAATATTAATACGTCGGTTTCTCGGCGTGCACAGCCCGAGCGCCGGGCCGTTGCGAAGAATGCCGTTGCGACACACTCGTGAACACGATCTCGACGCGTAATTTGCATAAGTACGTACCGTACGTGGAAAGGACGAGCGACGGGGATCCCCGTCTCGTAAATTCGACGTCGCGGCGCTCTCGCGAAGGACGCGAGGAACGATCTAAGAACAAGAACGAACCGGATAAACAATACCGAATCACCTAACGTTGCCCGCACTGGTCGAACGCCTTCACACTATTTCCTACACCGTTTTTCCCTCTGTAATTCTTACAATTGTTACAAACACTTTCTTCGGGTACGTCTCTCTGCAGAAACGAAGAATTAAGGAAATAGTTCGGTCTAAAGTAATAATAATGCAATCATTTTCAGCAATCGTAGATAACGCGTAGCTAACCGCAATCTTTTAATCGTTGCGAGTAGACCTCGGATTTGAAGCATTTGCAACGAAATTTAAGACGGTGGAAGGAATGAAAGACTTTAAGAGCATCAACGTATTGTTTCCATCCTGTTGAAACGATCAAACAAAGAATGGCAATATTATTGTAGCTCCTGGCTGTTTCATACGATCGACGACAATTTGCGAATTGCGGATTTTAAGAAAATACATAAATTTTTATTCCGCTCCGGTTTGTTGCAATCGCCGTAGAAAATTTCGGAAACGCGTACCAGTGTCACTTTCACCGAGCGTCCTTAACGCTAAACCTACCGAGCTTTAAAATATAACTGTTCAAAATGTTTCAAATATAACGTTCCCTTATAAAAATGACAAGATTAATTTTATTTAGACTTCGTACGGCTCCAATTTTGCAATATTCTCTACCAAAGTGATCGTTTCTAAGACAGAATCGTTTCTCTTATTTCGATAATTGTAAAAGAAAAATCTGAAACCGGTGATGGCGCGTTTACCGTTAAAGATTCCTACAGCAGCGCAATTTTGCTGAACAGCGGTAAGGAGATCTCTAAGCGTCCGTCCAAGCCGGCGACTGTGCGGAGAATGTCGAAAACCCGTGGTCCCGAGGTCGCGCTCGCCCTTCCACATCGCAAGACAGGGCTGGCAATTAGTTTATGGTCCCTCAGGTGTTTCGTTTCCTCATTCCTAGCGCGAGGCGACAGGAGTCGGACCGTTGTCGAATTTTCGAGTTATCTCGCAGCAAGGCTAACAGGAATCCCACAAAAAGAAGGGTCGGCAGAGAAAAACACAACAAAAAAAAAAGAAGAAGAAGAAGAAGAAGAAGAAACGATTCGTCGGCGAGAGGATCGATCGGAGTCGTAGTCGCGTGCCGCGATTTATCATCGATCGTCCCGCATCGATTGGGCGAACTCGGTGTGTACACCTGGCGGTGGGAAGAGAAGGTAGAGGAAGATGTGGCAGAGGAAGAGAAAGAGGAACAGGAAGAAAGGGACACGGAGAAACGGCGAGACAAAAGGAGAAATTTCTACGAGAGAGCTGAAGAGGAGCGAGAAAGAGCGAGAGGAAGGATAAAGAGAGAAGGCACGGAGCGAGGCAGTCGCAGCCATCGTCGTCGTCGGCGTCGTCGTCGTCGTCGTTGTCGCCGCCGCCGCCGCCGCCGCCGTCGTCGTCGTCGTCGTCGTCGTCGTCGTCGTCGTCGTCGACGCCGCCGACGTCGCTGGCAGCCGCGGCGGGAGGCTCCGAAACCGAGCGAGACCGAGCGCAGTCGATGGAGGTCGGAAACGCACGAACCTCGCGGCTCGAGCGACCTAACCAGCGACACGGCCAAGCAGTGCGGTGCCGACTCTTGCTGCCGCGGTTCCAGGTTCCGTGGTGCGCGTGCACTCGTGTTTACGCGTTCAGAGGGAGGGAGGGAGAGAGAAAGAGAGACCTCTACACACACACACAGAGAGACACACACACGCATATATATATATATATATATACATATATATACACACACGAAAAAGACAGAGATATCGGAGTGAACCGAAAATCCAGAGACACGTACAGAGTGTGAGAGAGAACGAGAGACCGGTCGAAACAGAGTGACCGAAGCAGAGACGAGGAGGAACAAAGGAAAGAGGCGAGGAGAGGAAACGAGCCAGCTCACGGCCGAGCGTTATCGCCGAGCCGCATGAAATTTTAGGAGCGGCACGCTGTCGCGTTATCGGAACAGCGCGGCCAGCCGTCCCGTCCCGTCCGTCGGCGCGAGCAGCAGCGAGGCCACCGAGGATCACCGCTCTTGCTCTCGCCTGGCCACACGGAAACAGAATAAACCCGAGTCCCGCAGAACAGACTAGGATAGAACCGCGAGATTCGCCGTTCGCGATCGTCGTCGGCCAGGGCGTTTACCCTAGATTCTTCCGGCGACGAGAGACTCTCGGAGAGACGTATATATATATACATATATACATATATGATCGTCGTTGTCGATCGAGGTAGCAGATTGAGAATACATACCCTGTACAGAACCGTTGGTGCGCGCGTGAGAGCGAGACCCGAGAGAAGAAGCGTTTCGGTGGTCCGTACGAGTGCCCGCGGAGGAGACGAAAGGAGAAACTCTCGGAAAAAGAAAGTCTCGCTGGAGGATATTCGGTCCGGGCAGTGATCTCCGGGAGGTGGTCACGTGTGTCCGCGGCCGGTGAAAACCGTGTGAGAGCAGCGCGGACTCTCGAAAACCGTCGAGACTTTCGCGCGCGGCGGCACCGTCCGAAATCGTCCCCGGAGGACGACTCCGGACACACGCACGCACATACATACGTACACGCGCTCGCGAAGAGTCTCTCCTCTTGGTCCTTTGTCCGAGAGAGGATCGTCTAAAGAGAAAAAGAAGAAGAAGAAGAAGAAGCAGCGGAAGCTCGAGAAAGAGAGAGAGAGAGAGAGAGAGAGAGAGAGAACGACGAAGAAGAATAAGAAGCTCGAAGAAGGAGGATCCGTCGGCGTGCAGAGCGAGCAAAGAGCGTGCAAAGAGCGAGCAAAGAGCGAGCAGAGCGCGGAGGAGGTTCTCGCTCTCGAGACCGGTCTCGCCGGCTATCCTGGAGGACGATGACGATGGTAACGAGGATCGCGAGCGATAACCGGAGGACGTTCAGCTCGAGAGGGCTCGATTGAACGGCTCCGCTCGCTCCAGGCCCCGGCCCGGCCCGGCTCGGCTCTTCGTTCTCTATTAGTATTGTTATCGCGCGCTCGAACCGACTCTGCCCGCGCGACGATCGGCTCGAATCGCGACACGGTTTCGACCCGACCCGGCGCTGCGCGGCGCGGCTCGGCTCGGCTCGGTCCGGTCCCGTCGTCGGGACCACGGTGATATTCTACGATATATTCCCCCCGGTGACAGTGTGCCACACAGTGAGTGCAGTTTCGTGCGAGCTTCGTCCCGATTGCGGAGGCGGAGGCGGAGGTGGCGGAAGCAGCCCGTGTTCTCGGCCGTGAGCCGACGGCTCGCTCGCTCGCTAGCTCAGCCTGCTCTTGTCTGCTTGCTCGCTGGCTCGCGTGCCTCGACCGGAGCCGTCGGGAGCAGCGGCCAGTGTCGGAGCCGCCAGGAGAAGCACACTTATTTCCAGGAGGAGTACCATAAGTAGCGACGACGACAACAACGACGACGACAACAACAACAACAACAACAAAGACATAAGGCTCGGAATTCGGGCCGGTCATTTGTCGCTCCTCGAACGACCACTGCTAGGGCCGATATCCTCGTGCTTCGTCGAGCTCCGCTCTTCTCGCTCCACCGGGAAACTCATCGAAGCGGAAGCGACGGGAAACCGAGCGGAGACCTTCTCTCCTGCCTCGTAGAAAGACCAACAGAGATAGATAGAGACCCTTTTGTTCCCCCCAGTTACGCTATCCAATTATCGGCAGGCCGAAGAAGGCATCGAGCGTGCTCTTCTCGCGCGACCACCGCCGACAGGAAGCGCAACTCTTCGCCCTCGAGCAACCAGAGGAATATAATCGGCGAGGATGCAGGTGGCAACGCTGTTTAGGGAGAGCGCCACCCTGCTGGGCGCCTCCAGCCTGGACCCCCCGCAGACGCACCATCACCAGGCTATGCAGCAGCACCAGCAACAGCAGCAACAACAGCAGCAGATACAACAACACCCGGCCGATCTGCATCTAGCGCATCACATGCAGCATCACTACAAAATGTAAGTCCCCAAGATGAGCCCAAGTTAAGCGACCAACACACCCTCGACCCTGTCCCCTTTTTTCCTTCAGCTTCTCGTCTTTCAAATATCGCCGAGGAACGAGGTGTAGAACCGGATTCCCGTTCCGGCGCGTCTCCGTGCACAGAAGAGCAGAGACTCGGTGGAACGCGGTGCATTCGGTTGCTACGCACTCCCGAAATGTCTCGCGAATCTTCAAGCTTCCTTAGAAAAGCTCTAGGTGGAAAGCTAGATCCGAAGTATTAATGCGCGGCGAAAAGATACCCGAGCGAAACGTGTTTACGTCGAAGCAGTAAACGGAGTTTACCGTTCCTTCGCTGCACAGAAACCAACCCTCCGCACTCGAAGCTACCCCCGATGAATCCAGAATTTCATCGATGTTGGAAGGTTTGTTCAACCAAAAACATTCGTACGACTCGGAAAAAGGTAAAAACCGTGTGTGTTTATCGAGTAGAAACAAGTGGGGTCGCGTAAGAATTGTTTCGAATTTTGGTAAAATCATTTTTAGTGTTCCAAGTTCGCCATTCGAGTGCGTAAGGGTTGACGAGCGAATGAAATCGCAGCTCTGGTATACGCGAATCCCAAAATGTCGATCGCCAGGTCGAAGGCGTTAGAGGTTCGGTATAAAATGGATGTTGTTCCGTGGGCCTTGCCGGACGGTTCACACCGGTCGGCGGTCCCGGGAGAATTGACTCCAGCTTTAGGCCCTAAGTCGAAGAAGCGTGCTGGTCCGCTCGCTCGTCGATCGAGGAACGCCGCCGCGAATCGGATCAGCTGATCGGCTGAAAAGTATCGGCGAGAAGAGGGAGAAACGCGAGAAAGTCGACGCTGTGACCGTCGGACCGAGCGAGCGGCTAGCATCCTAACCGTGCGACGATTAGGTTCCACCGTTTCGTTGTACATATTCGATGTACTCGCTGATTCCAAGGAACTGGAAAGAACGAAGGATTTTTAAACAAATTCGTGTAAAATTGCTCGCGCGAAATCGATTGAACTTTGAGGATGATCGATAGACCGCGACATATTAACAGAAAATCATTTTTTTAATATCGCCAGTTGGTCGAACAGAAGAATTTCGAGAATAAAATTGATAGAACTCGTTTCGGATTACCGTAAGGACGCTGATTTCCGAAATGAAACAAGTGTCCTTCGAGGATAGAGCTCGCAAGATGATATAAATTCACGGTCAACGGGAATCGGAACCAGAATGTGAAATGTTGCGAATTCGCGTCGGCGGTCGCGGGTGCGTTAATATTTGCGTGAATACCAATCATAGTGACACATGCCGAGACCGGAACGATAATCCCCCTTTGACTGTAGCTGGTGGAGGGGCTGGGAAGATTGCCGCGAGATTGTAGCGCTCGATTTTGGGCCGGGCCAACGTTATCGCGTCTTTAACCTGCCGAAATCGTTCCCGTCGAAGGAGAACAGGAGACGATAGCCTCTGCGTCGAAGGCACCGGGAGAGAGAGACCCCTTTTACGAATCCCGTCACGCGCCTCCAAGGGACAGGCCAGCATTTGTATTCGTTGCGCAAGGTCTGGTCGTGCCCTAGCTCCGTTCCTTCTCGGACCAGTAGAATTTGTTCAATGTATCTCTCTCTCTCTCTCTCTCTCTCTCTCTCTTAGTCGCTCTCTTTCTCTCTTGCGATGTACGTTATCGGCGCGCGATCGTCGCCGCCGCGATAAACCCCGCCGGCCATGGGAGGACGTTTGAATTGCAGACGCGCGTGGCCATCGCCGGAAATAAAGATACCGAGAGCAGACGAGACCGACCGAGCAAATTTCGTTGCGAAAGAGTGCGTCTGGGATCGGCCGCTTCACCCTCTCTCTCTCCTCTTTCCCCTCTCTCTCTCTCTCTCGCCTTTCTCTTCCTCCTCGAAATCGTCTCCGAACGACGTACAATATCAAGTTGCCGAATGTTCTGTTAAAACGGCAACCGATTCGAATTAATCGCCAGAAACTGGCCTGCTCGATCATGATTCCCGTGTTCTGGATCAGGACGGAAACTCGTCGTAAGGTATAGATCTTGAAGGGTGAAACGATCGCGTTCGATGAGGATCCAAGAAGCAGAAAATTTTCGTCGATTCGTAATCGTATAATATTATAGTTCAACTTGAATCGATTCAACAGAAATTGACCAGTCCTCAAGGGCGATTTTGACATTCCGGGTCAAGAGCGTTCATGCTTATTCGTTGTTCGCTAATGCATTAATTTTTATAGTCCCGAAATCAGAATTTGAGAAAGAAACGTTAGGTATCGAAAGGTTTGAAATTATCCAGATATTTTGGTTGGCTACGGAACGGTTCGATACTGAAACGTGTAAAAGAACCGGATCACGGTATGTCGCGGATAAAAACAAGACGCTGGAGGCGGAAAGTTGTGTGCACACGATAGGCGATCGATATCGTCTTTGTTCAACGGACAAAATTCATAATTTCAAACGCGAAGACAAGATGCTAATAATATGTTCTTACAAGAGAACCATCGCAAACAACTTTCTACACAGTCGATCTGTCCTCGAGTCGGTTTACCGTGCAAGAAACTTAAAATCTATATCCGGTACAATCTTCTTCTATCGCGTAACAAGTTACGAGCTACGACACGATGCAAGCTACAATCTATCGAAATAAAGAAAGTGTCCTGCTACCTGTCTGAACCGTCCGCCAACCAGAGTGGTGTCGATTCTTTCGAGCCGAACGGGACGAATATAAAAATATAGTTTGGTGCGGTTGGATTCGATTTCCGCGAACATCATCGCCGCGATTTCCAAAGCCGATGATTCGCGGGAAACGGAGAAACGGCGACGATAAGCGTGTTCGACGCGGCCCTCTCGAGAACCGAAGCCAAACCGCGAGAAGTTCCGAGCAGACGCGAGGGCGCCAATAGGTCAAGGCTACATTACGCTTCGACGACTATATCCCTCGGCTATCTCTCAGCCGGCCGATCTCCGAATCCGCGGATCCACTGGCCAACCGCGTGTCTCGCAGGATTTCCATGCGATTACGCTTTCTCCTTCGAACTGGACGGCTTTTCGATTTCGAAGCGTTTTCTCTCGTTAGCGTCACGCCGCGATAGAAAATCTCGACGAGTGCTCGATAGCGTCGCGTTAACCAAGAACTGCGGTAGCTTTGAAGGAAGAGCTAGCGATCGACGAAGCATACGATGAACGTACGCGGATGACGGCACATATGCTTCGTTTTTATTCGCATGGAAACTCTTAGCCCTCGAAGGAAATCTTGGAACATCGGACGATCAAGCGATGCACCAGGATAGTAGAATATTTTAGTAGAAATTTTCTAGAGTCCTCTCGGGTGTGAAGCCTTAGGTTTCAGGATCGCGACGCGTGGAATTTGGATTGTTTTCGTTCGGACGTGTGGGATTTGAGCGCGTACGATTCGAATGTGTGGGATCTTCATGCGTGCAATTTGGTCGCTTAGAATCTGGGCGCGTAGAATTAGCGCTCGTTGGATTCGAACGCCTAGAATTTGCACGCTTGGATTTGATTAGATGGACTTTGCAGGCGTGGGTTCGGACTCGTAGAATTTACGCGTCTGCATTTCCACGCGTGCAATTCGGATGCCGAGGATATGGGGCGCGAAGAACTAGCACTCGTTGGATTCGAACGCCTAGAATTTACACGCTTGGATTTGGTTAGATGGACTTTGCAGGCGTGGGATTCGGAAGCGTAGAATTTACACGTCTGCATTTCCACGCGTGCAATTCGGATGCCGAGGATATGGGGCGCGAAGAACTAGCACTCGTTGGATTCGAACGCCTAGAATATACACGCTTGGATTTGATTAGATGGAGTTTCCAGACGTGGGATTCGGAAGCGTAGAAATTACACTCTAGGGATTTCCATGCGTGCAATTCGAATGCCGAGGGTATGGGGCGCGAAGAACTAGCACTCGTTGGATTCGAACGCCTAGAATTTACACGCTTGGATTTGGTTAGATGGACTTTGCAGGCGTGGGTTCGGACTCGTAGAATTTACACGCTTGGATTTGATTAGATGGACTTTGCAGGCGTAGGATTCGGAAGCGTAGAATTTACACGTCTGCATTTCCACGCGTGCAATTCGGATGCCGAGGATATGGGGCGCGTAGAACTAGCACTCGTTGGATTCAAACGCCTAGAATATACACGCTTGGATTTGGTTAGATGGACTTTGCAGGCGTTGGTTCGGACTCGTAGAATTTACACGTCTGCATTTCCACGCGTGCAATTCGGATGCCGAGGATATGGAGCGCGAAGGACTAGCACTCTTTGGATTCGAACGCCTAGAATATACACGCTTGGATTTGATTAGATGGACTTTGCAGGCGTGGGATTCGGAAGCGTAGAAATTACACGCTAGGGATTTCCTTGCGTGTAATTCGGATGCCGAGGATATGGGGCGCGTAGAACTAGCACTCGTTGGATTCGAACGCCTAGAATATACACGTTTGGATTTGATTAGATGGACTTTCCAGACGTGGGATTCGAACGCCTAGAATTTACACGCTTGGATTTGATTAGATGGAGTTTCCAGACGTGGGATTCGGAAGCGTAGAAATGACACGCTAGGGATTTCCTCGCGTACAATTCGGACGCTTGCGATTCGCGCGCGTGGTATTCGGGCGCGTGCAACTTGCATGCGTAGAATTCGGCCGCCTGGAATTTGCACGGCCGGAATTTGAACGTTCGCGGTTGGGAATCGCAAGCAGGAAATCCCACCTTTCTGGCGGTGTAACAGGCGGGAGAACAGATCATTCTCATCCCGAAGGAAACGTAAACCGCGTGGTCGAGGCGGAAGAGTTTCGGCGCGTTATCCGCGGCGGGACGAGGCGGTAAACGATTTCATCGCGGCCGTAACACAGCCGGAACCGGGAAAAACGACAGGAAAGAGCGCGGAGGCGGCCACGCGTCACAGATAAATCGTGCCTCGCCGATAAATCTACCTTATCAATAAGATCGAGACTCCTCCTCGCCCTCTTCCAACTTCTCCAGTTCTCTCTCTCTCTCTCTCTCTCTCTCTCTCTTCCTCTCGTTCTCTCGTTGGATTCCACCGATTCGCAGCCGGTCGGTCCCGTCGGAGTTATTCATGTATTCCATAAGTTCGGAATACATGAATAGCCTACAAGATGCAGGTATCCGCGAATCGTCTTCGATAAAGCCGTATTCTTTGCCGCGGCAATTTAGGACCGTTTAAGGTCCTCCCGAGAAGAAACCTAACCGGGTCCTGATCCTGCGACGAGAGCTTGTCCACGGAAAGCTTCGGAAATTCTACAACGGATCCTCGACTACATCCTATACCGGTGACTTGTCTCGAATATACACGTGCTGGACACTCTTTCCGCGGGCTAACGAGAACCTCAACCTTCTTCTAGGATGTCGCCGTAACCGTAGAATAATAAATCGTGCTGCAAGGGATTTAGGCAGAAGTTTTAGTTCTGTTCTGCTTGCCGAAGATCTACATGTTGTGGCAGCACCTCGGTTATCAGAATCGGACATCGGATTTCTGAATTCTTTATGCGCTATAACGCGTTCCATATGCAACGCAAAAGACCCTGGATAAACAATTCGAACACCGTAAAATCTTGGCAAGGACGTCGTTAGTATTTCCTACAACAAACTTAAAAAATTTCTTAAAACTTTCTCGAGGAAAATTGTAACCGTAAAGCAAAACGTGGTGCTTGGGATTGAGCATAATGTTTGATTACTGTATCTACATCCGATGCCATTAATTTTACGACTATGATTTTTACGTGATCGCCGGTGACCAAGTTTCATGTGCAAAGCTAAGCGAGCGAAATCGAATTGTGGGTGATTAGGTGTCGCTGGCATTCGAGCGTATTGCGATGTTCGGAGCGGAAGAACGCGAAAAAGTGTAACGAGAAGCGGCGAAAGAACCGGAAAATGAAGCCCCGCGTATAAAATGTCGTTAAGTGGTCCGGAGTCGGCGGCGGCACGAAACGCCGAGTATCGTTAGCCTTGGTCCCCCGGTAATCCGGTTCGCTCTTGCTGGTCCATGCTGCGATACGCGTCTTCGCCGGTATCAGGCCACTGTATTAACGTGCCGCGATCATGGCAATTATTCTTCGCCCGGCTGTGATTTTAATTATCGCGGTGCCGCGTTCCCGTGGCTCGCTAACACAAATCGCTGCGCGTCGAATTCTTCTTCCTGTCCAAGAAACCCGTGCAACGCGTTCATTCGAGAATTCTCGAAGCTGCTTTGAAAAATACCGACGAGTTCGTTCCCGTGTAAATGTTCTTGGTCTCTAGGATTCGAAACTACCCACGAGTCCGAATCGTCTGGAGATTATGGTAATAATCCTTCGGAAGGTTAATCCTCTCATCGTGGGATTAGCACGGAAACTACAGAGCTAAACGCGGCTAATGTACACGCGTACATACATTTTTAGCAGAATATTGAATTCATTCGAGAAATGTTCGTTGAAAAATGTCTGACAAGAACGTTTTAATCGTTTCTAGAATTCGAACGGAATAATTCACGGACATTTCGTGTCGACTCGTCTAATTATTCGAGTAGTTGAAGATTTATCTCTTCGCGAGCTTCGGTGGTCGCGCTATATTACAGCTAAGCGATACGTGTACAAATCTAGAGATCCACTCGTAGTTTCGAAAGCAAACGTCTCTTGAACCTCGCGAGAGCTACACGGAGCGGCTCCTAGAGTCCGCCGGTTGCAAAATACGAATATTATCTTGTCTGAAGTATTATTTAAAAAAATGAACTTCTGCCGTCGTGGAGGACGCGTTTGTTTTACGACAGATATCGCGTTTATAAAAACGTGTGTGGAACGCGTAAGTAGTTGCGCACTCGGACAAGATGCTTAGTTGGGGTGTGTTTAATGTACCTGCTTAATGACTTCAACTAACTTTGACTGCCGTCGGTTTACAGCCACAGATTATTGCTCCCTCGAATCTGACCGTGTTTCGCGATCGTTGCGTCAACTGGATCCTTGGCTAGATTTGAACGATCGTGGGATTGTAAACGATCGCCGCTTCAGACAATCAGGAAACCGAGCGCGAAAGCTACTTTCAGGTTGAAGGGCGTCACAGCGAATTTCTACGATGTACGCGATCTCGTCTGAAATATTTCGAGATTTAAAAAGTTCCAAAATAAATAGTATCTTCGCTCGATCAAGCTTTACGAAGGAACGACGACATAGTGCACGATCTTGTCTCGAATTTTAAGATTTAAACATCAATTGAATCTTTATTCGATCTAGCTTGACGAAAGAACGAGGATATAAATGATCTTGCCTGAAATTTCGAGATTTAAAAATCAATTGTATCTTCGCTTGATCGAGCTTTACGAAAGAACGACGACATACGCGATCTCGTCTAAAATTTAGAGAGTGAAAAAATTCAGAAACGAATTGTATCTTCACCGAATCAAGCGTTAGGAAAGAACGGCGTGAACTTCAGTTCATTAGGCTATTATCGGTCGATTCCGTCCGGCGAGCACAGGTGGTGCGATCAGCTTTCGGTCGCGAACTATGCCGCGCTCCGTCAAAAATCCTGGTTGCCGGTGTTTTTTTTCGAGCGAACCGCCGCGTACACGCCACCGAACAGATTGTTTCGCGTCACGGCACGGATCGGCACGGATCGGCACGGATCGGATTGAGGAAAAAGAAAAACAGAGGTGCGGCGTGGAGCAACGCGGGGGTCTTTCAGACCTAACGCGCGTAAATCGCGTTCCGAGTCATGCGAGGCCCCGTGTCCGCGTCTTTATTGTCCCCTCTCTATCGTACGTGCTGCGTGCTGCCGCTCTCGGTCCGAGGGAGATTGTTCTCGCGGAGGAGACTGGGCTCTGCCGAAATTCCCCCGATCGCGTTACCTTTCTCCATTTATTCATTTCTTTTTTCTTACAGAACCCTCCACATTTCTTTTCTGTTCGTTTCTTCCTTGGAAATTGGCCGCGTGCGACTCGTACGCTTGGAATTTGGATCCGTGCGATTCGGACGCTTGGAACTTAGCCGCGTGCGATTTGGATGCATGGAATTTCAACGCGTGCGATTCGGATGCTTGGAATTTCAACGCGTGCGATTTGGATGCGTGCGATTCCGACGCTTGGAATGTAAACGCGTGCAATTTGGATGCGTGCGACTCCGACGCTTGAAATACGGACGCGTGCGATTCGGATGCGTGCAATTCGGATGCGTGGAATTTCAACGCGTGCGATTCGGATGCATGGAATTTCAACGCGTGCGATTCCGACGCTTGGAATGTGAACGCGTGCAATTTGGATGCGTGCGACTCCGACACTCGAAATTCGGACGCGTGCGATTCGGATGCGTGGAATTCCAACGCGTGCGATTCGGATGCGTGGAATTTCAACGCGTTCGATTTGGATGCGTGCGATTCCGACGCTTGGAATGTGAACGCGTGCAATTTGGATGCGTGCGACTCCGACGCTTGAAATTCGGACGCGTGCGATTCGGATACGAAAAATTTCAACGTGTGCGATTTCGACGCGCGGAATTTTGACGCGTGCAATTTGGACGCGAGCTATTCTCGATTTTTCATCCTTTCTCTCTCACTCTTTTCCCTTTTTTCCCTCCATTCTTTCTCGCTTTCTTCTACCGTCCGTTTCTTTTCTTTTCGCCGTTCTTAGCGAGCGAGCGCCGACTACTACTCCCTTTCCCTTTCTCCCGGCTCGGTTATCTCCGTCGTGTTTTTATTTTAGCCCGAAGCAAATGTCGAGGTGGAAACGGTGAGCCGGACGGACGGATGGACGGACGGACGGACGGATAGACGGACGGATGGACTGACGAACGAACGAACGAACGTAGAGAGGGTAGGAGAGACCGAGAGGAAAATAACGAGCGGGAGAAAGATGGACGGACGAATGAACGGGCGAGAGAGGAGGAAAAGTAGGAAGGTTGATGTGAAAGACGGGTAGCGGGGTTCAGGGGGGTTGAAGCGGCGGGCGGAGGCGGTGGTGGCGGAGGTGGCGGAGGAGGAAACGAGAGGAAACGAGAGGAAACGAGAGAAGCAGCGCTGGTACGAGAAGCTCGAGCAAGAAGAGGATAGAACACAAACGGCCGCACGAAGAGAGCTCGTCGAACGGGCTGCTCTCCTCCTCTACCTCCTCCTTCTCTTCATCCACCATCTCCTCCTCCACCGCCACCTCTTCCTCCACATCCACCTCCACCTCCACCTCCACCTCCATCTCCTTCGAACCTCGCAGACTATGGTTTCGTAACACGCGTCTTTCCCGCTCACCGCCACTCTCCTTCACCGTCTCTGTCTCTCGCGAGACTCGCAGCGAGCCTCGCCGCGCCGCGAGAGATATACGCGTCTCTTCAAAACCCGAGGATTCGAGCGCGCCGGAACAACGCGACGGTACGGAGGGTAGGGGCCGAGGAACTACCGGGCCCGTCAAAATCCCGGGTCCCAAGTTTATTTCATCGTTTCATCGGGATATGGCGAAACGTTCGACCATCGAATCGTTTTACTCGCTGCGGTTCCGAAGAACTCGAGGAAATCTTGTTCTCGAAGCACGCGACGCAAGATTGTTGCTCTTGGTCCTCGGTGGGGACTGAATCTCGCGCTTTTCTGCGGCACGTCGGCCCCGAGACGCGAATCCTAGGCGTTTCTTACGGTTCAAGATAATTCTTAGATATTCTTCGATGCGTTCGAACAGAAGTGTCTGTGCGGTTGGTATAAATCGACCTTCGCTCGTGTCGCAACTCGATCCACGATTCATTCGATTGTTCGTATCGTCAACAATTTTTGGGGATGAATTTAGATACGCATATCGGCATCGCGTAGAGCGTTGCTAAAATCAAAGATCTCCAGTGGTTCGAGTCCGCCGAATTGATCTTCACCGATTCACCAGCAATCTCCAGGATCCTCCAGCCCCCTCTTCGCGGTCGCGACAGTCGCAATCGTCGATGGAAATCGAAAAGAAAGATCTCGCGGAGGATTCGCGAACTTGTCGCGGGGATTAGCTTCGTCGATCGAGAGCAGGATAGAGCGAAACGCTATAGAGCGAGAAAGAAAAAGAGGGTAAAAGAGACTCTGTTCTTCCAGTCTCGAACGAATCCCGGCACCGGATAGAACGAAACGGGGCGACGCTTCCGGCTACGGAACGAATATCGTGGCTCGAAGTTTCGGCCGACCATATCGAGCCACGAAACACCGCCACCGCCTTTTTCCGGGCGTTTTCGGTGACTCACGATATAGTATTCTATATCGGCGCTCTCGAAACGCGCCGCGTGACGCAACAGAACACGAGACAGACTTTGCTCTTTCTCTATCTCCGCGAAAACATTCCCTCCCGTTTCGTCCCTTTCACGGAGGACACCTAATCCGAGCAACCTGCTCGGATCCCTCCGATCACTCGCCGGGAACGATATTTTAACGGCCAGTTTATTAACGACGACTTCGGTTAATGGACGTATCTCGTTGGAAAACCTCTGAATAGTTAACGGAGTCCGAGGGACAACTTTCTCCGAGCGAATCGTTCGCCGAGACTTTTCGCGCTAGAAATCCAAATTTATCGACGCCGCTGCAGCCTCTTTTTCGAACGAAGATCACCGAGCAACCACTTTCACGATTGAGTCACTGCTAATAGCTCGAATCAGGCTGCCGTTGAAGACCATGATGCAAGGACAGACTCGCGGACCAATCCTCTTTTTAGTTATATTCTGCTTGCCGAAGCTCTACACGTTGTAGCAGCACCTCGGTTATCGTTTCTGAATTCTTTATGTGCTATAATGCGTTCCATGTGCAACCGTTCAAAGGACCCTGGATATCCGAACACCGTAAAATCTTGATAAAGACTAACCTACTTTTCGCAGTGCGCGAACACTCCAAACAATTTAAATCTACTTTCGTACAGAATAATTGATTAACAATCATCGATTTGAGAAGTAAAATTGTCGTTTGTAACTTCTACTTGCATGCGTGTCGACGTAAGAAATAGTATCAAATATTTTGCTTTCCTAAATCGGCAGTTTTCTCCGCTGTGCGGTGGCGAGATTTTCATTTTTCTATCACGTATCGTCGGTGAGCTCATAATTTCCATAGCTGTCTAACACCGTTGCAAGATTTTCGAAGCGCACGGGTCAACGTTACTTGAAATACGTGCCGGTAAAAAATCGATGGCCCCGCAGCCTCGACGGCAACGCACATACGCTCGATACAATTACGCAGTCCCAGAGCGGCGGCGTTGCGGTAGTTTGCTCGCGAATCGGCTCGTTCTGTCCGAACGATCGCGGCGAAACGTTTAAAATTAAGCGATTTCGCGTTGGGCCGAACACGCGAAATCTGCCAGAAAAATTCTGCCGATGGCGGTGGGTATCGCAAGATCGTTTCACCATTGGCTCCTAATTGCGGCGAGCTTCGTAGATTAGACTGTTTCACGAGTCGCGTTACGCAGCTACGTATTTCTGAACGATTTTATTCCAACGAATTTTATGGGAGCCGGTCATAATAATGCGCAATCGCTTCTCGTTCGCGAGACACCGCTCTCTAATGATACTTATCGCGGAGCCATTCGGTAAGCATTTGGTTTATTATCGAGCATTGTCGCTGGTCAGGTCAGGTGTTTGAAAAATTTCGATTTTGCGAATCATCGGAACATGGAACGATCATTCGATGATCCCGGAATTGGGAACGTCGGATCACGGCTGGATTAACAGCGAATGTTTCTTTATCAGTTGGTACTGGTCGATAGTAGAAACAGTTCTGCTCTTGTTGTAATCGCATAGAAATTAGGAAACCTAGAAGTACTGCGTTTGGTTGGTAGGTGGCTACTGCTATAAAACTATAAATCTCGGTACATTAACAGGTAAAATTTTCAGCATGTGTTTGTCAGCTGCGTTACCTTCGTGTTCGTCGAATATTCTAAAATAAGGTAAATTCGCTATTTTTTTGGCCGTGCCTTTCGTCCTTTATGACGTTCGCGGCCGTTGTGCCACCGGTAGGTAGTCCAATTGATCTCGCGGTCGCGCACGCTTGTCGCTTCGCAGAGGGTTTCACGACGGAGCGCGATTTTTTTACAATTTTTACAATTTTTGCAATTTTAATTTCGCTTTCGACGTTGACTCGTATTAGCTGGTCTTGCGTGAAAACGACGATTACGGTAAAGGGTTAAAAGAGCTGACAGTTTAGGGAGAGACCTCAGCAAAGAAGTAATCGCGATCATGAGTCGTCCAAGGCTCGAAACCGGGGAAAACTCGACAGCCGACAGATTTGGTCGGTGCTCCAGGCTGCAGGATGACGTTCGCATCGTGCTCGACCAACATTGTCACCGAAACGGGGCATGCGGCGGGATCGTCGCTCGCGAACTGCACTCGATGTTTTATTTATTTGTTTAACTAAACGAAGCTCCTTTGCAAACACGCATGCTAAACACAATGTAACGACGGGCTGACCGGCGAGCGATAACGGCCAATAAAAACGAGGTGAAATGAAAAATTCCGTCCAATAAAAGCGAACCGTGCGTATTGAAAAATTCAATTCGAATTTCATATTGCTCTTGGGAAAGATCTTGGAATAATATATATCTATCTTGATTCCGAACACCTCGTCGTGTAATATCAAGTCGAACGTGTATAATTAGACGTATCTTAATGCAATGTAAAAATTTGTACAAATCAATTGTAAGACACCGAAGTTAAATGAAAATGTATTTTCACTTTCAATCGTCTTAAAACGTCGAAAATAATGGAGCAATGTCCTTGAATTTTTCTACACCATCTTTCCAGTTTTGTATTTGACCAGTTCTTGTTCAGTCCACTTATGAAGATTCTCTTTTGGATCGAAATCAAATCCTATTCTTCTTACAATAAACGTAGTCGTACGTATGAGAAATTATTGGCCGTATCAACGACGAAACAAATGACGGGGCAACAGGTGAACTGTATTCTTGAAGTGAATATTAGAGGAGCAACAGTTTCATTTATTTCATACGGGGGACATTGAAATTGCCTGTTTCACAAATTTACATCGACCGCGGCTGAACCGTGCACCGTGAAAGTCGTTAGCAAACGCATATGTATAGTAGAACCTTGTATCGGAGACAAATAGATCAGCCGAAGGCGACTGATATTTCTCCTTTCGATGACAGTTTTCTTTCGATACGGGACCATGGCTTTCAGCCGTTTGCGGACGAGGGTACCTATTCGGTTTGACATTGTTCTCGAGTGTGTCGAGAGCTCGCGAGTCCCGTAAAGTTCTATTTTAGACTACGAAGTGGTGCGCATCGATATATTTCGTTGGAAGACGATGAAATACAACGTACCGTCTTGTTCTGGCAGTAAGCAATGTCGAGCGGGCAACTTGAAAGAAGAAAGAGGGTTGCGGCGAGAAAAACATGGTCGTCTTATATCGGAAGAAAACTGTGGTGTTTCCCTGATCAACTGGGATAAGGAAGACGCTGGTGCGTTTGAGGAACGAGGTCGCGATCTGGTTCGGACGGAATAAAAATGTAATTGGGTTGAAAAGTAGCCGAAGAACGGGGCGAGCGTTGTTGGTGCTGGCTCCAAGTTGGACACAGCATGACAATAGGTTCCCTCTGTGGCGTCGCTATCGCGCACGCAATTATCGTCATCGACGAGTACGACGACGCGTATACGTCGCGGCGAGGCATCCAGCCAGAAACTAGTTTCCTATTTGCTACGGGAGGAGGAGTAGGAGGTTTTCAGCGTCTGTTAGAGAGGCGCGCCGTGTCTTTTAGATTCCGCGGGCCGATAGATTTGTCTCGCGGTGTTTCGCGGTGGAAAAAAGGCGAGGAACAACGATATCGGACCGGTATCGGCTGGTCGTGGAAAACGAGCGAGGGCCCTTTTTATCGAGGCTGTCGCGGCCAACGCGACTCGTCGCTCTCCGGTCTCGGGCTTATCGTGGACGCCTAAATAACGCCGAAATAACGCCGCGGCTCCGAAAGGTGGCTGGGTTCTCTCTCTCTCTCTCTCCTCTCCTCTCCTCTCTCTCTCTCTCTCTCTCCCCTCCTTTCGTCTGTTTCTCGTGAACACCAGCACCTAGACGACCACCGCACTCCGACGTCCATACGGATCTCTAGGGAGCTCCGCGATTATTCCGGGCGCAAATTTATTTTTATCAGGCTGTACCGGCCTGTTCTCGCTCAAGAGCCAGCGTTGCCGGATTAGAAGTTTTTCCGACGGGTTCGCACAGCGCGAAACTCTGCTCGCCGCAGGAAGAAAATATTCTTCCTCGCCTCGTTAAAAAAAGACGAGCTACCTTCTCCCTTTCTCTCTCTTCCTTCGGTCGTCTTCTCTCTTGAACTGACTTTCCGTCTCCTCTCCTTTCGCACCGAGCCTCGCATCGCGCCGTGGAAATTTCTCGGGGCGATACGTGTCTTTGGTATTTTCGTTCGACGCCGCGGAGCCGACGGAACCTCGAAAAACGTCTCGCTCCTCTCCTCGTCCCGAGGCGCACCGTTCTCTCCTCTCTTTCTCTCTTTCTCTCTCTGTCTCTCTCTCTCTGTCTGTCTCTTACACGCTCTCGAGAGTCCCGCGTCATCTGGCAACCTTGTTGGCGAACACGAATGCGCTAGGCGTTCGAGAGAGCGTCGAGCGATCATTAAAAAAACAGTAAAAAATTCGTTTTCCAACGAACCGACCCGCGAACCACTTTGCACACTCTCCGTTGCGAAACCGAAAAACTTTCGCGCCCGATGGATCATCTTTCCAGACATAAAACATTGAAATAGGAGGCTGGGCAGCGTTGTTGCAGCAGTACGCTCCCAGGGGTCAATCAACGTTGCTTTTCTGGGCAAACGGTGTCAGGGAAACAGGACACTATCTTACAGTTCCGATACCGATCGCAAGAGAAGGTATTATAGTTAGCTAGGTACGTTGAGAGCCTCCAGCAGGGCGATTCTTTTACTTCTGTTGCGTACCGTGACTCGAGGGGCGTGGTTTCTTTGCTCCTCGTGTCTGGACGGTCTTGAAAGGCGTGGTTTCTTTGCTGTTCTTGTGTAATGCGCTTCGAAGGGCGTGTACACTGCCCTGAGAGGCGTGGATTCTTTGCTCCCTCTGTGTAGAGTGCGCGAGGGGCGTGGTTTCTTTGCTTCTCGTATCTAGAAAGTCTTCGAAGGCGTGGAATTTGTAGTCCTCCTGTCTGAAATGTACGAACGGGCGTGGTTTCTTTGCCCTGTTTACGTAGAATGTCTCAAAGGGCGTGGTCCGGTGGCCCTTGATTTCATCAAAGCCTCGACACAGAGCAATTAGTGGCCATACCTGTCTCGAGCACTCGCCTTCGCAACGCCAATAGAATCTTCTTCGGGTGCGCGTGAAATTTTCCCTTCTTCGCCGCATTCTCCGCAAGTTTCGCGAAACTTTCAGCCGACCGAAGGCGGCGCGTCGAGTATGCCGATTGGATAAGGCGGGCTCGAGCGCACGCAAAGGGCGAGGTTCATCAACGCCGTTCCATGTTCAGCGAACCCTGTTGCGGACTCGCGGAGAACGTGCGATCTCCTTGAGCGATCGACGCACGGCGATCGACGGGGAATCCACTGGCGAGCCACGGTTGCTCGATACGACGCGAGTCTTCACTCGTTACGTAACCCCATTAACGCGTGCTCGAAGCGGCTGCGAGCGCGCGCGCGGCTTGTAAAAATTGGATAACGATCGCGAGAGACTCCGGGGCTCGCCGATCGAGAACGCGACGATCTCGTCGTACCACCTTCGCGGTCGTAGATTTTCCGAGATCTTACCAGAAGAACTTTCGAATATTTTATCGGGCGCGTCCAATTTAATTGCGGGGAATTTGGACTCATGAGATTCGGAAACGTGCAAACTGGGATACGCACAACATCGACGCGTGGGATTCGGATGCGTGCAACTTGGACGCGTGGGATTTGGACGCGTAGGATTCGGATGCGTAGAATTTCAACGCGTGGGATTCGGATACGTGCAATTTGGACGCGTGGGATTCGGATGCGTGCAACCTGGGCGCGTGCGATTTGGATGCGTGCGATTTGGATGCGTGCACCTTGGGCGCGTAGGATTTGGATGCGTGCACCTTGAACGCGTGGGATTTGGATCCGTGCAACTCGGACGCGTGAGATTCGAATGCCTACAACTTTGATGCATGGAATTCGGACGCGCGCAATTTCCGACTTTTCTCGTTTCCTCCGCCCCCCCATCTCATCTCCCTCTTTTCTCAAATTTTTACCGGTAGCTCCGCGTAGCTGGTACATCGGCGATACGACGCGAAGGAAAAGGCTAGGAAATTTGAAATTTCACGAGGGTGCGGAATAATTCTTGGATCTCTGGAGGGCGGGGAGCGAGAGCAGACGCGGCCAAACCAGCGAATCCTTTCGGCTGTTCCGTCCGAACAGAGCGAGACCGCTCGTAAATAGCCAGCCGCCACCGGAGGCGGTCGTAAGGGTTTCCCTTATCTACGTCAGCGTTTCTGCTCGCGCGATTACCTACGGTTTCCTTCGCGTACGGACCTGCCGAGCAGTTTCTCTTTCCCTTTTTTTCTTTCCCTCTTTCCCTCTTTCCCTCTTTCCCTTTCTTTCTCTCTCTCTCTCTTTCTCTCGCTGGCTCCCCCTTTTCCCCTCTTCCTCTCTTCCTTTTTCTTTTCTTCTGTGTTCCCTTTTCTTCTCTTTTCGATAATCGTTCGCACAGAGAGAAAGAGAGAGGCGTTCTCTCGTCGGTGTCGGAGAACAAGCTCGTGCCCGCTCGGCGAGTTTCGGCCCCGGCCGAACGTCAGAGCTGGCCGACGGTTTTCGCTCTTTCGACCTTTTCGTTCCGACAGAGAGTCGATGCAAGCCAAAGCGAGGCTAGGTGAGGCGAGGCGAGACGAGGCGAGGCGAGGTGAGGCGAGCCTCGGCGTCTGCGAGCGAAGAACACGTTCGTAAACACTGAGCTCACCGTTTCTCCTCGGTCTACTTTGCTCCAGCGTGCACTCGCTGCTTCCTTCCACGCCGCGCCGTGTTTTGTCGCAAATCGCTTTGCAACCGTGCTGCACACCCAACAACAATGCGCAACACGATCTACTGTGGCACCAAACACTCCAAACAACGCCGCTCGAATTCTTTCGTCCCGCCACGTTTCTATCGGATCACGAAAACATTTAACCCCTTCGCGTCCACTCTAAATATGTATGTATCTAGTTGCTGCGTTCGGGTAGCCAAGCCAATTGGCATCATTTTCGAAAAGATAAGAGTCTTTCGGATCAGTATACGTATACGAACACATCTGCCTTCTTCGCTTCAGACATAGCGAAACATAAAGCGAAACATAGTTTCCTACGAAATTTACGAGTCTGTTGAATTGACGAGTCTGACCCTAATCCAGTCTGGCTCCTAAACATGCAAGAACGTATCCGCGAAATTGGGACGTTCGTGTTTTGATCGGATCGAGTCACAGTTCTGGAAAAAATCTAGTTCTCAACGTCTTACTCTATGATATCAAGTTTCCGACTCCTGATGACAGTTTTTTCTAGGAAATTGTGAACACCGAACAATTTCAAACTAAAAGTTCGATACTACACCGACTCAGCTAGCCACGCAGGAATTTCTAACCATTAGTAGCCGTAGGAGAAATTGTAGGGCAAGAGGTTAACTCGTGTGCAACGTATAGCCACCGTCGATGTCCCATTAATTTATAGAATTCAGCTAGAAAAGTTATACGATTAGAAGCAAACGTCTGCTGCTCGAGGTTTGATCGACACGGATAAACAATACGCAAAGCGAGGGAGACAATGTCTTATTCGGAGAAGTAGGTACTTCTGTAATTACTCGCGCCTAACGATCTACCTGTTTAATTCTAGTATGAAAAGTGATGTTCAATCTCCCCGTCGAGGAAATTCATTTTTAATTGACGCAACTCTTGCGCGCGTACAGTTTAATTATGAGTAGACTGCGGATGTTTGTGCAACTCGCAACTTTTATAGACGAATTTAACGAAACTCGAATCAAATAAAATCTGATTTTCCGTGGTGGTAGGCTTTGTAGATCCGAAGTGATCGAATCTGTCGTGCTTTATATCCAAGCATTTTTTGAAAATCTTCAAAGACCGTAATTGCATGAAGATTCGTCGTGTCATAGCCAGCCGATAAAACGATGACAATTTCGATTCTAAAGCCATTTTCTTCGCCGAAGTACGCGGGACGATGTCTCCGATTCTAGCAGATTGTTTACACGAAGCAGCTCGTTAAAAAAAAAAACCGAGAAAAGAATAAAGAATACACGTTCAAAGAATTCTCTTCTATCGTTCGCGTAAACGGGGGAATAATTTCTGCACGGACCCTTAGGCGCAGCTTTTGCCGTACGTTCGTTTGCGAATAATTGCGTTATCCGTGACCTGTGCTACTTTACGCGCGTCAAAGTGTTTATTTACCTGTTAATAACAACGATAACAATCCGCGCAATCGACGCAGGAAGTATTGCGATGTGGATGGAATCGCGTACTCGTTTGTAACGGGAGTATACGAGTACATATATGTATCAACCGGGTCGAGAACGACCCAACAAGGGCCCGGGTGAGGGTTAATACTTAACAGGGAACAATTCGGAGTTTGTCGAACGCGAATCACGATCTCGCAAACGCTCGGCGTGTATGGTGCCGCTGACAGTAGCGGCCGACATTGGCGAGCCCGCTTCAAAGTAGCTAATTGTTATCGGGCGTTAATTGCTTCGGGCTATTGTGAACCGAAAGCCACCGTTTGTATCAAACGGAAACGAGATTCGCGGCCGATACCAGCCAGAAACGGAGAGCCGAAATGTCGGCGCGAAGATGTTTGCCTCGATTCGGTGCACGGCGCACGGTGCACCGTAGCATGCGGGTCGCGAAGAAACTCGTTGCACCGTTGCGTCGCGTTTCTGCATCTCCGAGCCTTACGCAGAGACAATAGAATGTCCTCGAACGCGCGATCTTTCCTATCAGCTCCTTCTTCTGCGACTCCGTTGCCATCTTTCGCAAACCAAAACACGTAGGTCACGGAATGGTTTCACATTTCATAGTCATCCTTTCGGAGTTAACCCTTCGAGGAAGACGGCGATCACCATTTTCCTTATCTACGATGGATATTGCGTTACGTCGTTCGGAAAGTCATTTCGGTTTCTCAGGGGACAATGAAAGCCAATTTTTTACCATTTAGAATAAGTCTTGTGACATTTTTTTTCAATGATCCTCTGCAATTTTTCAGGCAACTCAGAGATATTATCAGCAAAAAATTGAGTTATAAGACTTCTTACGACGTTGTTCGAAATGATATTTACACCGTATAAAAAATGTTGAAGAAAATGGTAATCCGATGGAAAAATCCAAGATGCGAATATGAACTCATCAATTCGAATGATAAAACATCGAGAAATCACAGTTTACCTTCTTGTTTCATCGATCTTTTACCACTGTGTCAAATTGACACCGAGGGACAGATTCGGTTCGCGAAATAAGTGACGGATGAGGGTTAAATTGTTAACGTTATGGCGTCGGAAAGTCGCAGAAAAAATCGAACGAGTCCCGTCGCTTCGTTCCCAAGAAGCTTCGACTCTTTTAGACTAACTTATTTTCTCTGGTCGGGTGGCCGAAATCTTTGGGACTTGGTGTCCGATTCGAGAAACAGTTTCGTGGGTCTCGCATTATGTTGCGTCTCTCAACAGGTTAATATTTCTTTATTAGAGGTTTTTTTATCTATTATGAGAATTATTACCACATAACGTGCAGACTACGGCGAATAACGAGAACGTTGGTAAAAAAGACACGTAGGTTACAAGTATTTAAGAAGGCTATGACATATAATAATGTATGAAATAATTAATTAAGTAAACGAAAATATTAGGTTCAGTTATTAAGTAACTACAGTCCAACGGAACAGATTAATATTCGCTTCTCGAAGCTGGATCGTTTCATTAACGGAGAAGGTTGTAGAGCACGTTAAACAATTAAACATTGCTATTTTGCATTGCAGTGTCCCCGATGGATTCGGCGATCTCATACATAAGACAACAGTAGAGATTAGACAGACAACAGAGAACAGAGAGACCGAGAGACCGATGGATGGAGCATTAATGCCGTTGATTATGCATTTATAGCAAATCCAGATGAACGAACAAACGATACCAGCAGACGCTTATTAGCGGCCACTATTAAAATGTTAATGCCGCGACAGGAATCGTTTGTCCGTTTCCAAACTCTGACTAATGGAACAGCGTAAATCAGATTAGTTGTCTAAAGACGAGCACGCGAGACCGGGACGTTGCGGAACGATCTTAATCCGGCATTAAAAGCCAACCCGTGGAACGACGTTCCATTATCGAATCGATGTGGGAATAAACTCTGGAGATGCTGTATCCGTACTACTTTTAAGCCACTGTGCGTATTATTTTTTAATTTGTTCGCGATGGCAGACGGCTTTGTTCGTAAACCTAGCGATCTTGAGTGATGCGAGTTGATAGCGCCTGTTGGGATTCTGCAAATAAATTATTGACCCGTTCGTAATTCCAGAATTGATACACTCCCGTCCATAAATCACCGAACGCTTACTTATTTCCGACAAAATGATAATTAAAGAATACGAGCTTCCAGCTGGAATATTCTTATATTTTGATTGGATGTAGCTATTTTATACGATAATATTAGAATGCAAAATTAAATATATACATACTATTTGAATAAATGTTGGAGAAAAGAACAGATCTAGAAACTCTTAAAAGATTAGAAAATATTGATTGATTGATATGATTATTTGGTCCCCTCAGGGTTTCAAATCCATTTACCAATCTCTCCCTTCTTTCCACTCTTCCTGTCGCCTTTTCAGCGGGACCTACTGTTTATTACGGTGGGATCCGAACCACCAGATTAGAAAATATAAGAATAATTAAAATTTAGAATCAATTTTGTTTCGTTTAAAAAGAAAGGCGTAACTCAAATTTTTTCGTTTTCCGTGCGGCGTGTTTCCTTCCAACCACGGATACATGTTAAAGATGTTTGTGGGAGCACGTGAAAAAATTGTCAACTACAAATCTCATTTGATCTTTAAGTGCATAGGCAGCATTTTAATGGTACACGTAACGCGACCGGTATGGCAATCAAAGCGTTAATAAGCAAAGCGTTGACGTTCCGTCTTCGCCACCCAGTGTGCAGTTTGTACAGCATTGTTTCCAGCACACGGTGAGCTTGAAAAAGGAATAAAGAGCTCAGAAAAATGCCGGACAGCTATGGAAAATTGGAGAAGCGTTAACGAATCCGTTCTTCGGTAAACGCGATCGTCGGCACGGAAGAGAGAGAAAAGGGGAAACTCGAAACGAATCGAAAAGAAGAAAAAAAGAATCCGTGGCTCGTTGGCGTGAAACGAGACGCGTATCGAGCATCGTTCGACGAGGAGAGCGATAGCGGCCGTCCAATGAGTCATCCTTGATTATCGAGCGCGAGGCAAATCGCGAAAACGTCGGACGAAGACGCGAGGAATCGCGCGATTACGCGATCCCCACGATCGTGTGGCACAATCGTGTGGCACCGCTCGCCGAATCACGCATTCTTCCGAACACTATTTCGCACACTGTTACCCGGAAAATTCGAAAATTTCAAGTAGACCGAAGACTTCCATGCACGATAAAAATTGTTTTCTTCCTCGAACCATTTCTATACGATGAAAATGATGCCTCTGTATTTTTCAACTGTTTTAATCCTGTTATTATTCGAACTTCTTCCCTAATTTTTCATCTAAAAACAAGAATGTAATAACGAATCGAAACGATGCATCTGTATCTCTCAACTGTTTTAATCCCGTTATTATTTGAATTTTCTACTCATTTTTGTCACAAATTGCGTAAAATCAGTCACTCAAAAACAAGAATGTAACAATGAATTGAAACGATGCACCTGTACTTTCGACCTATTTTAATCCCACTAATATTTGAATTTTCTATCCATTTTTGTCATAAATGCGTAAAATCAGTCACTTAAAACGAAGAATGTAATAATTCGACTACATTCCCGAGGGTAGCTTACACAAAATCGCCATCGTTCGTTGATTCTAATTTTTCAAGAAATTCTGAGCGGTGAGTCAGAAATAGCCGCTGGTGACTGTTAAAAATGCCATAACTTGCTGCAACTCCGTTTCTTTGTTCGAACGAATGACTGCATGCTTGCATACGTTCAAAATAGTCTTTTGACTGAAATCAAAAGTTGAAGAAGAGAAAAACACGGCCTTGTTTAGGAGAGTTATATCCGTCGGGACAGTTCGCGTTGTTCTTTTCAGTGACGTTTGGAGGAAACGAATCGTAATCGACGAGCGAGTCGGTCGCGCGAGTATCGGCCGATATCGCAGCGAATTTCACGGCGAACCGGTTTTTCGGCTGCGAATCGGCGAAGGACGAGGAGCGTGTTCGAGCGTTTTCAGTCTCGCATTCGCCTGTGGAAGGCTCGCGAGTCGGCGAGCAACGCGCGCGTTCTTATTAAGACCGCAATTAGGCCGTATTACCGAATTACGTTACAATTGAGAATAACGAGCGCGCGCGCTCGCGATAATAAATTACAACGGCTCGCGTAATCATTACCTCGGAGTTTCGTGTAACAGGCTCCCTATCGGTTTACGTTCGACTTTAATTGCACCGCGGTACGACGCCGCTCCTCTCCTCTTCACTCCTCTCCTCTCCTCTCCGCTTTTTCCTCCCGCCTCGCCCCACCTCATCGCGCGGTCAGACTGCTATAACGATCGAAATAATTAAACGT
Source organism: Lasioglossum figueresi (assembly GCA_028455805.1). Taxonomy (NCBI): domain Eukaryota; kingdom Metazoa; phylum Arthropoda; class Insecta; order Hymenoptera; family Halictidae; genus Lasioglossum; species Lasioglossum figueresi. Next base: position 7,363,796 of record CM052195.1, on the reverse strand, counting down.
ACTTTTACTAAATTATTATTAATACTACCGCTGTATTATTATTCGGCCGACCCGGCTAACAACCAGCCGAGCGAGGACGCAACTTTTGCGAAATTCGCGAGCTCTTCGTTCCGAGCTTTGCTCCGCGATGTTGCGATGGAACATGAACGATCGTTATCGCGTGCTGGATCGATCGCGACAATTTTCCGATTCAAACAACTCCAAACACCAATCTGTTCGCGTCGTATTCGCGCTCTCGTTCAGGCAGATTAACCCTTAGCACTCGAGTCGCTGCTAAACCTTGCTGTACCATTGTCCATAATATTGTTGACATTATGAAATATGTTATATTTAAGTATTCTACGAGGTATTATAATACATCAATTTCATATTCACATGATAAAAAAAAATCATATACAATGGAATTATTCTATTCCGCCCGTCCAGTAGAAAATTAGGTACAGGATCAAGTAATATTGAATAAAAATTAGATGAGTTAAATCGATAAATTATTCTTAAATCTGTAGGTACCGATTTGTACGTGTAAGGTGACTCGCCTTAGAATCGACACGCGTATTCGGATAACTCAGAATTGAAGCATCATCGGTTCGGATAATCGAGGTGTTATCCTGTTGCGGATCAAACAGGTAAATACGATTTAAATTGTGTGATGTTTGGGCTCATTTTAACCGGGAGACCGTGACGAAGATGTCGATAAACGTTTCACAGAAGAATAATGAAAAACAAAAAGGAGTTTGATCGATGTTTGTCGAGTCGCTGGGGGTTTATTTGTCGCAAGTATCGTGCACATCTCTTTCGCAGATGTCGGGGCATTGCTTACAGCGATTCGAACAGTTAGATCCTGATGGCGGGACCATTGCTCGATCCGAAGACAGTCTCGATCGCCGGGAGCGTCGGAACCTGCGTTTCCCTCGACTCTGATCGCTCGCAGAGGTGCGCAGAGGTTCAGCACCGTCGTTCTCGCATCGCACGATTCTCTTCGAAGCAGACGCGCTTCGAGGTTATCGCATAATGGCGCGTCAGACGCAGCCGACGCACATGCATGCATGCAGCCGCGTACAGGAAACAAGCGCGTCGAACGTGCACGCGAGAACGGCGTTTACTCGGCGCGATGCGGCCCGAGCGAGAGAGAGAAAGAGAAATAAAGAGAAAGAGTGTGCCGCGCACACAGCGCGAACTCTAAAGCGTATGCACTCGTATGCACGCGCGTGCATATGCATGCATATGGATAGGCCGAGCGCAACAATTCCAACGCGCCGCATCGCGCGCCGCATCGCGCCGATCGCATGTCAAAGAATACGAGCGAACGCGCTCGCCGCGCCGAACGAACGAAAAAGCGCGACGGTTCGTCGCCTCGATCGCTCCGCTTCAGAATTTCCTGCTCCGCTTGTCTGCCTTGACAGGCGTTCTTCGCCGGCTCGCAGACAATTCGCAAAAGCGCAGAATGCGCAATCGTGTTAGGTAAAAAGCACCGGATTCGAAGCGAAACCGCTTTGAAACGGCAGAACTTGTTCGAATCTCGCAATTTTATTTAATCCTCGAGCAGTCAGCTAGATGACAATCGTTACCCTTTGACACCGAGGAGCCTCGAACTACAAATGTCACGCGAATTACACTGTCTTTTTGTTTAACAAGCTTCTCGTTTAACGTTTCACCTACCGACGTCTCCGCGTCGCAGTGTATCAGGTGTCATTACTCCACCGGCCAGGCTATTAACGCTTCGCCCACCGGATGCCTACGAATAGGGTTTTTAACGCGTTCCGTCCGAGCCGTTCTTGCTCGACAATTAAACAAACTCATGTGTTTTGTTCTATACCACGGTTTTTATAATGCCTCCTTCCCCTCTTCCGGTGGAGATTATAGTAGAGTTCTTCGATCATGGTACACGTAAAAATTGAATTTTTTCGGCACGTTCTCTCTACCTAATACGTAATCAATTCTATAAGCTCGCTGAACGATTGCTCTCATAGAACAGCCTCGTCTCTCGCTCTCGTGTCGCGAAAAGTGTCAAATATACGATCGTTGCTTGCTCGATATTGTAGAAAAAGGCTAGGCTGAACGAGGGGAAACCCGACGGAAGAAAATTGCAGCCCCGTGCACCCCAGACAAGAGGGAATGGCTGCGATCGGTAATTATAGCGACGTCCGCGGCCGTAAGGCTAAAGTCTCGATCAAGGAATGCGCCAGCTATTACCGGAATTCCTCGAGGATCTCGTTTGGACATCCACCGTTTAACCTATTTATCAATGATATCTCTGCGCTATTTCGACTCCGCGGATTCTTACTATGCGATGATTAGTCGGCGATCTGTATCGACGATCCTCCGACTACATCGATTCAGAAAGACAGACGGTCTCTTGAATAGGGCTATCCCAGTCATCCTCGAATTCAGACGAAGGTCGCATAGTCGGGAGGAAAATAATTTCTGACTAGCCTCGAAACCCGTCGGCCATTGCATGCAATTCGAACCTCGATGACGACTCCGTTCGCATCGTTAGACAGCGGATTTTTGTGCAAAATAAAAATGTCGTGCGTCGCGTTGCGTTTTCCTGTCATAATTCTAATAACGATGTTATTAAATTCTCTCAATCCTCATCCGTCGCTCGTTTCACGAACTGTATCTGTCCCTAGGTGTCTACCATTTTTTGGAAATTTTTTCGGGCAAATTTACCTACAAATAATAACGGTACAACTTGTTTCGGGAGAACTGTGTCAAATTGACACAAGGGACGGATGAGGGTAAACCTTCGTATCGTTTTTATTAGATTATGTGCCAAAATAAACCGCACTTTATATAAATGACTCGACGAAATTTATTCAGAAACGAGAAAGACGCAAGCAAAGCACGTCCTTACAGTCCGAGAGGAACTCGACGAGTGAGGAACGCCATGGCAAGAAGATCGAACGACCCCGTGAACGAACGAACAACGATTTTATAAAGAAACTGAAATTGAATCGATCGTTCCTCGCGTGGGATAATAGATTCGTCTTGTTTAAAATTGTACATTATTGTCGTAAACGCTTAAAACCCGCAGTCTAATCATTAGTGTGCATTAGAAAGAACATAGTACTGTACTCACCCTGCACACTCGACACTCAGGCTTATGGCAACAACGATGCGTATAGGTTTAGACAGCCGAGTCCCAGGGTCCTGTAAATTCAAGAAAAATAGTATTTAAGAAAGGAGAGTTCCTACAGCGAGTCAGGATTCGAAAAGCGACCATGCGCGAGGGAAGAAAGTTTCGCGCGCCGTTCAGGAAATTTAGGTGAACCCAAGCCGGGACCGGCTGGCCAATGATCGATAACGCTCGCCGCCTATTACCGCCAGGAGTAATCTCTCAATCGGCGATCGACGCGTCCGACAGAATTTACGATGCGTCTACGTTGAACTCGACTGGACTCGAGTCTACTCGCCGTATCTACTGGTAACGATGGCATTTACTGTTGCGGATCCAGTCGTTAGCCGCGGACGCGAGAGCAAGAGCGCAACTTTTCTCATAAATCTGGCGCGCGTTTAAAGCACAAAAGCTGCCGGAATCTCGGTGCCGGAAAGTTTCGCGCCGGCGCGGTTTCGTTTCGTTGCGCCGTAATCTTAGCTTCTTTCCCGAGACCGCTGCCGCGACCTATCCACCCGCGCGATGTACACCGCGCACAAATTTCACAGCGGAAACCGTAAAACGGCCCATCGTTCCAGTTCGATCCGTGCATCGATCGCTCTTACGCCTCTCGATGTTCGTGATCTATGATACGTAATTGCCAGTTTCTCTGTAACGGTCTAAAAATCTCAAAACACAGAAGACATGGAAAGCTGAAGTTTGATAAACAGGTAGCCGTTAGCCCAAGAGGGTGCACCAATATCTTTTTGTCCGGAAAATTCTTCGGGATTAAGTGCTTAAGGACTGCGTCTCCTAGACAGACGACACTCGCGTGTGACTGCACACAGTCACCACAGTACACTCACACACCGCTAGATTCCACTCCTGATATCTTAATAATGCAAAGACGGGGTTTCTTATTAGTCAAAATCGGTAGATAAAAGATCAATCTAGGGGGCTATTTGCTTCAAAAGTCTTACTTTTACGTTTACGACGCGTAATTCTCATTATTCTGCAGCATGTCGCGGAGCCGCGAGTAGCAATAGAGAGGCGACGGTGCTGCCGCCTATCGTGGCTGTCGATATGCTACCGAATAATGAGAATTACGCGTCGTAAACGTAAAAGTAAGACTTTTGAGGCAAATAGCCCCCTAGATTGATCTTTTATCTACCGATTTTGACTAATAAGAAACCCCGTCTTTGCATTATTGAGAAATCAGAAGTGGAATCCCGGACCCTTGCAATCCTCGCGTACGTATACGTGGTCTAGCGTTGTGTGAGTGTACTGTGGTGATTGTGTGCAGTCACGCGCGAGTGTCGTCTGTCTAGGAGACGCAGTCCTTAAAATAAATTAGTGGCGTACCACCAGAAATAAGCCAGCCGTTGACTTTTATTCGGTGTATCGGTGCAAGAGTTTATCGTTTACTCGATGTTGATTTAACGACGAAACTGTTTAACTTTTGATTATTGTTTTCAAGAACATCTGGCAATATATTTGTCACATTTTTTCCGATGAAAGCCGAGAAGTCCGCGAGTCCTCGAGAACCACAATTATCCAAGAAACGGACAAGTATCTGAATTTTCTGATAAAAATAAACTCGAGCGACGCCGATCGAGTGGCTGGATCCTCTTGTTGATCTGGCAGAGTGTTTCGATCGCGTCGATAGTCTCGATCACGGACGATAACTACATTCGGCAAGTTTCGCAGTTTCGTTCTTTCCGAGGAGCGCGTGAATGGGATCGCGTCTTCCCGGCGACAGCTTCCCGAAAACCCGAACCCGAACCCGAACCCGAAACCGTGAGCGACTACGATCCGCCGCTCTCCCGTTTACATCCAGACAGGTTTCCTGAATATTTCGAACAGCTATCTCTGTCGTTGTAACTCCGTAAGCGGGGATTTGCTTGACGCGGAGCGCAAGTACCAACAAGGGGGCGAAACTTTCTGGAATTCGGCGAGAAACTCGAAAGTTTGGAACACGCTCTCTCTCTCTCTCTCTCTCTCTCTCTTTCTTTCTCCCTCGCACTCTGTCGGTTGGTCGCGGACTCTCGCGCCCTGGCGCTCCGAGGGTAGCGCGGGCTCAAGAATTTTCGGGGTGGTTGTTGACAAGTTTCGGAAAGTCGCTCATGAATATCTTCGACCGGTTCGCGCGCGCACGGCTGGCCAACTTCGACGGGTTGGATGCCCTCCGGGCATCCTCGCTATGCGGTCGCCGCATTCGTCCTGTAACTCGCTTTTTTTTTTTTAAATCTAACTGGTGTGGCCGCGCTCTGATTGGTCCGCGGAGAACATTTTCGTGAAGGGAAAAGAGACTTCGAGTGATCGAGATTTTTTTAAACTGAAGTGAACTTGCTCGATTCTTCATCCCTATTGAATTAGTCTCCTATCTGTATACAGGGTGGGGCGACACATTTTGCCATCTAGATTTACGTCATTATTATTACGCATAGCAAACAATGTTTCAGATGAGGTTGAATGGTTTTGAGAGGGGCACATTCTGATGGTACATTTTTTTTTTGTAGGTGGACGTGTAAGGGACATACGAAGGCCATTAATGTTTTTTTAAATGGAATCATATATTTTTTATCGCATCAGCCGGTGCTCCTTCATATTCTTTACAAAAAAGTATTAATCTATTTGTGTGAAAAAATCATTAGTTTAGGAGATATTTTAATAAATATTTACATTGAGAATTCTTGCTCTCCTACTACATTATCACATTGAATTCATATTATTGACCAGAGAGTCGAGATTTCCTAACAAATTATAATTAAAATATCTTCTAAACTAATGATTTTTTTACACAAATAGATTAATACTTTTTTGTAAAGAATATGAAGGAGCATCAGCTGTCACTAATCACTAATGGCCTTCATGTCCTTTACACGTCCACCCACAAAAAAAATGTACCATCAGAATGTGCCCCTCTCAAAACCATTCAACTTCATCTGAAACATTGTTTGCTATGCGTAATAATAATGACGTAAATCTAGATGGCAAAATGTGGCGCCCCACCCTGTATAACATAAATTTAAAATTGCATTACGTTTTCAGTATATAACGTAAATTTACTTCATTTAATTATTCCTCTCGATTTCGAAATCGTAATATTTATGTAAATACTATAAAAGTGCAGATAATTTCTTTTGTGCTCGTGCATGTATATGCTATGTATAACAGTGTACGAAATACCGATGTATTACTTAACAATTACGGAAAATGATAGTTTTAGGATCGTCTTACAAATCTGATAAAGGGCATAGCCGAATAAGATAGATGGTCGAAACTGCCCTTAGAGGTTTTTCAATGGTTGTTGAACCATTCGAAAGCTGACCAAGAAAAAACCCTATGAGCAAAATTTCAGCCCTCTAGCTTGCCCGTGAGGGTGGTTACAGGGTAAATTAGATTTTGCGCTTTTCTGCGCATTTTCCGATCTCAAAGGCGTTCTAAAGTTCTGAAAAAAATGTGACATATTTCGGATCCTAAGGCGCATTTTTCAGAATTTTTTCAGATTTTTGTGTTGCAAACTGTGGTCGTAAAAAATGAAAAACCCCC
>CM052195.1:7334811-7350365 GCA_028455805.1 Lasioglossum figueresi | reverse complement strand
AAAAAAAACGCAAAATTAGGCTTTCTGGGATAGTAAGCGCGCTAGATTCATCTTTAATCTAGCGATTGCGATTATGGAGAGGTCCCCAATATGCATAAGCGAGACGCAACTTTGTTAATACTGGACCCTTGCGAGTCTCGTGTATCGTTGATTCGTCGGAACGCCGAAGCGTACGGCAAACGATAGTTGATTTCTGTAACGCATCGCGGGGCGCGGAAGGCCTAAATTCTATTCGATGCCCGAGACTCGGAGGACTGAGAGTAGAGGAGGAGGACAGCAGCGTCGAGAGAGGCTCGTCGCCGAGAGACTCGGTTCGCTCGGTCTGATGTCTCAGCAAGTCTCGGCGAGGATGGCTCACGCTTCATTTGAATTACATGAAAATCGAGCACGCTTCTTAAGGGGCCTAGCGAGAGAGTGTTAGAGTAAAGGAGAAAGAGAAGGAGAGAGAGAGATAGAGATCCTCTCGATCGACGGATCGATCGCGGGCCGCACAGATTCGTGGCAAGATTATCGCGCCTCGATCCGCGAGAGTTGTTGCTTCTCGAGCGACTCGGGAGAGGAGGTAGCGGAGAGTGGCTGCGACAAGGGGACTCTCGTTCGGGTCCCTTTGTCTCTTCTCTCTCTCTCTCTCTCTCTTTTCTCTTTCTCGTGAAAGAGAAGGACGAAGATAGGGCACATCCAGAGGAGGCAAGCCGAAGAGCCAAACGATGCAGATTATTCCCGACTCGACGACGATCGCGATATACCCGTTGGATTAGCTACTAAGGTACCTACTAGCGCGACTAGACGAGGACGAAGCAAGAATCGATCGAGCGGATAAGGGCGCCGACGACGGAGGGAAAACGATTCGTCGCGGTCTAGCGGAGCAGCGGGGAACGGGGATTACCAGCCGGATAATTTATTTTCGAGTCGTCGCGCTATTCGAATCGATTCCGTAAGACTCGCCTCCCTATTATCGCCGACGAAGCTGCCGCTCGAGCTCTCGCGGCCAAAGGAACACATCTCCACCGTTGTCCTCTCGAGATAAGCCGCAGACCGTGAAAAGAACGCGAAATACGGTCACCTTCTGGCCCCGCGAACCCTTTGGTTTCGCCCGAGACCGACGACCGACTCGAAAACCTGCCGCATTTTTCGGAACGCGTTCGACGCGTTCGCTACCGCTTGGGCTAGGAGTCTTTATGCAGCATAAAAATGCGTTGATTACGAGACACCTATTAATTATGTATCACATAATTAGTCATCTTATTCAGCCGGAACCGATGTCTTTCGTAATATGTCCACTGTGTTTTAAAAGTTGTACGTAACGTAATTGTGCGACAAAGGGACAGGGTAGGAGACGAAGGTAGGAGGAGGGAACAGGGGCCGTTTTCGGATCGCACCGGTGTGTCGTTTAGAGGGTTCCGATGCACGTGCCGCGCCTCGAGGATTTTATGAATGGGGACCACACGTGGTTCGAACGCTCGCTCTCCGATAGGCGCTCGCTCCTGCGAGCCAGTTACGCGACTAAAGGGAAGAAAAAAGGGGGGAACGAGAGAAGGAAAGAGGGACGGAAACGGGACGAAACGGGACGAAACGGGACGAAAGAGGAGAACGAGGAGGAGAAGAAGGACTGCGGGTAGAAAGAGAACACGCGCGCGCGTGTCGCCGTCGACGTTGGTACCGGTGCCGGTGCCGGTGGAAGAAACGGTGGAACTCGGTCGTCTACCCTGTAATTTATAACTGGAAACTCGGAACTGCGACGCGACCTAAGGCGATACGTCGATTCCACTCGGGGGAATCCCCGGTCCCCGTTTTGCGGAAGGTCGTTCGACCTTCGACATCGAAATCGATGCTGCTCGATTCGACTCGAGACTCCGAGACTCTCTCGATTCTCTCTCTCTCTCTCTCTCTTTTCCTCCTTCTCCGACTGTTTGTTTTTTTCGCCGTCGCGCACTTGAAACCTTGCTCGAGGACCCGGCCAACTTTTCCGATTACTCGAGCCGAGTGCTCGCGACTGCGACTGATTTATTTAAAACGGCCGCCTGACCGCGAATTCCGACGCGGCTAAACTACTCGCGACGATTCGTGCGCTGACATTCACCTGTTCCGCGGATTCACCTGTTTTCGGAGGCTTGTCTCTCTCGAGCTTCGCGCGTAGTCTCGCAATCGTTCTTCCCGATCGAAAGTACACATATTTCTTCGCGAAAAAATATTATCGTCCGTCTTCATTATTTTCTGTTTCACCTACTCATATTTGTTGCAAATGCATGAAATCTACAGTCTAGTTGTCGGTGTTCCATTTTCTGGTTTTTTATTCTACAACTGTTGAAACGATAATGATTAGACTACGGATTTTTATGCAAAATAAAAATTGTCTGCGTCGACTGCGAAAAATAGAAACTAAATTGAATGTATATTTTTCTCTCTTAACGATTTTAACGAGGGGAGATCGCACATTGATACGTTCGATTCTCAAAATTCTCCAACAATTTTGTACCTGATCTACTCAATTTTGATCCGCAGTCTAATAACGATGCTCTCGCCGGACATGGTTATACACATTTTTGTGTCCAAGCAGATATTATAATAAAAATCGCAGAAAATCTATAGAAATTCTATGATACCATCTTAACGAGGTAAACACGTCGGTCGTTGTTTCAGCTCGAAGGGTTTAGCGTTAACCGAAAAGTTAGTGTAGCAGGTATACTGCAGTTTGAGCAGTTCGGAGGCTGAGATTCAGATGCTGGGAATATCGGGTCCGAGGAAAGAAGGTTCTGCGAGCAGCACGGGTGTACGGTCTTTTACATTTTACATAACAAGAAGCAAAGGTAAACGCGCAATATGGCCGCGCCTGGCCGATCCTCGGGGCATCCGTTAACGCGCGACCAAACGTTTCCCCTTCCTGTTCCCGTGGCGCAGTTCTCTCGGAACAGCGAGATCTTGGCGCCCGGCGAGTAGTCATCGTCGTTCCTACGCAAAATAAATATTCATGCGTCCGCGTAGTGGAGAAACCGCGGCGCGGCGCGTCGCGGCTCGGTTTAGCTCGACTCGGCTCGTCCTCGCCGCGAGATCGCCGCAGGAGCACGCCTCTCCAAGTTTGGATAGGCTGCCGTGCGGCGAAGTCGGCTTTCGGGTTATTATTTGGCTCGTAAATTTTTATCGCGCCACGCAGGACTCCATTTTTACGAGAGCCATTACGTCGTTGCCACGTAAGGTTGCGCCACAGAGAGCCCGTTCCCTCTCGCTCGTCCGACGCGACGACTCCGTTCCTCGTTCCCTCGACTCGCCGAAGGCCTCGCCGAAGGCTTCGCCGAAGGCCTCGCCGAAGGCCTCGCCGCGAACAAAGCCAGCCGAGGAACGATCTGTCCCGGACGCGGCCGCTGATTGCCCTCTGGGGCACTGCGTTAGCTTCTACGAACCCGAAACCACGCCTACGCAAAACGTTTTGCTGGTAGAGAGGGAGAAAGATTCGCAACCTACTTCGAGATGAACAGACGACGATCACGGTCGACGCGGGGCATTCTGTATATGGGGTGCCACGAAACCACGCCCATTCGGGGCACTATTTACCCTCTGAGCCGCGTAAGACCTCGCCCACTCGGGGCACTCTGTACAGAGAAAGCCAGAAAACTACGCGCGCTCGGAGTACTCTACACAGGAATGACACTCCAAATACAGATGCATGAAATTACATCCATTTCGAAGCACTCTGAGGATAGGGAGCCACGAAACCACGCCCATTCAAGGCACACCGAACGCAGAGATCAATCGAGCTGCCATCGAACAGCACTCGATGCCAGAGAAAGTATCGAATCAACGCCAAATACAGTTTCTACAAGAGATGCAACGAAACTACGTCTATTTCGACCATTAAAATCATTCTATACAAAGAGCCACGGAACCACGCCCTACTGTGCGACTCTGCGTGGACACAGACCGAAGGAAACAGTCTTTGGTCATCGTCTGCACGGAACGAAATAAGTCTGAGAGTTTTCCGCTGTTCGTCGTCGTTTGCCAATGTCTATGTTCTCCGTTCCGGATCCGTCGTTCGAGCCTTTTGTTCTCGGCGCAAGAGGCTAGGTTTCTCGTCGATCGAGCGCGCTGCCTTTCTCAGGGATTACGTCGCGGACTGATGGGATCCGCTCGCGGATCGTCGCTCCGCGTTCGTCAAACATCGCGGAGCGGATCCGCGTGCCGCGAACGCGGGCGTATCAAGTATCTGTGCGGCGTCGAAACTTCGCGGAAACTAGTTCCCCGCGTGCGCGAGATGCAAATGTTCGGCAACTCGGCGAGAAAGCACGGGCTCGACGTGGTCGACGGTACACCGAATGGAGAAAGAGAGAGAGGGAGAGAGAGTTTCGATAGGACACACAGCTTTCACCGAGAATCCCCGGGTAATAATTGTCGGAACGGTCGAATTTGATCGGTTCCTTTGGTCGAGCGTCGATCGCAGTTTGCCGAGCGGAGGAACCGCAACGCCCACGCAGTATCCGTCCTCGTTAATGCCCTCGCTTTTCTCCGTCACTCTTCCCTCCTTCTCTGGTCAACCTCCTCCTCCTTCTCCTCCTCCTTCTCCTCCTCCCCCCTCGTCACGACCTCTTTCTGGGAACGAACTCGCACTCCCAGCTAGCCGGCGTTCCGCCGGAGAGATTGTCCCCAGGAGGACCAGCCTCTCGAGCAGCGGATCGTCTCCTTTTTTCCTCTCGCCTGTTCCGCAGATTCGTCGTCGTCGTTCTCGTCGTTCTCGTCGGTTTCGACGTCGTCGTCGACGTTGCCCGCGCTCCGTCGGGAGAACCTCTCGCTCTCTCGACGAAATCGCCCGTGAAACGAGACTCCTAGCCGCGGGCGAGCCGTGAACACGTTCAGATCTACCGGAACTGGAAATCTGCGACGGCCGATCGATATCTGTGCCCGAGAACGATCTACACCACCCGCTTATAAGTCTTAGGACACCTCCGGATTTTAGTAAAACTCTGTTATTTCGTATAGATTATAAACCTTAAACCCGTATTAATTCCATAATATTATATAAATATAACGATAGCGATCCAAAACATACGTCAAAAATATGTAAAAACTATTTGGATCAACTTCAATGTAGCGAGTCATTAAAAATTATGAAATGGCCACCTCGATCACCAAATTTGAACCCAATGGAACAATTATGGGATGAACTGGATAGACAGGTGCGAAACTTTTGCTCTACTTCGAAAACACATGTATGGAATATTCTGGAACGAGAATGAAATAATATAATAACAGAAAGTATGAAAAAATTGATCACGCGGATGCCAAGAATAGTGGAAACTGTAATAAAGAAATAAATATTTTTTTACTTCTTGGTAAGATTTTTGATATATCAGCGCAGCATTCTTTCCTTCGCACGTAAACCTTTGAATAAGGGAAAATTTGTTCGCATCCTTCAACGTCGCATCCGTTGAATACAGATACGATCACTGTTCTAAGACTTATGAGCGGAAATGTACGTATTGAGATTGTATTTTGAAACTCTAAATTTTCCATTGCGAGTTTCCCTGCCTAACGCAGGCTCAGGTCAGGCCATAAAAGCCGTGTGTCCGCTGACCGTTTCGGCGATGCAGGGTTCACGGCAAAGTTTTCCCTTCCTCCGCCTTTTTTGCTAGTAGTCGTGCAACAGTCCTCAACCGAGCAACGCCTTGCTCATTCGAATTGTGATCTCCGTGTCTTTATATTTTTACTTTATCGATAAACAGTTTTCTTTTACAGTCGATTGAGTTCAATCCTTATTCTGCTATTAAAGGATCCTCAACAGTACGTTCTAGATTACGGACTGGTCGATAGTTTGGGACTGACTTTGCGGATGTTTATGGAATAAAATCCTATTTTTCGTGGGAACACCCTTCGCAGATCTAAAGCAAATCAAAAATTCTATCGAATTCTGTATTACAGGATTTTTTTGAAAATTGTCATAAGCCGAAGCTAGGAGAATATCTGTTTCTACCGACAGTTGAACGATTCCTAAGTAACGTGTCTTTCGGACTTCGAAATAAAATAGAAGAAGCGAGGACCAACGTGCTCGCACGAAGCTGGAGATACCGAAGAAGAGAAATACATTGGTACTGATTGAAATTTACGCGTACGGTGTAAATTAAATCCAGGCTAACTCTCCCGGTACAAAATTTCGAGTTAAGCCACAGCAACCCCCAATAATTTGTCCGTATTTCATGGCGGCATATTCGCTTCGGAGAAGTTTGGTGGCAGAGCTAGTTAGTCCGGCGCGCTTCCAGACCGCGAGAGATCGTTCTTGAAACACACGGGATGGAAGTCTTATTTTCCGGTATTTTCCGTCGGTTTCCGGTTTCCGGGTTCCGCGGACCAGTCTCGCGATTCTTTCGGGATCTTTCGGCGCCGATCGAGAACGTCGGTCGCGAATTGGTCCGATCGAGGCGAGTCGGTCTCTCCGCTGTTACTCCGGCCGTTTCTTTTTCTTCGGGTGCGTGGCAGAAAGGGAACGGTCGACTCTATTCTTTTTTTTTCCTCGCAAGAATGAAATAGTTTACCCGGAAGCTGGTTCCGGGGGGGGCGGAAAAGGGAAAAGGGAAAATGTAGGAAGGAAAAAGAGGAGGAGGAGGTGGTGGAGGGCGGTCAGAGAGAGGAGAGAAAGAGAACGTGAGAGGGAGAGAGAGAGAGAGAGAGAAAGAGAGGGTGGGTGGATGGCAGGAGGAGAGAGCGAAAGAGCAGTGGTTTTTCGTTATCGACATTTTCCACGGGCGCGTCAAGGTGTGCGTGATCGTACGTGCGTGAGCTTCTCTCGTTGCCCCCCTTTAGCGAGCGTGTGTGCGCGCCGTGTCTGTGTTTCGTGTTCCCTGTCCGTGCGTGGTTGTAGGTGGTTGTAGGTGGTTGTAGGTGGTACCCGACGCCAGTGTGCGCGCAAAATTTGTATGGGTATGCGTGTACGTGTCGGCTGGCATACGGGCAATGTGTGTGTGTAGAGTTTTCTGGAGGTTTCCCCTAGCAACGAGCAGCAGCACCAGCACCAGCACCAGCACCAGCCACAGCCCGGCTTAGGGGTAGCTACGAACCCCGCGCGAGACCTCGCTCTCTCTCTCCTCTGCTCTGCTCTCCTCTCCTCTCCTCTCCTCTCCTCTTCTCTCTCTTTCTCATTCCTTCTTTCTCTCCTTGCTATTCTCTCTCTCTCTCTCTCTCTCTTTGGCCATTTCACCCGTTCTCGATTCACAGCCACACACGAATCCCTGTTTCCCAAAATCGAAACCTCCTGCTAGACGACGCAGTTTTCCCGTCGTTCGATACTTTCGCGGAAAAGGATGCCGGAAGAGTAGAAAGACGGAATTTTGGAGAACGCGCCATAAAGAGAGAGATGTATGTATATGCTCGATTTCCATCGACGTCCCGCAAAACAGCGGCGAAATGTTTTCGAACTCGTCCAGAAATTTTTCCCGCAAGAGAAAGAGTGGTCGATCGTCCTTGGATGGATCCGACCGCGATCCATCCAGTGATGGATCACGGTTTTCTCCTCACAGAAGGTGGATTTTATTTCGAACCGTCCGTTCTACGGATAGAAAGCACGGGGCTCCGGTTTCACGAGAAAAACGCGTAACACAATCCTGCAAGCTTCGCGGTGGAAAAGCGCTGGCCAAGCCGAGCCGATCCCATCCTGATTCTCTCTCTCTCTCCCTCTCTTTCTCTCTCTCTCTCTCTCTCTCACTCACTCATTCACTCACTCTCGTTCTACCTACACTCGAGAGATCGTTTCGGACCATTCCTGGTCCGAGCCCTGGAGCGTCCGATGCGCGATAGCGATTCCTTCGAATTAGAGATCCGCTGCGTTCCTGATACCGATACCGATATATCCTCTGTAGATACGAAAGACGAAAAACCGGTCGCGAGCTTACCGATCCCTCGGACACTACTTAAACTACTATGAAAATAGCTCTGCAACTACCAGATACAAATCGAGCGATTATATTTTGATTCTGAACCTGCGGATACGAGAATATAAATGAAGAACAACGATAAGTGGGGAGTCTGGCTATAATACCGATCTCGGTTACAGGACTTTTAAGAGGGTAGTTCTGATTTTGAATATTCTTTCTAAAATCGTGTTTGACGTCGAACCGACAACTGTTAGGATTCTGGGTTAGATATCGAGCCTGAAATCGGTTCTACAACTAGACTGTTCTTTACGCAAAATAAAAATTATCTGAGTCGATTACAAGAAGCACAAGCTAAAAGACTATGCGATTCGTCCTCGAATAGTTTCAATACATCGTTAACGTTCCATCTATTACTTTTTCCCATAAATTTATCAAATCTGCAGAAATCGCTATCGGAATCAATATCGATGCGACAGTGTCCGGAGCCAACATTGGAACCAGTCCGGGTTGCTCCACAATTGTTATGTATTTTATTGTGGCTGTTCGCAGTCATCTCGAGAAGAAGCATGTTTGTTATTTCGGCTTCGAATCCCTGGTTTGGAAGAATATCACGGAAGACAATCCACGATTGGTGGTTCGAAGCTTTCGCTACGAAAGGGGAGGGAGCGAAGCGAAGAGAGGCGGACGGGATGGAGAGAGAAAGAGAGAGAGAAATAGCGTGAGAGAGTGAGAGAGCGAGAGAGAGAGAGAGATGGATAGAATCTCTCCATTCCCTTGCCCGCCTTCCTCGCCTCACCCCCGTCGACAGCCCTAGTCGTTTCCAGCAAGTACTTCTATGTACCAACCATCTCCTACACGCTACCCTTATATACCTTGTATATTTACCTTGGTGGCATATACGCCATGTACCTATGTATGTTCATCGGGGCCCGCGATACATAGGTCCGAGCGCCACATAAAAAGTACATAGTGTAGGTATAGCTCCGGCTGAAAATTATTCCGAGTATTTTCGAATTAGCGTGCAGAAACGAGCAACGGTGCGCGTTCACGCTCTTGCGCTCTTTGCTCGCGCAGAGCGAGCATCAGAAAATGCGAGAGCAAAAGAAAAATCTAGAGATTGAGAACGGTGTTCCCAGCTACGTCGTCGTCCTGGTGTTCCCTTGAATTTTCCGCCGTTCAAGATTTAACCCCCCTCCCCCTCCCATCCCCCCTGGTTCGAGGGAAATTTTCCCGATCGCGGGGACCAACCCGTCCGAGGGGAAATCGCGTCTCGTTGGTTCGAGAGTAGATCGATCTCGACGAGCGAGTGTCGCGCAGCTCGTCGATCCCGAAAGTGAAAGAGAACGGAGAAGGAGAATATAGGATGAAGAAACGAAGGGAGAGACGAGAAAGAGCGGTTTCGCGCGGAACCGTGGCCGGCGCTGCTGCGCCCGACTGTACGTCCCGGCGGCGGTACTCTCTTTGGACACATCTTTTTATTGTCGTTCCCGCTGGCTCGGAAAACTCGAGGAGCCCACGCGAGGACCGGTTTTTTGCCAGTCCTTTATCCTAGCCGGGCAAGTGGAAGTCTCCCAAGATCGCTCTTGGAAATTACGGCGTTGCGAAGCACGGCCGCGGATTCTTTTCTCTCTGTCTGTCTTTCTCTCTCTCTCTCTCTCTCTCTCTCTCTCTCTCTCTCTCTCTCTTCTACTACCTTACCTAAACCCTCCCAAGGGAAGCAAGAGTCACCTTTGTCACGCCTACGCACAGATTTTTCGTTCGTTCCCGATGCGAAAGGACAAACGAGATTAGGATGACTGCGACACAACCCGACACGACACAGAACTGTCCTTAGGTCTGCAAGGAGAACCGTCGTTTCGGTCCAGACGCGAATCGTGACTCAAATCGTTAGCTACTTTTGAAGAACTCGACTTGGGAACTACGAGCCAGGCTAGAGGAACGTTTTCTGAGAAAGTGCGTTCATCTTGAAGACGTTTACGCGATGGGAGAGTGCTCCTTCTGGACAGGCACGAACACCTGATATTTTGAATAGATTCTGTTGCGTCACTGCAAAAGTTCGTGACCGATTTTCGGGGACCTCGAGATCGTCTTTGAAGAAAAACAAGTCTCTCGTCGAATCAAATAGTTGTAATATAGGTTAGACTAGATGAGATTGACAAATGGCATAGGATATAGATGAATGGGTGGAGGAATGGATGGATAGATGGATGGAAGGATGAGTGATACAGAGATATGTAAAGCCAAGCTCAATTTCTTGGCCGCGAGGCCGAAATTAAATAAATTATTAGTTGTAATATATTTGGTTGGAGGGGAGGGTAAGGAGGGAAAAGGATAAAATTGTAGAGGGGATTAAATTAAGGATTGTATATCGGGGGGGGTAGGTATACAATGTAAATAATAGATTAAGATAGGGAGACGAAAATGTAAAGGTTTGAAGAATGGAGAAAGGAAGGAAGGAGAGAGAAATGTAACGCCGAAAGGCATATATTTATGAATAAAGATTATATATATATATATATTAGGTTGGAGGGAATGATCTGTCGTATTTTAAATAAGCAGGCAATTTTGATTGTAAATCAAGAACACATGTTGCTAGCGAGTCGGAACGAAAGTAACATTTATCGATATTATTGTGATTTATAGAACCTTTACCGAATTCCTTGAAATTCATGAAAATGTGATCGCTCGTCGAACGCGATTCGGAACAATTCTCGTTCGATTTGGAACTCGTGCCTTGGTCTTCTAAATGCGTCTTTTCGATAAATTGCAACGATGCGGATTAAAATTATTTTGTTTGTAAGGAAGCTTCTTGATCGAACGAGCACAAGCAAAAATTGGCGCGAGTCGCTGCCAGGGTCGGTACACGTTTCCTCGCGGCGATCGCGCGCCGTTAACGAACGTCGACCAGGAAGACACCTGCAACGAGCTCGCGCGAACCTGGCTGCCATAGAAATTCCCTGCAATTTCTCCTTGTATCCACCATGCGATTGGAAACATCGAAATTTCCTGCGTTAACCCTGAACAGGACAGGGAACTGTCCAGAAATTCGATCAATCCTCTAGCCTCTCTTAAAATACTACGTTTCTACCATTGGATTCCCAACTCACCGAGAAACACCTCTCCAAAGTTTATCTACACATTCTTGCATACATATATTTCCTCGAGATCAACGTTGACTATTTTATCTGGCTCGCTGTAAGGACTCGAAGGTAAACTTGATGTCGATGGATCGATTGTTCCATCGTTCGGAACAACGTTTCCCTTTAAAGTATTTGCCGGTCGGCTTTAGTTCGCGAGATGATCGCAAGGAACTTAAAATACGTTGTCAAGATCATCGTAGAATAAAAATGATCTGGGTCGAAAGAAATGTGTCGATCGTGTAATTAAAATTGCTTCGAGTCCAAAGGGTTAAGATCGAATTTTTCCAGCTAAGCTTTCGAAAGCGGAGCGTCTCGATCGAACGAGAAACGAGCCGAGAGCGTTGCCGAATTTATGGCCGATTTAATCGCGAATTAAAGACAATGCTCGTGTCCGACTGGACTGGACTTTCGCCTTTCTCTCGATTTCGGATGCATTTTCGCGCGATGATTCGGATCGATCGAGCAGGTCGGCGCGCGGCGGGCACGATCTCGCTCGTTTCTCCTCGCAACGAAGTGGATTACCCGCGCGAGAAACCACAGAATGCCTGGATGGTTTTCGCGACTACCGCGAAGAACCGTTACGGATTCCGCTCTGTGTCCTCTCGCCGAGTGAATTCGGCGCGCGCGACGAAAGTCATTGGTTCGCGTTGGGCCGAGATCGCGAGAACGAAGAAAGTGGAAGGAGAGAGAATGGAGAGAAGAGAGGAGGGTCGATACCTCGCCGAAGCGACAAAGAAGTATCGCCACTACTTCCGAGTATTCCGCGTTAAATATCGGGCCGGGTTTCGCTCGGGGGGATACGGCCGAGACGACGTTAAAGTCAGCTTGGTTCGCGTGGGCGACGCAACGCTCGCCGGGCATTTTCTCCGCATTAAATAAGCGCGGCTGCCGAGAATAAATTTCACCCCGCCTTTTCGAGCGTTTTCATTCGATCGTAAAACCTAAGCGAAGCCTGTCCGAGAGACTTTACGTAACTCTTTTCTCCTGACGAGCCGCTTCTTTCCTGTCTTCGACAGGGCTCTGCTTCCTTTCCGAGAAAAACTACCCACCCTCTCCTCCTGGCAGGTCACGTTCCCTGCGCGGTTGTCCAGGAACCCGAAAAAGGTGTTCGTCGACACTGCGAACATCGGCGATCGACGGTTTTCGAGAAAGAAAATTTTTCACAAAATTCAAAATAGCCAGTTCGATACTGTACGTAAACTGTCGGTTCTTTTTGTGGACCCAAAGAAAATGGGGTCAACGCAATATTAAGGGGACGTTCTCGTTTCCAGGATTGCATTTCTCGATAACGCAAAGATGGGATTTTTCGGTGATCGAAAGCGCTTGATAGAAAGTCAATCTAGGCTGCAGTCGCACTCGTCGAAAGCCCTATTTTTATGTTTACGGGGTGTAATTTGCATTATTCGGCAGCGTAGTTACATGCGTAAATATATAGTAAAAATAGGACTTTCGAGGACGACTGCGGTCCGGATTGACCTATGATCTATCGCTTTTGACTACTGAAAAACCCAATCTTCGCATTACCAAGAAATAAGAAGGCAAATCCCGCATCCTTGCAATCCTGGAAACGATCCCTGAACCTGCCAACGATCCAACGAGACGCAATTAAGGTGATTCGGATTTGGACAGCGTGCGGATTTGGACACGATAGCCACTTTCTTCTGTGCTCGTCGAAGCGCTTAACGTCACCGTCGCACCGATGGCAATCGAAATCGCGTGGCTCGTAGTTCGAGGGAATACGAATTTCGGGCCTCGCGTCCGGTCCTATCGTTCTCTTCTAGTGGATCCGATCGAGTATCCGAGCAAAAGTCGACGGTGTTGTCGTCGTCCGGTCGCCATCAACTTCGTGACGAAGAGCGTCGCGAGGACGGGGGGTTGTTCGATTGATCGACATAGCCACGACAAACCAGGGAGGGAGACTATTTTTCCTAGGACGAAGCACTATTGTCGTCGTGCACTATTAATATCACCGCTAACCCTACGTAATAGTCGCGCGTCGTCTACTCTGTAATTTCGGTTGACGACGAGGACTTTAAAATCCACGCGGCTCGTCGGCGACCACGTGTGTTTACACGCGAGCGGATGCCGCACGCCGGGCTCCTTCCATCCCCCGATCATAGTGATTACAGTGTTTAGACACTAGCAGTTATTACAATCGCTGCTATTATCTTGTCCCGGACGCTCTTCCCTTCTTTTTCTTCCAACCCCTCCTCGCGCCGAAGACTTACGCAACGACGTTCCCGCAGGAAGCAGGGGGATCGGTGTCGCACGACAGCAAACGACGTAAAAGTTTGGAAAAATTGCAAGAATAAATACCGGCCGAGGGTGTACTCGGGCAAAATGCCTTTTGGTTGCGCTCTCGAACGCAGAGCCCCGACCGTATCGAACCGCAGAATCATATTCTACTTCCTGCAATTGCTACACGCAAATTACCAGGCTTCAAATTCAAACGTTCGTTTCCTGCTTCTACATACCGTGCACTCTTCGAACTCTGGGGGTCGCGTTAGAATCTGCAACTACGACGAAGAAAACGTAGGCTGTTCGGAACAGTTGTTCTGAAAATGAATTTTTAACGCTCAGAGGGTGGATGCTTTGGCGATTATACGGATAGCAATCTTTTATTCTGTTCAGACAGTTGTTCCGATATTTTTTTAATTACGTATATTTCCCACGGAATTTTATTTAGATCCATTGATTTTCGAGTGTCTGTATGGGTTTGGCGAGGTTGCAGAGTAACGCCTAGGTGTAATAAAGTTCGAAAAATGTGGAAGACAACACTTTTAAATATATTTTAAAGTTAACAACGTGTACGACGTTCTTAAGGATTCGATCGTAGATGGTAGCTAGTTGCGATTGTTGCGAACGGTTCGAGATGTTGTCGAGTTCTAATTTTCTGTATCGCGTCGGTTCGAATCCTTTTCCATTGCTTGGTTGTAAACTGTATACCGTATACTGTACGGTGACTGAATGAATTCTAATTGGGGAATGGGTGGTGCCGTTTTGGTGGTCGGAATGGGAGTGTGCTTAAATAAAATTTTGTTTGGCTAGGCTGAATTAGACGAGGAAGATGTGGGAAATTACAAGTGCTTGTTTGGCTAATCGTAAGGTTGCCCTCGAAGCGGTGTCCGATGACACCCAAATAATTTTGCGACCTTATCGGACCCAATTGCGCTACTTTTAATTGAAACGAATCCCCAAGACATTGATAACTATCGATCAATTCATCGAAACTGCACCTCTGTTCGATTGTTTCACGTCGCTTCTTCAACTGCTACGGTAATTAAGGGACGGTACCTACAGTTTAAGGTGGGTTCCGAACCACCCGAATTCGAAGCTGCACCTACGTTTCGAAAAATACATAAAATCCACAGTCCGATTTACGAGTACGTACTTCGGTTAACGATCGATTGAAATCCATTGCCCCTCGCGCGAGAACGAAAGATAATTACGGAAGGACGCGATTCGCGAGGGGTTAAGAAATCGGAGAGGGATCGTTTCGCACCCTCCGCGTAAAATTCGAGCGGGAACGAAACGATTTTTCACACTTTGCCGAAGCGGACCAGGTTTGAAAGTGGGAAAGAGAACTAGAAAGAACGGCTTGGACCCGATCTCGCGGTAACTCGGAAATATTATAAACGGGTCGCGCGCGTGGGCGGTGCGTGCGCGCGGCTACGCAAATATTGATTTCATATTTTGCCCCCTTTTGTCGGGGCCTCCGACAAACGGATCCGGGGGTCTGTAATTTTCAATTTTAACGGAATCAACGCAGCTGGACTGCACGCTACACGCAGCTCCGCTCTCGGTTCCGTTGTTTGTATTTAGTCTGGAGCGTGATATTAACGGTGCGGAGCGGAACAAGAGGAGAGAGAAGAGAAGGAACGAGAGGAGAGGAGAAGAGAGAAGCCTAGGACCCGTTACGCAAGCAGCATCGCGAACCGCGAACCAACGAAACGGTCTCTCGCCCTTCGCGGTGACGTCCAATGACTATACCGGTGTCGAGTAACAACGGCTTTTAGACTCCATCCGCCAGCGAACCGGCCCGATGACTGTAAATCCAATTACAGTCGCATCTATTCTCGCCGTTCCACTCTCGACCGAGTTCGCCGAGCGTCCCGACGCTCCACGACGTCGAACCGACGCGACGCGACGCAACGCAACGCCCCAACAACGCCGCTTATACGAATCTCGAGTGCTCGTTACGATCCTTATCATTCGTTTAACGCGGCCTTTGCCTTGGTCGTGTAAGCACGAATCCCACTTCTCCTTTTTCTCATCAGTTTAGAAATTTATTATTTATTATTTATCTATTATAAACGGGCCGAAGCCCTTTTTACACATGAGAAAAATACAGACTACTCGTATAATAACAAAGAAGGGACATGCACAGAAAGGAAAATTTTGATAATTTTGATAGTGGTACAATCGATATGGTATTATAATACAGGGTGGGGCAGTAACTATCAGCACCTCAGATATCTTTGAAACTATAAGTTTCACAGAAATATTTGCTGAAACAAAATTGCACAGTAAGAAGGTGGCCATCCGGTGGCGATAGTAGTTT
>CM052195.1:7214558-7325154 GCA_028455805.1 Lasioglossum figueresi | reverse complement strand
AGCAGCATTGCCACAAGACATGGTCTAGAATCTAGACTCTAGATCCTCTAGTTCGTAGCCACAGTTGCAGTTGGTACGATCAACGATGCGTACACGGACCAATGAGGCGGCCAAGTTGTAGCAATTAGGGAGGAGGTGTAAGAGTGTTCGGGGGATGAAAATCGCTGCGAGTCAGTTATCGGTAGACGGTCGGGATAGTGCATGTAAGAATTGAAAGGACATCGATGCCTTTTTCCGTGCAGGTGGGGTGATGGTGAAGCAGGAAGCGAGGGATGACGGTTACGAGACAAGTCCGGATCTCGAGATGAGGAGCACCGGTGGTGACAGCAGTCAGCAGTACCACACGCCGCTGACACCGCACACACCGCACACACCACACACGCCGCACACACCCCTCACGCCGATATCGGCGACAGCGCATCAACCCCAGCAACCTGGCTCGACCGCTTCCACCCTCGGACAGGTGAGTTTTTCTCTCTCTCTCTCTCTTTCTCTCTCGCTCGCTCTCGGTCTCGCTCTCGCTATTTCTCTATTTTTCCTATTTCTACCTCGAGGAACCAACGATTAGGTCACGCGGCTTTATTTCGCGCTATAGTCTACCGTGCTATGCCGGTTGGCCACGCAATTTCCTTGACGCGCTACAACACGGAAGAACGTCTCATTGTCAGTCGATACTCTGCCGTGTCACCTGGCTGTTACCTATTTAAATAGGCGATGCCAGCTGTTATGTATTTACCAGCAAGAATTACACATTCAGCTCGTCGCCAAAATCATTATTTATTAGCAGACTGCGGATCTTCACGAAGAAATAAAAGTTGTCTGCATCGATTGCAAGAAATAGAAACTAAATTTAACGTTGCATTTTCCTTTAACTGCATTTTTTTTCAATAACCTGTCAATGCTCCTCTAAAAATGTTATTAAATTTCTCTGAATGTCCATTCTTTGCTCGTTAATATATTCTTTTATAATCTTAAAATGCGAATTTGTGCAAATATGTGAAATACTAAAGGTTTCAAATAATCTATACATTTTGGTTGGCTACATAAGGGTTAAGGTCGTAGCCTCCTATCCAGGATTGCAAGGGTTATTCGGTAGTCAAAAGGGCTAGATAAAAGATCAATCTAGGCCGCGATCGCCCTGAAAAGTCCTATTTTTACGTTCACGAGGCGTAATTTACATTATTCGACAGCGTAATTTGCATTATTCGGAAGCATAGAATGCCGCATGTAGCTATCTTCGTAAAGCTGTGACAGCTACATGCTGCCGAATAATGCAAATCACGCTTCGTCAACGTGAAAATAGAGGACTTTTAAGGAAGACAACGGTCTAGATTCATCTTTTATCTAGCGTTTATGACCACTTAAAAACTCTATCTTTATCTTTGTATTACAGAGAAACGAGAAGGCGCATCCCGCAACCTTGCACCCTAGAAACGAGACCACCCCTTAATGATTTTAATAGAGGAGAAATCGTATATTGACATCCCCAATTTTTCAAATTTGTCAACAATTTTGAATTTCATCCGATCAACTATATAAATACATCGTCTCAGATTCTTGAAACGATATAGAAACAATAAATTATTGAAATAATCATCGAAATAAACATTGTAAAGATCTAAACAGAAATTTTCGTTCTCCGATACTTTTAAACTGTGCACCGTTTCATGTGGTTCTCTCGTAAACGCGTAAAATCAAATTACGAGTCACGCGTGATCCGATCATCAATTCCCGCGCGTAAGGGTTAATCGGCGGGGCAATTGCAAAAAGTAAGGACACGCGCGGAGATGTTTATCCCACGAGGAAACGAGCGGAAAAGTTCCGGTTTGCGGTTGACATTGCAGAATCAATCGCGTAACCGTAACCGTAACCGATCGGCGCGGCGGCCGACGCCGGTAATCGGCGATCACGAGGGACAAATATCGGCGGATAAAGCTCGGGAATTATTTGTCGGTTAAGACCGATGATCGTTACGGTCGGATCCGGTGATTCCCGATCGGAATAACGAGCGATAAATTGCGCGATAAAAGTTGCGCTCGCACCGCGCGTCGCGTCGACTAGTGCGCGCACTTTCGTAATACGCCGCGCAGCGCCGTACGGTCGATTTGCATTTGGACGCTAGCTTCACGGCGCGGTTATGCAACGCGGGCTGATAATGACATAAGAAACCAACCAACCGTGTAGATCTGGATCCACGGGAAGAGATCCCGAGGCCGCGAGAGATAGCGATCCAAATTTTTGCCAAGACTCTTCTCGCCGTATCCGGATGACAAATCAATTTTTTTAGTTATTCTTTTGACTATACAATTTTTATGCTGATCCATTATATTCAACTGCTTTCTGTAGACCGATACCTTCAAACTCTGAACGACTTAGACACCCGAAGCAAGAAAACTAACATTGTACAGGGTGTTTCAAAATTATATACCGTCACCGCTATACGTAGAGTGATTTCTGCATCTCTGGAAAATTTACCGTGTCGTCGAATCGCAAGATCAAAATTGTCTTTTTATTGCGTCGTATAGGTCTGAATTCAACCGTTCTCTTAGAAAATCACTGTAAAGTTGGAAACTATTTTATTTCATATGTCTACGGTGAGAAAATATCGAACAAATTTTTTTCATTTGTCTCGAACGGTTGAATTCGGACCTGTACGATGCAATAAAAAACAATTTTTGTTCTTGTCATTCAAAGTTGAGGTCAATTTAGCGGTCCATTTTTGTAAGAAATTCTCCAGCTATCTGGAGGTGCAGAATCACGCTACAGTGGTCGCGACGTATAATTTTGGAGAACCCTGTACTTTACGGTAAACAAGCGACGTTCATTTGTCAATTATACGAGTAGAATACAAAAAATGATTTGGCATAGGATGCGATGTGGTCCTCGTTCCTGAAAATTCGATGACGTCGCGATAGAAGGCAACGTTTAGTGTTCTGTTGTTGAAGTGGTGAAACTCAAGGTGAACCGGTGCGCCGCTATAGTAATCGTTCGAGGGTAAAAATACACTTTTAAGCAGCGCGCGTCGTCCGAAAGGATTCGTCGCCTCGATCCGTGATATATCCGAGACTCGTAAACGGTAACGAGAAATCGATGCACCTCCGTGACGATTCCTTCGGCTAACCGTGGACACGTCTCGGATTTATCGTCAACGTCCGAGATCGAGGGCAGTCCTTTAGCTCGTTGCCACGCGAGCTGTTTCTACTTCGTTCTTTCTTTCCTTCTCGTTGACCTGTCTCCACCGATCCCTACTCTTCTTCGAGCCCAGTCTTCTTCGTTCTTCTCGTATGAATGGACTGACAGACAGTCTCGTCAATCTATAATTACACCGTGGATCTTCGTGCATAACACAAATTTTATATAAACGACCCTTATTGTCCACGGAGATTGAAAACAATGCGTTTGCACGATTCAATTCTCTCGATCTTCCTGCTACCTTAAATTTCTCCTATTTGTGTTTCCCAGAAATGCATGAAATCTGCATTCGAGTATCGGTCGCGTCTAGCATTTGACAGTTCTGCTACAGCGTTAACTCTTAGCACTCGATCGGTGACTCTGAGGATCCGCTAAAAATATTGCTGTGTACCATTATTCAAAATATTGTTTACGTTATTAAATACGAGGTGGTTATGCCAGCGCTTCTTCCAATCCCCGAAACGCTTCTGGAACTCGATCTTCAGGATAACTGTTAGCTCGTCTATGCTTGAAAAACGACGTTCCTTTAAGGTTCTCTTTATTTTTCGGAACAGAAAAAATGTCACACGATAAATATGAAGGCTGCCGCATCGTTACAGTGTTGGTTTTGGCCAAAAAATCACGAACAAGCAACGAAGTGTGAGCAGGTGCATCATCGTGGCGCAAAAGCCATTAATTGTTTCGCCGCGAACAATCGCTGATCGTACCAAAACACACGTAACTTTTTCGAAAGCTGTCAACAGACTAAACATCGAATACGAAAACCAATGCACAGACACTTTTCAGACATGTTTACCAACACAACAAAGAAAATGACGTGGACTGATACAACCCGCGAAATTACAAAATTCTCGTTATTTTTTTAACACGCATCGTACGTCGGTATCCAATCGATTACCAAACATTTAGGAATTTTATGAGGTATTATTAGAAACATTCTAGGTCGAAAGAAGCGTTTAATTTTCCAGTTAAAGAGCTTCGAGTGCAAAGAGTTAACATGCTAACGCTCGGCACGACAGGATCGCCGTTCTACCAGAGAATTTCTACGAAGAGAAAGATATCTTTGCGATCGCGAAACATGTCGACCGGGAAGAAAATAGCGAGGTTGCTGTTCCGCCGATTTTTAGCGGCCATTTTTCCGTCGATTTTTCC
Source organism: Lasioglossum figueresi (assembly GCA_028455805.1). Classification (NCBI taxonomy): domain Eukaryota; kingdom Metazoa; phylum Arthropoda; class Insecta; order Hymenoptera; family Halictidae; genus Lasioglossum; species Lasioglossum figueresi. Next base: position 7,320,810 of record CM052195.1, on the reverse strand, counting down.
GCCAATTTTTCCGCGCGATCATTCTCGCGAGTACGCGTGGCTCGTGCTCCCAGATAACCCAAGACCGAGGCGGCGAAACCGACAGATAATCGAGCTCAGCGCCTGCCACACTCTCGGACACGGAATATTGCTTTCTTTCACCGTCCAGTTTGCGCAGCTTTTCTCTCGATCAATTTGCTCGAAGGTCGCGCGAAATATCGCGGGAAATATCACCGATCTATTCTAATTCGCTCCCGCGAAAACCACCGTGGAAATAAAACAACAAAAAAAGAACTCGACTGACCCCGTAACTCGCCGGGAACAAAAAAAAAACCGGAAAGCGAACGATAAACGTTGGTTTCTGAACACGTTGTGCCGCCTGCCACGTTGCAACAAGTTTTTCGTTCGACAGCTTTGATCGGCCCGGGATCTATGCAAATGTTCGTTCTCTCGCACTCTATAGATCGGGAAATGATGGACCGACGACAACGATTCGCCTAGCTTTTAAAACAGTTTCCAGGCCGTAGAACGTCGTTTTAATTGCGCTCTTCCTTTATTAGCCACACGTGACTCATGGTGTTAAGGAAAAAATCGTGAGTCACGCGCTATCGATGCTTCTGCAGATACCGCCGGGCATAATTATCGGGCTTTATGCATTTATAGCGATGCTAGACGAAGGATTGTTTTTCCTGTCCAGTTTCCGTGAACCGCGTCTATTCGTATTTATAGTCATTGGCTTGAACCCCTTGCCCTACACGATTTATTTTACGGTTTCAGTGATTAGAATTTTTTTGTAGTCCGTAATTTCTTAGAAAAAGAAGAAAATTTATATGTCATGCCTATCATATTTTCTAATAGCTGTACATTAACAAAACCAAACTATAATTTTATTCCGATTTACAGGAAATTGATAGCACGCGCATTTATTAAACTCTGTTCAGAATATTTAACCAGCCGTTAGTTAGGTGGGGTTTCACAGATCCCAGAGATTTTAGATCGATTGTAACATTGTAACAACCGATTGCGAGTGTGTTTAAAAATTTAATTTCGTGGATCTGCGTTTCTTACTCTGAAAAATTACAAGCCTCTTAAGCAATACCTAATCTTGTATTCACGGAGAAGGTATATATTTTTATGATACAATATATTATTTCGGTGGGGTCTGTGAGACCCCACCTTACCAACGCCGAATTAACACGAGTCAGACACGATATTGTAGGGCAAAGGGTTAATATTCGGACACTCTTAAAGAAGAATTTTCAGATTATTGCAATTCGTCCGAATTCCAGAGAACATCCTAAAAGTTGCTTTTTCAACGTTTTTTATGCGGATTTTATGCTGTAGGCCAGTGACGATAATATGCAGTCGGAAAATTTCCATCGGATTATATCGAAAGAGAACTTTGTACGTACGTACATGCAAAAATCTACATATATTATAATTCAACACGTTGATGCATCGCCGGTCATGTGTGTGATCGATACAATTCTTCCTCTGTTTATAAAAATTCATTTTTTTAATGTTGATCTTATTCTCACGATCACTGCGAGGAATTTTACTTATGCACTTTTCAATAGAACGACTACGTTTACTTTTGTTTTGCGAGGTGATAGTTCAAGAGTCAATATATTCAGCTATCGCTCTATAATTTCTCTGAAAGCTGTAAGGAAAATTGATGTACGCATACCTATTGTACTACGGTTGCTTTTCATATTTTTCTAACAGAGCGAATCCTCGATAAATTTCATTAAAATCAATGGTACATACGTATTACATTTCATTGATGCCCTTTCCAATGAATTCTGTTCGAGACTGTCGTGTCCGAGAAAAATCTTAAAAAATTTCGATCAAGTTTCCGTTAGTCAGCCTGACTCGTTGGCAGCGAAACGATTAGACAATCGAAGCGTGAACGTGTCGGGATTTTCTTTCATTCGAACCGATCAAGATCACGCGACTCATTACTTGCCGGTGGAACAAACAAAGGTAAAGCTGCCATCGATTCTCAATAGCGTCGCTGAACATAATTGACGCGATTGCTTCGAGCGTAGCCGCAGCCGCAGCATTGTGCGCAGCAATGTAACAAATCGGAAGGGTTTTATTTCGAAGGGAATCGCACCCGTCGCGATACGATTTGTCAATGAAACGAGCTCTAACAAAGGGCGTTACCCGAGCGACCCCTCCAATTTTTCTGAAAGTTAACAAGTGTTTTCTCGCGGCCTCTGTTCTCTATAACCCTTCACAATCGATGCTGTTTTAATTCTGGAAATTTTAGCCGAGCTGAAACATATCTGAAATGTTTTGTAATTGGATATATATTACGGGTTCACGAGTATAATCATTTTCAATGGAAGCTTAATTTTAATTTCAGTAATCGTAGAATAATCTAGTGCCAGTATGTTTAACCATGCATCCATTTGGTTTACGAACAGCGTCGCATATGCTGTTGGAAATGTCTTTATGTGGGTACGTTATTCCAAGAAACTACACTTTATACCGTATATTAGTATCACGATATAAAGATGTTGCTGACTAATGATAATCCTGTATTTCACTATTTTCGCATAGATTAAATACAGGATTCCCGAAAACACTGTGTCGTTATGCAGAGCAACATCTTTATAATACTAATAAATTCACTTTTACTATTTATCTTCGCATAGATTATAGTGAAAGCTGTACAATATTGCGGATCTGCTCAGGCTAGCTGCTTCTACCGGACTGACGACGGTTTTGATTTGATGCCCCCGTCCGAGCTCTTTCGTCCTTGTGAAAAAACAGCCCTCTGCGCCTAAACCCTTATATCTAAGATACTATGGTATGCGTCGTTGAATTCCAGCACATTCCAAAAAATGTTGAATTCCAAGAAATTTGGAATCAGTGATATGACCCGGTCCCAAAAATCGAAATAAATCGTGGGGAACGAAGTTGGAAGAGCTCAGGCTGCAGAAACGGAGCGCCCGCAGCGCGAGAATGATTTTTTGATCCGAGGATGGTTGATTTTGATCTGTGGATGCGTCGCAGACGTTGAAAATTGAGGAAAAGATGACGAGCCCGCGCGTTCGCGCGCTATGTACCTCTATTTTCGATGCAAGCGGCAATCGCTATTACCCTGACAATTTTCAGACCGTATACCGACTGGAATATACATTTTACGATTGCCGGTCTACGTGTTCATGGTGGCACGTGCGCTACGTGCCGCTTCAAATTTTATTTTCCGAACGAACGGACGCGTAAAAAAAGCCAACAGGAATTCGTAATGAATTCCGTGGCGGTTTCCGGGAAAACGTCGAGCCCGTACAGAAAAAAGAAAACAAAAGAACGTCTCTCGAAGGAAGGAACGCTTCTTCGATCCCAATCTTTAATTCGTCTGTAGTCTGTGCGTTGCACTTCTCCGGAACATGTGCTTCAGCTAATTTCACACTCGACGTAGCCCTGAAACAGTGCTTTCTATTCTACACGCGCTCATCTATTATCCATGTACTCCTCTCTGTGTTGGCGTACCCTTCACCTCGATGCTTCGGTTTCGCGGATTTCAACGAGAACACCAACATCCACGATTGCCGAAAATGTTGCTTGTTCAACGGGATCTCTCGCTGAATTTGTCTCTCTCATTTACTGCCGCGTACTCGTATAAAGACTTGTTAGGTGGAAGTTGTATTGTTTCAAGGGACGCATTAATCTCATCGTTTCGTTCGATATACAGTTCGTATCGTTGGTAGATGACATATGACAGTGATAATATATTTTTTAACAAGACTTGCTGGTAAATGTTTCGTGACAACATATATATATATATATTTTTCGATATTCTTGTAGAGCATGAAAAGGCGAAAGATAAGATTTTGATACATTCGGATCCAAATATCTCGAGATCGAACGAAGATAAAGGTACGTTCATGGTACTCGTTGGATTCGTCTTTTCACGCCTTACAAGAATATCGTTGAAAAAATGTATGTTGTTACCGAAGAAAACATCGGTGACCTTGAAGTCTTGCGGAAATCAAGTTATCGAGAACTTGTAGACGATCGATACCATGCTCGCACGGTGGGTTTGGCGTTAGGCGTTTGGCGTTAGGGGAGCGGAACGTTCGTTCCGACGTTGAGACTTTTCTACAGTGCAAACGAAATTGTATTCGCAGGTGGCGATCAAGTGCGAGACCCCGGTGGACCAGTACTCGTTCGTCGACGAGGACATGTCGATGGGTGGGTTGAGGACGGCCAGCAGCCCTGCCGGCAATCCCGAGAACATGACGTGTCCTTCTGGGGCGCAATCCACCCTTGCTACACCTACGTCGACGCCACCCGGCCAGCTCTCCGTGCCGCAGCACCTTCAGATGAACCTTGGCGTGATGAACGGCAACGTGAATCCCCAAATGGCGCCGCATCAGCCGAAGAAGAGGGGCCGCAAGAAAAAATCCGAGATGATCCTCACTCCGGAAGAGTAAGACCTTTTTTTCACTCTTACCCCGCCGCGCGCGTGTTCTCTTTCTCGCGAAATTCCCAATTATTAGAAAAATCTCCGTCGCCGAGAAAGAATCAGCGGTCGAAATGTAATGGGACACGCGTGCCAATCCTCTGCAAATTCGATAATCGCGTTAACGAGCCGACCGGAATCGGTTGCATATTTACGGCCTAATTTTAGTGGGCAGGCCGCGCGCGCGCGACGAGTGTTCGCGGTCAGCGCCGGCTACAGCCCCGGCTACAGTTCATTCTAAATAATAATATGCGGCTGGGTCGATCGCGTCTGCCGGTCGATGCTAGACTCGATTATCGCCCTCGTCTTTCGGCTCGCGAAGAACTCTGTTGTTAAAATAGATGAACCAATGAATTATGCATTTCTGGCAAAATTGGCTAACTGGGAAATGGATAGAAGAGCGATTAGGGCGAAGGTACCGTACACCGGTTACCGGATATTTAGCGACGACTTGGAAGTTTTTTTATTTTAAAGGCATTTTCTGTAATTTATTTTTCTTCATTCCTGATAAACGATCGATCGTCAACCTGTCTTCCGTATCGTCAAATTTTACCGGACGATTTTGTTAAAGCAAAAGAAATATCGTATCGATGAAGTTTTGGTCCTATTTACCGGACGCAAGAAATTTCTGGTAACAAATCAATCGATTAATTCTTTTCTATGCCGTAGCACAATAAAATCATTACTTTATTATTCTGTGGCGTATCTCACAGTTTCTTTGCATTTTGAAATTTTGAAACGTCAATTTTATTTTTAAAAATAAAGTAATCAAATAAAAAATATTTGCGTCGATTGCAAGACAGGAGCCAAATATAAATTTTATACGATATAAAACCTAATACACGGGTGGCCTTGAATTTTTTTGTTAATATGTCCATCGTTTTAAAATGTACGTACCCATTTTTTTCACAAATGCATCAAATCCGCAGACTACTTGTTAATTTCGAAGAAGTTTGTTTCGCGTCCGATAACCGGCTGGGGCACGAAAACTGGTATCTTTACCCTAGTTCTACTCAGTCCCTCGACGGAGGTTGTTTCTAGGAAACAGACGGTGGCAAAAGCAAGATCCAAGGCCGCGATTAATCGGGATCGAGTCGCCAGCAACCCCTGCTGTCTTTTTCGCGAGGGGAAGGTGTTCGAAAGACACCTTCGCCCTCCGAGAAGAGGTCTACGGGAGGTATTCGAGTACTGTGGGACTCGCGCTCGGCGAAAACTCCCACGGTGGGTCTAACTCGGACTCGGGAGGGCTTTGGAACTCTTACGAGCACGTCGCCCTTCCAGTCAGATAGCCCTAGCCCTCGCGTATTTTCATTATTGGCTGAAACGATCGCGTGTCGGGGCGAGAGTGCACGAAACTGCGAGGAGCCAGCCGAGTAGCCCAGAGGTGTCCCCTTTGGTCTAACCAACTTAGCACCTCCGCGAGCTGCTTTTCCCGAGGATGATCGAGCGAATCCGTACTAGGAGTACCAGCTCCGCGATCGTCATTCGATCCCGACAGATACTGCGAAACTGCGAAGCGTCGCTGCCAGTCGAATGAAGCTGGTAAAGCGGGTACTTTGTCGCGTCGACGAGCCGGTTAACGACTGAAGGGCAGGACTCGTAAATCCGATTCGATCAGGTTGATCGCGCGCACTCTCTCTCTCTCTCTCTCTCTCTCTCTCTCTCTCTCTCTCTCTGTAACTTACTTTCTCGAAGTACCACGTTACCAACGCGATAATGGAGAGCCAAGGCGCGACCGAGTTTCTCTAACTTCTCGACGTAATTTGATACAGGGCGGAGCTGGCCGAGGCGAAGAAGCGGGCGAAAACGTACAAAGAGAGGAAGAAACACGACCGATTCGACGGCATGCCGGAAGAGGAGGTCAGCAAACGCGTTCTACCCGACCACCTGACCAACAACCTCGACATCATCATCGTAAGTTACTCCAGCCTTCTTTCCACGGGTCACTTCGAGTACAGTTCCATTTTCGAGTGGGTACGATGTCTGGTTTAAGTATTTTTAACACGTCCCGTGGCGAGCCGTTTTTGCTCGACGATTAAGCAAACTTACGAGTTTTGTTCTGTACCGCATTCTTCGTAACGCCTCCGTTCTTTCGGAAGAAATATATTCTACGGTGTTAAACTTGTTACGAAATAGTAGATTCGAGGGAAAGTTCTGACGTATATAAAAAAAAAAACGTTTGAATCAATTTATAATTATATCTGTTTCTTTACTTTTTATTTCCATTATTTGTAACGGCTCGTTGTCATCTTTCGGATAACCTGTCAATTCCTGTTTCTCCAACCTAATATATGTTTTTAGCGCATTAAATAAATAAGTACACCGTACAAATACGTAATACCGCCAGTGGTATACGCGGCCTGAATGAACAGTTTGAACGTGTTCAACAACGTGTTCAACGAAACGAGAAGATTTTTGTCGACAAAGACGTTAATGATTTTGTAAAAAGAAATTGCATGCGAGTACTCGGGTACCGGGTTATTGTCACAGAGGAACGCGGAGCACTTTCGTCCGGAAAACGGTAAGGTTCCGTTCGAAGCGGATCCGCGCGTGTAACAAAGCCGCCCTGTTTCACGGAAGCAGAGTTCCTTGGGGCCGTAAATTTCCGAGGAGGATCTCCTAGGCTGCTCGCGATTCCGTCGCGCATCGTTTTTCGCGAAACGGAGAGGTGGGAACGATTAATCCGATTAGCCGTTGGCATAACGGGCGTCTAGTTAGCAGGAAAATCCATCTCGAAGGCAGCGAGACGGTAGGGAGAACGTAACTACGACAAATGGCCGTTTGTAGCGCGTTCGTCAGGTGTCGTAATCGCTTTAATGGTCCATACCCAATTCGGTTATCACGCTTGACGTTGGTAACGAGCGCGAACTCGTGCGCGCTCACGTTCCCGCCGGTCGTGCCGTTTCATCGAACACCCCATCGATGCGGATTGTTATATTCCCGGCGATTCGTTACGGTTTCCCGCGGCTCACGATTTTTCTTCTCGACCGACCTCCCCCACCCCCTCTGCGTCCCGATATCCGCGGCTCCCGTGGCTTCCGTATCGTCGCCACCGATTTTTCCAGGGAAAATCGTCAGAGAGACGCCGCGCCGCTTCGAAAGCGCGGAGCCACGGGAAATATAATAACGCGAAAAAACGAATCGCGACCAGCTTAATCGGCCTCGCGATTTCTCGGGTTTCATCTTCGAGTTTAAATCTTCGCAGTGGGATCATTCGAGGGAGCATGGCTTCGTTAGTTGTAATTAGTTTCTTCTACGATCTGGCCAACGAAAACACTGGACGGATTGTAGGTCAACACGCGAGATCGTTAACCAAGAAACGTGAATACGATTTGATCGCGTACATTCCAGTTAACACTGCCGTCCGAGCATGTGGATCTGTATCATGTCGATTTCGTTTAGCTCGCGTTGCGTCTTTCGGAGGGTTCGCGACTAAAATAAAAACGTGGTAAAAAGGGACTCGGTCAGGGGTTTGAACGAGGAGGGGAGTGAATTTAAGGAGATCGCGGTGGTCGGGGGTTGAAATTGTTCGGGGTTGGAGGGAATATCTCGGAGGAGAGCTACGGTAGGGTGGGATTGCGATTCGGTGACGGGAGAGTCCGTTAGCGGCCGGTTCATATTCATATATTACGCGGAACGAGTAGTCAGCGTGGTCGATCATCCGTCAAACGGTGTAAACGCTTTAACGGGCCGTGGGCAATTCGGTTATTACGGGCGTCGTTGTAATCGAACGCAACGGGACACCGGTGTCGGGCTCTGCGTTCCCTCTTCGCCGTGGACCTCTGGTCCTCCCTGGCCCTGGACCATCCCCCCGCTTTTCCAACCCCTCCGGACTTCCTCCGCGTCCCTGTCGGCTCTCGAACACCCACCCCGTGTGTCTCCCGTGACACGAACTCGCTCTCTCCGCCGCTCTCCGCCGCTCTCCGCCGCTCTCCGCCGCTCTCCGCCGCGCCGGTGGTGGTGTGCTGCATCCGCGTCGAACCGGGTCGCGCTTTCGGGTCGGCGCGGGTCGCGCTCGCGTTTCTCGGCTCGGGTTCGAGTCCCGAGACGAGCCGGGTCGAACAGAGTCGAGTAGAGTCGAGTAGATGCGAGTCGAGGCGAGTCCCAGGCCGAATCGACGCGCGTTGTTTTCAATCGGCGACAATTCCACACTCTCCTCCCATCTCCCACCCTCCAACCCCTCGCCACGCATCCAACCCCCATCATTTTATCCTCGTTTATCCCGGTCGTAGCGCCATTCGACGCCGGCCGACCGGCTAACGCATTGGCGTTAACGCGCTAATGCGATACGTACTTTATGTACGGAGGGAGAGGACTCAACCACCCGTACGCGACAAACGGTATAACGCGATTTCGACCAAAGAACTGCGACCCTACACCCCACCGCTCCACCACCACCCCTCTGCTCTCTCTCTCTCTCTCTCTCTCTCTCTCTCTCTCTCTCTCTCTCTCTCTCTCTCTCTCTCTCTCTCTCTCTCTCTGTTTTTCACTGTAGCTGCGAATATTTTGTAACTCGGATTAGTGCGAACCATTCGCCCCGGATAAGTGCGAACCAGTTTAATTCGTACTCGTTCCGCCTTTTTAATCCTTTGTGATGATTTTTGTACCTTTCCGTGTCACAGCTGACCGAGCATTATTTATGTAACAAGATCTTGTTAGCCGTACACGCGAATCCTCTTTTTTAACTGTAGCTGCTCCGATTATTCTGCTGCTGTTTCGTTTGAACCTGTTTCACTTTGCCAGGTTACAGATGGTTGACTATTGTTTTTGCAGCAAGATCTTGTTAGGGGCACGAATCAATTCCCTTTTTCGCAACTGATTGCAAAAGTTCTTTACAGTTCTTTACAGTAAAATGAAAAATATAAAATCGGTGAAAAGGTCTTTTGCAATCATCCTCATGATCCAACCATCATCTTAGAAAGCCACGATTTAACTCGCCCATCCAATATAAATGTCCCCTGCGAAACCCTTATCGTTCTACAATTTTTCAACCGTTCCCTCGGCTCCGCGTACCCGATTAGGCGCGGAAGGCTTAAGTAATCACTCGCTACCATTCTACGCTCTCGGATCAGCGCAAAGGATTCCCCAGCTAGAATATCTTTGAGCCGTATTCTACTCATTAGTCAGGATAGATAAGCCCGGGAACGAGGAACGAGAAGAGATGGGACTGGCCAGATATTCTCTTGAACTTTGTAAATATTCTTAGCACGATACTCTCGCGGATAGTCGAAATGTTCTAAATCCCATCTCTTCTTTTGTCGTGGAGATGTTCAGAGCCAGTTTCGCGCTAACGAATGGACACTTACGAACTATGCGTGTTCTTAATGTGTTCTCGCGCTGTGCGCGAACAACAACAATATGTAATATCTCAAAGACTGGGGAGCTGGGAACGCGAAACCTACCGCGGTCCTCATTCTACAGCCTTTGAAGTTACAAACACTTTCAAATTGTATTAGGTCGACCCAAGTTCGTGCCGACTTTTATGTATACATTTCGTGCGTCGATTTATAAACATACGATAAGGGACCAATGCACCGAAGCGTAGCTGTTCGGGAACAGTCTGGAGAAGGTTTTCGTGGGTATAAGATCGTCAAAAAACAGCGAACGCAGTGATTCCTGGCAGTGAAAAATCATGAGCGAAATGCGTATCGAAAAGGAAGTTCGGTAACAATCGCCGCGAACAACATGTGTGCTGTTTACGGAGAAAGTGCGCTTTCATCTCGTACCTGTAGGAAGTGGTTTCAACGTTTTAAAGGTGAGAATTTTTGTTTAGAAGGCGAGGAACGTTCCGTGCGTCTTTCTCGGACAGACGACGATAAAATTCGAGACCTTGTACAGAAATCACGAAGTTTATCTCGGTTGAGGAGACGTCAGATATTTTGAAAATACCTAGAACCCACAGTTCATGGTACGTTTACAAAATTAACGTATGCAACCGTTCGAAAAACGGCACGAACTTACGGGATGACCTGATACATAAAGGCTTGGTGCTTGGCAGGTTCGACGTTGATTGCAAAAACATTCCAAACATTTTCGTAGGTCGAGCACCTGTTTTACGCTTCGGAAAGCAATCCTTTAACGGGGCCTCTTGGGAAACAATTATCGGACCACAATCGCTACGTAGGAGCGGATTACTCCCGTATGACTACTTAATGGATCCCTCGGAGGCATCCCTCCGTCTTCGCGGTTTTCTGGCCGAAGTCCCTTCCTTTGGGAGCGGACAGGCTTTGATGGTCACGGGAATCTTCCGAAAGGAAGAAGACGTCTAAAAAGATCTTTCTCTCTCTCTCTCTCTCTCTCTCTCTCTCTCTCTCTCTCTCTGCGATCCTTGTGCATCTTTGAAAGGACCCCGTCGTTTAATAGGCTCCTACCGGGCAAAGTCAAGAAAATTCCCGGTGAGTTCGCGGTTGCGAATTGTTCGGCGTAAAACGATTTCCGCGAAATGGACGGCCGCGAAGTCGCGTTTCCTTGTCGGAAACGAGCGGTGCGCAGACCGAAAGTTGCAGCCAGTCGAGCACACAAGCAAATAGGCTAGCGGGAGCCTAGCACAGCGAGGACACTCGGCTACCAAGCGCGGCGTGTCCCTGTCCCGTGTCCTTGGACTTTGTCGTTATTAATTGTCCAACCGACGGCGCGAAGAGCGAAGATAATGTGGTTGCGCAACAGGTACTACCACACCTGTGTCTACCGCGTTGCATAATCGCGGATAAGAACGGTGTACAGTGTACGTGAAATCTTTGCGCGTGTATAGACTGTGTCGGGAAAGGAATGCACCACGGTCCACGAACGATCGACACAAAAACTAACGATCGCACCCTGCGCACCTTCTACTCTTTCATTTTTCTCTCTCTTCCTCTCTCTCTCTCTCTCTGTCTCCTTCTCTCTCTTTTTTCTATCACTTTTATTCGCCCTCTTCGGCATTCTTCGATCCCAGAGTCCTGGCGGAAACGATCTCTAAGAGCCTCTCCTTTGTATCCTCGCGATTGTGGATCGTCGCGGGCGGCCGCGATCGCGCCTGCACAAGAATAATAATTCTTCGCGCGGCGAACACGTGACGCGATAACCCGTGACCAGGCAACTTATTTTCCCGGAAATTATCGCGCTACTCCGTACATATTAGTTACATTGTTGCCGGACCGATAACCACTCTTTTTCGAATTGTTAACGAACTCTTATCACGATTGGCCGGCCTTGAACGTCGTCATCAAATTGTTTCGGTTGATTTACAAACACCTTGCCCTACGATTTTCGTTACCCGTTCGTACCTAACCATTTCACAGAAAATAAACGTAAACTTTCATTTAACGTATGCCTGAATTTACCTCGATTACGAGAGAATAGAATTTTCTCACGGTTCACGGGATTGGCACAACATTCGTGTTTAGTGGATTCTGGTAAAACGGGACGAATAGTTCAACTCCTCTATACTTTTGATTAGAACGAGTAAATCACTTTGTTTTCACGGGATCTTTTGGGGATAATTGTTCGACAGCCAACGTGTGTATATGTATATTTTTCCACTTAAAAATGAATATCTGCGTTCAAGGAATATGTATGTATGTATGCAGTTTCTCTGTGCTACGAATAATTAAGACAATTTTTATTTTACATAAAAACCTGCTGTCCGCACGTGTCAATTGCCGCTGATGTATTATAAATTCGTGTCGTTTAAAATCCTGTTTCCGGTAGTCGTTTAAACAGAACATCTATTTATATCGATGGACGATTTCTTTGCAATCGTACGCTGTAGAACTCGTTCATTTTTAGCTAAACGCAAGTTTGATCGTTTCTATCCTAAACGCAATCGCGATCATTTTTATCTGCCGTAAGACGTTTGTGACCGATCAACATTTCAGCTTGTTCGTCTCAACTGATTCGAGTGTTGAAGGAAAAAGGCACCGCGCGAACTATATAATATTAGATCGTTCGTTTTCTGAAGAAAAAATGAAAACCAATTTTTTACCATTTGGAGTAAGCTTTATGAAATTTTTGTCTATCATCTGTTGCGATTTTGCAGGCAACTTCCCATGTTCGTTAAATATCCCATGCTCGTAGAATTTCTGTTTTCTATTAGCAAAAAATTAAGTTATACGACTTTATTTGAAATGAGATTTGCACCGTATGAAATATATTGAAAATATCACGATTTTGCGATTTAAAATAATGACGAGTAATAACTTGACTGCAGATGTTTATGCAATTTTGAATTTTTGCAAGCAAATTTCAAGAAACTGGAAACAAACGAAACCTTATTTTATAAAAATAAAAATCTTATATAATTCTGAGGAATTTTATGTTCTAGCATTTTTTTTAAATGGTTGGAGACCATAAATGCATAAAGATCCACGAAAAACAAGATTACTATCCGAACGATCTACCACGTTGGTATTTAAGTTTTGCGAAACATCGGGATATGGTAGGGCAGAGGTAAGTTTCGATCGCGGAACTCCTTTGAGTCGACGTGTCGAATCGGAGATCGAACGCGTCGAGGATTGTCGATTGTCGAGAGAGAACAAAGCTGCCGGGAGAATAATCCTATCGTCGGGCAGGGAAACTAGTTGGAAATAAGCCTGCCGCGTAATAATTTCTAGAAGATTGAAGCTGCTCGAAGCCGGGAATCAATCGATGAACCGGTGGAACGAAATTAACCGCGTGGCCATTATTTCCGTATCGCGCGCGTTGTCCCGGTGCGATACAGCAACTCGTCGCTATCTACAAGACACGACACTAATCGCGTTCTCCTCTTTTGTTGCAGATTGGAATCAACCCCGGACTGTTCGCGGCTTACAAGGGCCACCACTACGCCGGACCCGGAAACCACTTCTGTGAGTTCAAATAGCTTCTGTTCTTCTAATAATGTTTATTTACGAGCGGCGCTCTATCGCTCGACGGTTGACGAGCTAACAATGTTACAACTAAATTTTTTAAACGAAGACTGGAATTTCATTCGACGTAATTTTCTTTATCTAAATGAAGGAAAAGTTTCGCCTGGATGAGGCGAAGCTATTGATCCACAGAATTCTTAATTTTCGCCGATTATTTCGTGTACGTTGACGGACCACGTCAGATTAAATTAAATTAAATCGTTAGCACCCTTTTATAAGAAATCGTACGCTGTTACGAGAAACATGCAATAAAATATCGAACAGAAACGATCGCGAACAGGAGTTCAATCAACATTCCACGGAAAACAGTGTAAATATCATGCACTGGAAATTTTCCAAAATTGCAAACCAGGTAGAACTTGTGACACACTGGCCAGGTTCCGAGGTGTCTAATAGAATGATAGCTGGTGGGAAGTCCCCGTCGCTATCGCGTTGTAGTTATCGGTGTTACGAGTCCGCGGCTTGCGAAGTTATGCTCGTCACGGCTCGGCTCGACTCCGCTCGGCTCGGATCAGCGTCGGTTTTCATTCTCACGATTTCCACTCGGACGGTCGCGATCTCCCGAACTGGTTAATTAAGCCGGCGCAAAGCGGCGATCGACATCGAGCTCGACTCGAGGAGTCGTCGATGAACGCGATGAAGTTTCATTCGAGAGAGAGAACGCGAGAGATCGAGAGAGAGAGAGAGAGAGAGAGAGAAAGAGAGGAGGGGGGCAGCTAGGTAGGAAAAAAGAGAAGAAAAAATTCGCGATAACGCGAAGTACGCTCGACTGGTTCGGCGAAAGAACGCGCTCGTTTCCACGACCTATTTTTCACCGATTCGAGTTACGAGCGCCGATAACTTCGACGGCAAAACGCGATTACGATCGAGCACGGTAAAGAGAGAACGCGAGAGAGGAAGGGAGAGAAGGGAGAGAAGAGAGAGAGAGAGGGTTTGGCATCGTTCGAGGGAAGAATAGGGCGGGCAAGGGCCACTCGATCGCGCGTAATCGGCCCTCGCCCTTCCAGCGATTTTCCGAGAAAAGTCGCGGAAAATCGCGCGAGCGATCCGCGGACTCTCGCGATTATACAGCCGCGAAACTGATGCTCGCTCGAACCCGTGGTTCCAGCAATTTCAGCGCGCCAGCTGATCGAAAAAAATTCTCTCGTTCTGCAATTTGCTTTTTTTATCCGTGCTTGATCTCTCTCTCTCTCTCTCCCTCTCGCTCTTGCTCTCGAGTGGCCAACGCGATCGACCGAGACAACGATCATCGTTTATTTTTAACGCGCTCCCGGCGGAAACCAGAACGAGACTCTCGATGTAGCCGCGTACAAGCGTCTTGGCGCCTGTTTGCCACGATCATGGTACGCAATGGTTCGTGATCGTAGGCGATGGTAGGTGATGGTTCGTTCCCACTCGATTCCGCAAAAGAAACGCAATTCCGAACGAAAATGCAAAAATCAAATATACGTATGGGAACACGCTCGTTGCCGAACATATTCCGGGTAATTTATTTTCGCGTTATTATAATTTATTTATTGCGAATCCGCAAGTAAATGAACCGACGACGCTGCGTACATTTGTAAATGAAGGTAATGTGCAGCTCAATCATGCGCGCGCGCGCCATTAATTCCCCGAGATTTAAGAGCACAAAGCAATTTTTAATATCAGAGAGTCCCGCGAAGTTCCTATTTTAAAGCAGGGATCTTACGTTAGCAAACTCGGTGAAGATCTTCGATAAACCAAATTTCCCGTGGAAAATGGACGGACGTGTGCGGCAAAGTAGACAGAAGACAAGTTTGCGCACCGTGTAATCGACGAAACAACTCGACACCAAGTTCTCACAACCAAAACACGGTGCAGCATCTCTCTCTCTCTCTCTCCTTTTCTCTGTCTTTCTCGCAGCGTTCTCGTCGCGCTTTCGAAACGACGAGGCGCGTGCTCTCGCTTTCCAGCCTGATAGCGATCGTTTCGCGTCTTCTCGCGGCCACTTCGAATCGCGGTTCCGCACACTTACTTAGTTGCTTATGTTTCTTCATCGGTATCAGCAAATTTCAACGCGTCTCTCTGCTAGTGGCACAGTTTCTTAACGTTTTTCGGCTTCCGAAGATTTCCTTGTTTCTGTATTGTTTTAAATTCTTCTCTCGTCGCCTCGTTTCGATCATAAAAGTATGAAATCCGCGGTCTAATATCAAAACGTGATCAAATTGTGTGGTAGCATACACTCGTCGAGCTTAGAGTTTCGATGGAAAATCATTAGACAGCGGATCTTTGCGCAAAATAAGAATTATCTACCTGAATTGCAACAAACTGGAGTGAAATAGAAAATTATTTTCACTCTTAATATGCTGCTTGGTAGATTAAAAATAATATAACGATATGTTCAAATTTTTTCGAATGGTTTTACTGTTTTAAACTACACTTACTCATTTTTGTCACAAGTTCATCGAATCCGCTGTCCACAGATCAAGCTGCAAAACTCGGACAGTTTCAATTGTACAAAATAAAAATGGGCTTGCGGAATTGCGCATCAATGTCTTCGTTTTTTGAAGACAGCAAAATTCCGTGATTGGCTTAGCCACGTCCGTTGGCATTTCGAGTTTCTTCCCGTTCCAATTTCAGAAAACTTCAACAGCACGAGAACGCGTCGCTCGTCGTCTCAGTGAAATCTCGTCCTCCACGGCATCATTATTTTCGTCATTTTACGCGATAGTTCAGTTCTCTTCGTTGTTCTTTTAAACAGTCTTAACGACCGTGTGCGCAAAAACGACGGATTATATATTTATTCGACGAGACGATGCGCTCGAAAGGAAACGAAGAAAATGTAGACACGCATACATAGTTATCGCGAGAGACGCGAACAGTGCGAAATCGAGTTTAGCGTGAAAAGCGATGATTAGACGGCGAATCGATATCCAAAATAAAAATGTTGCACCCGAATTACAACAAACTGAAGTGAAGTGGGAGTTTATTTTCCTTCTTAATATATTTAATAGATAAAAAACAATGTAACAGTATTTTTAAAATGCCTAAAATCTGCTGTCTAATGATTCACGAAATTGATCCAAGTTCAACCAGCCGAGGTTTGATCATTTGAAAACTTCTGAAATACAAACGAATCGAATAATGCAAAACATACTTCGAATAATCATACAGCAATATTTGGTGGCGTATCAAAGTCTGCGATGCCAAGCGTGAACAAAGAAAATGAAACAAAGAAGATGAAACAAAGAAAATCTCTACTTCCCTTCAGCTTGTTGCGATTTGGTTAGAAATTTTTTCTATCGTATAAAGATCAGCGGTGTAACGGTACCGATCGGAAGCGGAGGATCGCTCGTTGTCGGATCGGGGGCAGGAGGATCTACGGTGTCCTGCGGCGATTTCACGATTGGAAATCGAGCTGCAGGTTCTCGAAGTCGTTTGTCCTCGCGAGCCCGATTTCTCGATCGGCCTTTGAGCAAACAATTTTGCGCGCTTCCGAGCCGAGAGGTGGTTATTACGCGCGCGTGCATTTTATGCCCGCGTCCGTGCGCGTATGTACAACGGTGTACGCGTACCTCGCCGTGTACATAGGCCCGTGGCACATAACAGTACGCTCGCGCGTACATACATTCGTGTATATACGCGTCCGTACGTACATACGCGGAACCGTGTAGCTATCGAGGGAGTGAGAGAGACAGAGAGAAGGAGAGAGAGGGAGAGAGAGTGAGAGAGCGAGCGGCCGCACGTTCACACATAGGTAGTACATACAGGGTGAAGTTAGGTGTACGCTGCTGGATTTTCCAGGGTTTTCCCGGGGTTGCGGTAGAGCGTTGGATGGGGTGGTGGAGAAGGGTGGGGTGGTGGTGGTGCTGCTGGCGTGTAGAAGGGAGGGCAGGACGAATGCGGGGATGGTGGTGGTGGTGGTGGTGGTGGTGGTGGTGGTGTCGGGGGTGTACGGGTACGGGAACGGGAAAACGGGGATGGGATACGAAGCGGGTTGAGTTGGACTGCGAAGAGGAGCGAAAGGGGTGTGGGAGGAGGATGGTTGTAGAGTGGAGGGAGGAACTATAATGAGTGGTGCGCGCGTGAGGGAGAGCAGGATAAAAAGGGGGTGAGTGAGGAAGACGGCGGAGGGTCGGGATGGTGAAGGAGGAGAAGGAGGAAGAGGTGGAGGTGGTTCTGGGAGGTGGGGAGGAAACGTGGGCGGCAAAAGGAAGAAGAGGGAGGCGGAAGCAGAGTAGTACGAAGCGGGGTAAAAAGGTTGGAAGCTGTGGCAACCGGCGGGGCGAGGGACGTGGCCAACGGGGTGACCAGGGGGCGACGGGAGGAGGACGGTTGGTGGTTGCCAGCTACGGCGAGAGAGAGAGAGAGAGAGATACGACGAGAGAAACGAGAGAGCAAGAGCAACGGAGAGAGATGGAGAGTAGAGAAAGGGGCGGTTTGAGTGGGACGTCGGAGGGAGGGGGAGGGTGGCCGGATCGAGAACGACGGGTCAATTTAAAGCACGGTAGGAGGGAGTGGCGGGCCGGGCCTAAAGGCAGTAAACGCCGAAAAATTCAGCACGGTTCAGCCGGTTCGATCGCTCGAAAGCGAACCGGCCCAGTGATCGGGCCTCCCGCGTTACCCGCCGACGCGGCTCCACTCGACTCGAAGCTGCGCGACGCAGCCCGCACCACCGTACCACCGTACCACCGATTCGAAACGGTAACGGGAACGGGAACGCAACGCAACGCGACGCGACGCAACGCAACGCAACGGACCCGAACGGAACCGAACCGAACGAAACGAAACGAGACGAGACGCGGCGAAAGACGTCGCCCGACTTCGTGACTCGCGATAATCGACGATCCTAGAACAGGAGTAGTCGAGTAGTTTCTGTGTAGTCACACGAGGTGACCGTCCGGTCACCGGTGATCGCGCGACTTTTCTTCGTCACTTTCCTGACCGGTAATCGTCATTCGCGCGCTTTCCCTCCGGCAATCTCGTCGTCCAAGGGAACCAGAGGGAACCAGAGGAGAGGAGCCACAGCCACCGCGCGATCGATAGAGGTCTGCGAGCTGCCCATCCGCCGGAGACACGCCGCCGACCGCCTCGATCATTGATCACCGGGGATCAAAGGGAGAAGACTGCCCTGTTGTCTGTCCATCGCAAGGTGGTGCGAGCCGACGCGTGTTGTCAGGTGGGAATCGCCGAAAATCGACCTCGCGATGTCTGTTCGTTGATCGATAAACTTTACAGAGAACGCGACACTGTCGCGCGAAAATTGTTCCAAGATTCGCGTTTGTTTTCAAGTCGCAAACTTTTACACAGGAACGAACCGGGTCCGTTTTGATCCGAGCTGTCGAACGATAGTCTAACGATCGTGGGAGATAATGGTTAGATCGGAATTGTTTTGTACCGTTTTGAGAGAATAGAGGTCTATAGGTACAGTGCTGTTTCTTGTTAGCTGGTAATAATCGTGATCCATGCATGGATGACGAGACTGTGAGGACGTGTCAGCCGTAGGTAACTAATCTCTATTTGTGAGTAACGTTGGTGCAATGTAGTCGTGAAAACGACGACGCCCATTAAAACCATTTCCATCATTTATCCAGAAAGATAGCCTGCCCTCTAAAGAAGCAGGATCAACGAAACTAGAAAGTTACGTTCGGTATCGATTCGTTCGTCGAAACATTTGGAACAAGTCTAACTCGCAGTTTAACCAAATCCTCCGTCGTTACAGGATCCAAACCTGGCTACCCAAGGTTGTATCGCAGAACGTTTTGCAAGTTGGAGAAAGAAGTTCAGTAGCCCAGGGTTAATGTTCCGTGGTTGCTATTTCCGAGAACGCGCCGCGGATTCGTGAACCAGTGTTTCAGCAACTTGGTTGTAGCGCGGTGTTTATCGACGGCGACATTGACCGCAGCGATCCATTCCGCGGAGACGATTAAGGTGAAAGGCCGCGTACGAAAACTCTGAATAAGCCGAAGAAGACTGTTGCGACGGTGAACGAGAAAGGGGTGGAAGAGAAAGGGGGTGTTGCTGTGTCCGCGGGAAGTTCGGGAGCGGAACGCGCGCGCGGCTGGCTCGCAGGGCTCGAGACGGCATTGTTCGCCGTTCGAAGGGGGCGAGGGTAAAAAAGTTTGGTGCCGCGGCGAAAGGGTGGCCGCGAGAGTGTAATCGAGAAAGAGGGGCGAAGAGGAGGGTCGGTCGGTGACCTAATTCAGGCGGCGGGGTTTTTCGAACGGCGCGAAAGTTGAACGTGACCGGGGAAACTTTTCGTGGCCGTGGCGAACAATCCGCGTCTCTCGCTTGCTGCTGGCTAGCTTGCTTGCTCCTGCAACCCGCCCCTTTCGCCGCCCCGCCCCGTTTCGGCTCCTCGGCTCCGCGCGACGGCTCCTCGAGAACCGGATCGGCTCGGCTCGACTCGACTTCGTTCGGCTCTCTCTTTTTCTCTCTCTCTCTCTCTCTCTCTCTCACACACACACACACACACTCGCCCGCGCGACGGAACCCCGCGACCCCGACCCCGACCCCGAGAACCAGAACCCCAGAACCCCGATGGATACGACTCGGTCCAACGGACTGTTCGAACTTTACCGCGCCGCCGAGCCGAGCCGAGCCGAGCCTCGTTCGTTTCGCGACAGCTGCGCGACCTTATCCTTATCCTTATCCTCCTTCCTCCGCCGCTAACAACCACGGTCGACGATCCTGTCGATCCAACTCCGCTCCATTTCTCCGAAGCCACGCCTCGGCGTAGCTTCTCCGCTCCCCGAAAAACCAAAATCTCTCCCACTTTTCCAACGAAAGAGGATTTTCGGATTGGGACACCGAACATCTGAATAGAATCGAGATGTAGAAACAACACAGGCTTTTATTTCTCCTCTTAATAATTGCGAGCGGATTTTAAATGTTTTCTCTGTTCTTCTCCAGCCATTTCAATCGCGAATGCATAATATGAGAGTATCAAGCGCAACCAAGTAATCGTTTGAGGAGAGTAGCTGAATTAAGTCTTATTTGAACTCGATTCGTAAGACACAGGCATTCCGTTTTACTGGTAACAGGAAAGTTTCGCAACGGGACAGAAGATCGAGGGAAGATCGTCGATCCACTCGACGCCATAATTGGTTTACGCGCATGACCTAGAAATTTGCTTCACCCGGAAGAAGTCCAATTGATTGCCGAGATAGAGAGAGAGAGAGAGAGAGAGTGTGTGTGTGTCGACCAGTTCGTTCAGATCAGTGTTCGTGACACTGATTCCGGAGAGGACCAGGCATATAATCTGAATAATAAAGTATGCCTGGTCGAACGGCGAAGCACACACCTAACTATCGAATTGCCAGTTCTCGCGACGACAAAAGCCATGGCTTTTCGTGTCGTGACGGGTAAATGTCGCGGTTCACTGTCACGTAAAAACGTGCCTTAACCCTGCCCCTATCATTGAGGCTATAATGACCCGATAAAATGCTGTCTATTTATACGCTGCGAGCCCCACATGCAAATCCTACTGCGTTCATCCGAAAAAAAGCCACTGTCCCCGCGCCCCTGCTAACTATGAGGGTGCAGTTTCCTGATGTTGCCAATTACGAGTTAGCGCAATTGTTCCGACAGCTCTATCGACCGTTCTTATATTCATACGCTATTTTCCGACTTCTACGAGATTCGTACCAAGCCTGCAAGAACCGCGTGGTGTCCTGGATAGCTCAGACGTGCGGAGGATGTTCCCCGCGGCGGGAAGAGATCTCGCAATAAAGTTTGACACGTGTTCAACCGGCTCGACGATGCTTAAGAATTATTAAAAATATTGCCATATATTAGAAAATAGTGCCATTATTTAAAATATTGTTTACATCGTTGAATATGTTGGTATCAATGTCAATTTCATATCTATAAAAAGAAAAAATCATATACGAGTAGAATGGAATTGTTCTAGGTCGGAAGAAATGTTTAATTTTCCAGTTAAAATAGCTCCGAGTGCAAAGAGTTAAGACTTGCTCGGTGGACGTTATTTTCGCACAGCAATTTTCGTCGTCGATCCCGCTTCTTTGAGTTCCACGTCGATCGTAATGAATTTCATTGTAGGAGACTAAATAGTCTTGTTTAGTGATAAATGTTGAGGTTCGGCGGAGCGTTTGCAAGAACGGCTTGTACGTAGGGTTGCACGATGAGGATCAGAAGGGACGATCGCGTTTAAAGAAGCGATCTCGTTCGGTCCTCTGTAAGATGACCGATTTTTGTCGTCGTCGCGGCCGTTCCGCCGCGCCGCGCCGGTGTCGTAAAGTAGGAAGTAACTCTCGACTCTCCAGCGCTCGTTAACTTGAAAACTGGAGTTTTGACTTCCGCCCTCTTACTCGAGATTACGTCCTACATCGTTCGCCGGTGGTTGGCAGCGTGTAGTTCAGTTCGCCGGCTCACGATCTCCGAAGTTTTGCGCCCCCGAGAAAACTTTTCCTCCCGGGAGGAACGTCCCGAAAAGGATGGCGTAGCTCCTCGGTATTTCCGCGCATCGGGACACGCTGTGTTTCGCCCTATCGATTTTCGATGATCTCGCGTGCGAAAGTTTACGCGAGAGTTTCAGGGACACAGAGCCGCGACCGCCGAGACCATCCCTATTTTCGACGCGGAACACACCGCCACATCGCTCCAATAAAAACACACGCGAGAGAGAAAGAGAGAGAGAGAGAGAGAGAGAGAGAGAGAGAGAGAGAGAGAGAGCAACCAGCTTCGACGGAGATCCGAACGAACGCGGAAACCGTTCGAAATAGGCCAGGAGATAAAACTTGATAAATTATCGAGGAACGATCGACGGCGGAACCGTCAGACAACGACGCGGGAAACGCGATGAATATATTAACGCATCGAACCACAGGCACAAAATCCGGAACGAAAGAGTTCGGACGTGATCCTCGCATCATCTTCCGAAAATACAATGGGTGTACAAAGTGTTCGTACACACCTTTTAAAAACAAACTTTTTAAAATTTAAAAAAAGGAATCTTTGAATTTAGGGTTTGCGATTCATTTACAACGCGCATTCTTACTATTTTTGCAAATTCTGGTTCGTTCACGATTTTGCAATTTGATCAGATCCATTTTGTTGAAATTTCTTTAAACTTGAACTGGAATCGTGAAGGGAATTGTAACTTGTGGAAGGTTGTTTTTACTAATTTTTTATTCCGCACTCGGTAATGGAAATTTGAAAAATACGTTTTGTAAATACGTGATTCTATAGAAAATTTCATCGAAATCGGTCACGTCATTATGAGCTGCAAACGACTAAAAATGGTATTAAAAGTTATAGGCCGAAAATCGTGAAAAATTGTCATTTTCATCGCCGTTTGTATAAAAAAGTTGTAAAAAAACCTTTACACCCGCTCGTCAATCTAAAATGTGTAATCGAAACATTTCGAACGATATTTTATGAATTTAAAGAGGAAAACGTTGAAAATATGTGTCACACATGGAAAAGTGTCAAAGGTGGTATCCCAAATTCAGAAATAATTTTTTGCATGCTTGATAAGTTGAGATCGACTCGTCCAACAACCTTTGATTCGATTTCGAATCGTCGAAATGTAATTACACGTCATTTTACGTTGAAAGTTTAGCATTAAAAAATTTGGTAACTTATGAGAAACGAAGGACAACGACTCCTCCCATTGTTTGCCACATCGACGATCGTGCAGATTTTGATGAAACGTTTTTTATACAACCGTGAATGAGACGCATGTTTGGACAACGACGCATCTGTGAAACAACATACCGTGCACTGCAGAAGCACGACGCAAGTAAACTTTCGCGCTCGTACAAAGTTTCGAAATAAGAGATGCATAAATAGAATTTCAACATCTTGGCGGAAACCGGTGTAGACGACACAGTGTTACATCGTAGTAACGGGCAGACTTCTCGTCCCTTTTTTTGCCACTTCGACAATTCTGCAGACTTTGGTAGAACTTTTTCACAAAATCATGAATTAAACCGCGAAGTTAGACAACGAAGTATCCGCGAAACAACGACATACAAAAAAGCGCACGAAGTTCCAGAATAGAGGATGTATAAATTTAGTGGCAACATCTTGGATCGAACGGAAGATATCAGAGAGTATTGTATGATAGTAACGGGTCTCTGCTCTCCTCTAGTTTTTACCACCTCGACAATCTTGCAGACTTTGATGGAACTTTTTGCGGAACAGTGGATCGAGCTTGACTTTGGGCAACCGCGAAACAAGGCAGCACAATAGAGTTGGGAGTGCGAGAAGAGCGTTCGCCTCGGATGAAAAGGGAAGAAGGAACCAGATTAACGTTCTTCCTTCTGGTCGAGGGTTGCTCGAGACTATCTCTTGTTCCCGCGAGCCAGCCCATCGGAATATCTCGGCGGATTCGCGGGATGAACTCGTGCGTGCCCGAGTCTGCGGAAAAATTTGACGAACTCTGCGCGATTTCTCTCTCTCTCTCTCACTCTATCTATTTATCTATCTATCTATCTATCTCTCCGCGGCTATTGAGCGGGGAAAAACATCAGGAACGAAGAAGGGAGATCGTCTTTGTAAGAGAAAGGGAGAAGTATGGAGGAAGTAGACGATGACGACGACGACGTAGAAGAAGAAGAAGAAGAAGAAGAAGAAGAAGAAAAAGGAGTACACGGCGTCGAAGGGTATCGTAGCGGTGACCTGCGAAAAGATTGGCGAAGCCAGCCAAGTGCGTGAGTGGAAAAGGGATGCAAGCCTGACGGTTGTCGATGCTGGCGGAGGTGGGAAAGGAGGTGGCGGAGGTTGGGGTTGGTAGTGGTGGGAACTATAATGAGTGGCGGCTGTGTCGGGCGAAGGGAAGAGGGCGAGGACGAGGGCGGTGAGCTCGAGGGTGTGGGCGAGGATCAGGGCAGGAGGGTGAGAGGCATAGCGAGAATGAGCGCGCGCGAAAGAGCGAAAGAGCGAAAGAGCGAAAGAGAAAGAGAGTCAGTGAGCGAAACAGAGAAACAGAGATTCGGACGGAGATACGAGAGAAAGAGAAGCGACGGGGGTCGTTGGGTTGGAGAGGGCTGGTGGTAGTGGAGCAGCAGAGCACAGCAGAGCAGAGCAGAGTAGAGCGGAGCAGAGCAGAGCGGAGCTGAGCGGAGCAGAGCGGAGCAGAGCGGAGCTGAGCGGAGCAGAACAGAACAGAGCTGAGCAGAGCAACGGCAGCAGCACGAGGAGGTGGAGGAGGAGACGGTTGTACAGGGATGGGTAGGGTAAAACGAGATGGGCGAAGGGTATAGGTGGCGAAGGAGGGTTGGTCGGTGAGTGTGGGAAAGCGTGTAGCCTCTGCCTCCTCCCTTTTCCCCCCGCCGGCCGTCCTTCTGCCAGCCTGCTGCTCGGTCCAAAGGGGAGGCAGGAGGGGCCAACGGGGCCAGAGGGGCAGGAAAAAGGGAACTAGAGCTGGCCGAGGGGGACGGCAGAGAGCCGGGAAAGGGGTTGTCGCACGCCTATCCGCTCGATAGCAGCTTACAGTCCGTACACGTTCGCTACCCCCTAGAATTTTCGTGCCCCATCTTTTCGAGATTCCGTGGACAAGATTTTTTACCCTGGCCACACACGAGGACCCGGTCACCCGAACACCCAGCGAAAACGGTCTGCCGCTCCGGACCACGGCCAATGAACGCTCTTCTCTCTCTCTTTGCTCCCGGACCGCTCGAACTGGCCCTTGGGAGCAACGGCGTGGGGTGAATGACTCGGAGCTGTATAGAAGATCAAGATGGTCTTGAATCTTTTTCTTCTCTCGATTAGGTGTGGGCTAGGTCGATCTTTGCTCCGGGAGCGATTGAACTGGCCCTCGGGGGCTATGCCGCCGGGTGAATGACTCGCAGCTGTACGGAAGAAAATCAAGATCGTCTCGAATGTTGTTCTTCTCTGGATTGGGTCTAGGTTGTGTCTGGGTTAGCTCCTCTTTGCAGATTGAACTGGCCCTTGGCAGCAACGCCGTGGAATCAAAATCTGGCTCGTCTTCGCGAGGTCGAAGATCGCTTCGATGCGTTTCAAGGCCGTGGATGGAAAGCTCTTCGCAAGAAAAGTATAGGCTGAGACCCTGGCAATCGTCAGTTTTATCTTCCCCGCTCGACTTCGGCCGCGTACAGTGTGTACTTCAAGAAAAAGGGAGAGCATCCTAAGAAAGGACATCTTTACTTACAGAACCACGCCATAGATATTCGAGTAATTAATAAAATTGATAATCAAGTATCGAATCAAGTTCAACATTTCGGGTGATTCTAGAAGAATTCACTTTTCAGCATGGAGCAGTCGGTCATACAGTTTCGTAGCTTTGGCTTCTAACGGAGCCCAGAGCTGTGCCCCACAATGCAATTCGTCGATCTCAAAGGTTCATCGTTTTCTCCTAATGTCTTCTTCCGCAGAAAATAGAAAATCGAGAATCTATGCAAATTTTCTTCGACCCAGTGCGCAAGCTGTGCGGAGATGAGAAATTTGCGGGGAAAACGCTGCCGCGCGATTCTACGCACTCGGCTCCGATCGCCGGGCATTTTAACGAGACTGTAGAAAAAGTTTCGCGGCTAGAATTCTTAGGAGAGTGTCGTTAAACGCGTCTACTAGGCGTTAATACGTGCTCGCTCGCAAATTGTGGCAGTTGGCTGCAACGACGACGACGACGTCGTCGACGATGAACAGGGTGCAATAGAAAAGAGAGCTCTGCGGAGCGCTCGTCTGTTTCCTAGGTCGCCGTGAACGGGTCTTCGTCCTGGAAAACCCTGAAAATTGATTTTCCAGGCGCGGTCTCCCGCGGTACCCACGCACAGGTTTCCCTCTCTCTGTCTCTCGCTCTCTCTCTCTAACTCTCTTTCTCCCTCTCTCCCTGGGTTGCATCGATTTTCACCTGGCTCTCCTCTCGCATCCCCTGCAGCTCGAACATGAACCAGCGGGATTCATTCAGACACGAGCGCGTACGAAAAGAAGGAAAAATCTGGGTCAACGAAATTTCGGGAATTTTCGCAAAGGGGAGAGAGAAAATGGGGGGCTTGAGAGGGAGAGCGAGAGATAGATAGATAGAGAGAGAGAGAGAAAACATCCGAACTCACGCCCTTTTTCCACGGAAATTTTCGGATCGGTCGATCGACGTTTTCGCCCACACCCCCGGGTCCGGGTCCGGGTCCGAAACGAACGACGTCGCCGGAACGACGAAAAGCCATCCGCCCTCGCAACCGCCTCCCCCACCCCACCGAACGGCCACGAACGCCTCGAATTACGAGGCGTGGAAAAAATATCGCAACCGATAAATTCCCCGACGCGACGCCCGTCGGCCAGTTTCTCTTTTCTGCTCCGCTCCCGGAGCCAGGAGCCAGGAGCCCAAAGCCTGGAGCCCGAGAGCAACGACGATATCTATCGAGGGGGTGGCGACCCGGCCACGAGGAAAAATGTAACGCGGGGCAGGTCCTGTTGCGCGTTGCAACGCGCCGCGCCATGCCACGCCACGCCGGAACCTCGGAAACTCGGTAAAACGAGCTAAGTCGGTCGGACAGAGGGGAAACCGAAACTCTTTCGACTTTGAAACTTCCGAGCGCCGCGACGACGACGCGACGACGACGCGACGGGACACGAATCTACCAACGTCTCCCGGCATCGAGTTTGCTCGCGATCCCTGCGATCCTATCGCATTCCGCGAGCGTTTCGCACAAGTCTATCGTGCACTCGAAACGCTCGATCAACAACGAATAAACAGATAAGCTTAATAATAGAAACATTAGTTTGAAAATCTGGTATCAGGTCGATCGGAAAGCCATTTCGTTTTCTTAAGAGAAAATGAAAGCCAAGTTTTTACCATTTGGAATAAGTTTTATGACATTTTTTGCGATCTTTCGGGCAACTTGAAGATCCCATGCCGATTGAATTTCTATTTTTTATTAGCCAAAAATTGAGTTGTATGACTTTGTATGGCGTTATTTGAAATTAAATTTACACCGCATAAAAAATGTTTAAAAAAGCGAACAAAATGGTAATCCGATGGTACATCCTCTCCTTGAACAACACGCAATTTTTTCTTTCGTGTACTGCACTTATACCTTTGTAGTAATAAAAACAATTTTGCGATTTAAAATAAGGTTAAGCGATAACTAGACTGCGGATCTTTATGCGATATCGAAATTGTCTGCATCGATTGCAAGAAATTGAATTTTATTTCTTCTCCTAATGATTTTAATACAGAAATTATATATCGATATCGTCAACTTTTAAAATTTTTCATCAATTTTGAATTTCATCCACTCAATTTTGCTATAAACGCATAAAGATCCGCAGTTTAGTAATAACAAACGGAGGCAATGCCATCTCTACACGAAAAAAGAAATTACTTTCCGACCTAATACTTGTATCTGCAGTTTGAGTAGAGGTAGGTCATCAACAGAATGTTCACTCGATTAATTTAAAAACGAGATGTCGAAGAAAAATAATCGTCATTCTCTTTATTATTCTTGGACCAATCAGCGAATAAGGTGTGAAACATTTCCTTGCTTCCCTTCTTGCAACATTTCTTCTCGAAGCGTAAAGCTCTGTAATTGGTTTTCCGGTGTCACTGTAACAACGTTTGATGTTACGAGAAACTCTGCAAAACGTTTAAACGTTAGTGCAAACATTTCTTTGCACTCTGCAAATTTACAAACGCCACGAACGCATGAAACGGGAAAACAATAGATAGAAACATCGATTCGATACGCGAGCTGTCCTGTAAACGTACAATTACTAGACCCGACAACTTTGCGAATCTATGGTCTATAAAAATATTTGAAAAATTATAAAATAAAAACGAGAATTTATTGTGGAACCGCGTTTCGCCAGCGCACGACAGGTTTACGTCGCTTTGCGAATATAACAATGGTTGCATGGATCTCTGGCGAAGCTTTAATTATAATCTGTGCTCGAGCGAGTTCATTCGATGAAGTACCACGAAGAAAAATCCTTACGATCTCGAGAATTCGTACGAAAATACGAATGGATACGATGTATCCGGTAGTTTTAACTGTGGAAGGATTTTTCCGAAGGAACTAGAAGTTTCGTTTACTTTCAGGTTCCACGAATTAGCGTTTTCTTTCGGGAGCAGCAAGAGATCAAGGAATAGCATCGGTGTCAAAGTGTGCACCTATCGAGACATTACCGTACTATTATGAGGGGTACAAATAAGTGATCGTACGGGGGTGACGAGGTAACGCGGACAGGTCGGGGGAAGTCGCGTTGGGTTAGGTTAGCGTCATGAACGACGGGGAAGGGTCGGTTCGCCTCGATAAAGTTTGTTCGATCGGTCGTTAGTCTGGTTCGGAGGGGCCAGCGGCGTTCCTTATGCGTGTAACGCTTGCCGGGTCATCCGACGAACGACCCGTAGTTTTTCTAAAGCAGGGAGGAAAAAGAGTTTCCCTCTCGGATCCTCTCATCTCCCTCTGTCCTCTATCCTCTATCCTCTTTCTCTCGCCCGCCTGTCCTCTCGCTCTCGATTCCCCTCGATATCGCAGTCGACTTTAACGGCGAGCGAGAATCGGCTCTCGGATCGGATCGAACGGGAGAGCAAGCGTGCAACGACCACCACCGGCAGACGCGGGAGCGTTTAACTTTGTTCCGAAGTTCTCCAAGGTCGTGTGGTGCGGCTGTAGGTCGGTGGCGCAAGAGGAGGCGAGACCGGGAGGTGGATAAGAGGGAGAGAATTTCCGAGGCCGCGTCATAAATCTCTATCTGCCGCTGCCGGGGGTAAACGCTCGCGGGATATACTTCGGCGACGTCTGTAATTTCGCGTCATCGAACCGGAGATCTCTCTCTTACTCTATCTTTCTATCTCTTTCTTCTTCTACCTCTCGATTCCCTGTTTTCGCTCTCGCCTCTTCTTTCTCTCTCACATCCCCGTTCGCACAACCTCGTTCTTTATCCATCCGTGTTCGTTCCTTTGCCGGTCTCCGGCACGAACCCGCGATTTATTTCGCTCGCACAATTTTCCCTGTCGACCACAGAGTTTAGTGTAGTCCGAGAATGCTACCGTGCACAGGGTTGCTCGGGTCCCAGAGAGAGGTAGCAAAAGGTGCCCCCCGGCCCCCCCCCCACCTAGCTGTCGCGCAGGTTTCCACGGATCTGGCCTAGTTTTTAGGGCTGATAATCACGGTTTTCTCGCACCGTTACCGGCACCCATATCCATATTTAGGAAAACAAACCGTGGCTCCGTGGCTCGCGAATTGTCTCCTGGCAGGAATTCGAAAGGAATGCGGCAGCAAACCATCCGATTGGGTCGTTCCGCTCGCACTTTCGGTTCTAGCCGAATTATTAACTATGTATAGCGTGTGGCGTCACGCCCGAACTATTGGTTGCCAGGGATTGGCTAAGAAGGGACAACTTGCGAGGCACGGAGAGTAGGTTGGATGAGAGAACGCTCATTCTTTGTATTCAATTGTGTACGAATACTTTGTATTACGTTGTATACGTTTACTGCCACGTTAGTGTACACGAGAGCCACTTTCTTCGTTTACCGACTTGTGTGCGACGCGTTCCCGCCAAGTAGTTATTACAGGCTTATCTCGACTCCCAGTGCCGTAGCAATGCGTAGTCGATAACCACGGGCCAATCGGAGCACGGCTACAGCGGATGAACTTCGGCTCGGCCAACGGCAACGCCACGCTTACAATTAGTGGGACCTGTTGCCGAGCTGGAAACCACACGCTAAAGCCGCGCTCCGATTGGCCGCGTTTCTCGTTAATAACTCCTCGACAAAACCGCGAAGTATATTTTGGAAAAGGGAAAAGTTACTTCGAACGACCGCGGGATCGTACTTTTCCAGGAGGTACAACATTTCTCGGACACCCTGTAGAATAGATTATATTATGTAACAATTAGTCACCGGATTTTATGCGTTTATCACGAAACTGAGTAGGTGCAGTTTGGAACAGCAAAAACACTGGAAGTATTTAAAAATACTGTTTTTTTTTTATTAATCCAATTGGACGTGTTAAGAAAAGAAATCAATTTCTATTTCGCTCCAGTTTGTGGGAATTCTGGTAGAACATTTTTATTGCGCGCAAAGATCCGCTGTCTAGTAATAGTTTATAATTTGTGGCTGTTGCCAAGACATTCGAGACAAGGCACGTTAACAAACAGAAAACGGTATCTCGCTGTGAACCGAGCAACACGCGCATACGAGTATAATAAACAACTTTTAGAAAAATCCTTATAGTCGTTGCGAGGCAAACCAAGCAGTTGCTCCATCTACCAGGCACCCACCTATCGACTAGCTACGGCACTGGCCAGCCGAGATAAGCCTGCAATGAATCCGCGCCGCGTGGCGGGAACGCGTCGCGGGAACGCGTCGCATGCAAGTCGCCAATGAATATTTTCTTGACCTGCTCGCCGTATACTCACCGAACCTAAAATACTTTTCTAAATGGCTCCTTTGCCGCGGAAACGTTTGTAGAATTTAATACCGTATGGTAAATTCCTATCGAATAAAGGATTTTTCACATGAATACAAAAATACTGCGAAACGTCCAAGATGCTACAATTTTCAGAGAATCGACGATACTTTCATCTTCGTACCCACCGCCCGTTACGTCGGGTATTTGCGTAATCCTATTAAAATTAATTATGCGCATTTTCGATCAACTAAGTAATCGTTCGCCGATTGTCGGTCTCACACCCGTCTGGGCTTATCGTCCCTAATTTATAAATGAAACTCGATAATATATGTATACGCGCGGGGTGCGCTATGTGTAGCGTGTACTCGTACGTATAGCGTTCTCCACTATCCGCGGTTTCAAGTATCCGCGGAGAGGGGGGGGGAGGGTTTGACTACCCTCTTCCCCCGTGGACATCGAAGTCCCCCATTGTATTCTGCGCTCTCAGTCGACAATGATTACATTCAATATTATTTACACGAGATTGCACTTCAATTAAACGCCGCATCGTTAACCCGGTAGCACGCACGCTTGCGACCTTCCGAAACGAAAGTACAGTAAATCCTCTATAGTCGCGAAAAGATCGTACACGATGAATGCAACAAAATATCCCCTCCTTCGCTGTAGCAATCTGATCTCGGCTCGGGTATATCGGTGTGAACCACTATTAAGGACTGCGTCTCCTAGCCAGACGACACTCGCGTGTGACTGCACACAGTCACCACAGTACACTCACACACCGCTAGACCACGTATACGTACGCAAAGATTGCAAGGGTCCGGGGATTCCACTCCTGATATCTTAATAATGCAAAGACGGGGTTTCTTATTAGTCAAAATCGGTAGATAAAAGATCAATCTAGGGGGCTATTTGCCTCAAAAGTCTTACTTTTACGTTTACGATGCGTAATTCTCATTATTCGGTAGCATATCGACATCCACGATAGGCGGCAGCACCGTCGCCTCTCCATTGCTACTCGCAGCTCCGTGACTGTGTGCAGTCACACGCGAGTGTCGTCTGTCTAGGAGACGCAGTCCTTAATGCGACGCGGAGAGTCTCTTTACGTAGCTGTCCTCCTCTTCTACGTTCGGTTCGGTCTTCGAAGCTCACAAAAATAGTGTCCGTCTACGAACTTTGCAAACGGACCTCCTCGAGGGTTTTCCGACTATGTACGGAGGATTTACTGTATCCACTTTCGGCGCCCATGTATCCCCAGTGGAAAGTAATATTTGTTCTTAATGTTTTGTTTTTTAAAATAGGTTTTATACCAGTATAAAATACGTACTCGAAATGAAATGAAGAATGGATTCCCTTTCTTTCGTCTCGTCGGCAAATAAGGTTACAAATAAAGAGCCGATACAACACAAAAGTATGGACGGTGTAGGTGGTATGTATCAGTTTTAAAGAAGCTCGGACGAGTTGCAAAACGGTAACGAAAGAAATACGACGAGCAGATATCATATTTCAGCGGCGAGGGTCGGCTAGACCCTCACGTGTGTACCGTCGGATTGAAGAACAGTCCGATGACCGTGCACGTGCTACAATCAGCGGAAGTAGGTGGTTTTGTAAAGTACCTCTAGTGGAAGGATACTTCGTCCCCTTCTAACGAGCTCAATTTTCAGTTTTTTTCTTGCACAAAAATTGCCGGACTTTGTTGAAACATCGGTGAAAGAGTACGCGGAATTTTGGTCGTCAAAGGTACGGTAGTTTCGGGGTAAAAAAATCTGAAAGTGAAAGAAGAATCCCTGTTTGCGACGGGTGAGCATTTTCCATTTTTTCATTGTATCCAAATTTACCCGAACAGCGTTTCACCTGAGAGCGTGACGGATCAGTCTCATTCACTGGCCAGCGATTGTGTACGCGGTGCGGAAAAAGAAGTTTTCACTTGAAAAAGCGGTCGAAGTGGAAGCAGTTAAAAATGTCTGTATTTTATGAAGAGACAATCGGAACGAGCAAGGAAAGTTCGATGATAAAACGTTTAGCAGTTTGACGGTGAAAAAGGCGGCAAGTTATTGGCCGAAAGTATCCCGATCTCTTTGTAGAATGGCCGGTTATACGTAAGCCGCGCGGGAAGAAAGTGAGGCACGTCCGAGGGAATTTCCCCGCGTCGGACAATAATTTTCAGCGAGGCGCGGAGGAGAACGATTTATGAGTGAACTTCCGAGGGGGCGAAGTAAAAAGAATCGACCAAGCTTGACCCAGACCTATTTAAACCGTTTGAACGGCCGCGTTTTGTAACACCTGCTGCGCCATCGCGCGACCCCTGACAAGTAACTTCTCGAAATTGCCATCGCAATACAAAACGCGACGCACGATGTCGTGAACATGTCTAGAATCAAATTTCTCCGAACGATGGATTCGCGTAAAACGGTGAATTATGGCAATTTCGGCACCTTCGCGCTTTACCCGACCGATCGCAAGGTGTACACGGTTTTTAAACCGCGACACTTGTCGCGTCGCGTCGCGCCGTCCCGCGTCGAATGCCTTTTAACTCGTTCGATTGAAAACCGAGCCTCGTTTCGAGGAGACACTCGAGTCACTGAATACGATACACGTTGCTCGACAAAACAAGCGGCCCCTTTGTCCCTCTCCGAATCATTTTCTTTACCAAAAGTCTACCCACGACCTGTTTCAACCCTCTGCTCTCCGGCTGCCGTTTCAACGCTTTGTCTACCGGAAACTTGTTCACGGGTTTTCGAACGCCTGTGCTTTGCCGAGAAGAACGGCATTAGTTCTCTTCCAGTAATTAACTGCGAGCAGACGGCGGATCTTTATGCAAAATAAACATTGGGACGAAATAGAAATTTGTTTTTTTTTTCTTTTCTTAAACGTGTTTCGTAGGTTAAAAATTCTATTGTACGCATAGTGGTTTTTCCGAATTTCGACGCAGTGAAATTTTTCTCGAGTAATTTTCAATAATATTTTTCATCAACTCCGCAGACGACCAACTATTTTTCATTAACGCTAGAATCATCGGAAAATTCGACCGACCGATTTATATTGCCTCCAAAACGAAGGCCTCGCGAAAACAAGCCGGGAGTACATTTATTCCGGATCGAATGTTATTGTAAAGACCGACTTGATAATTGGTAATTCGCAAATCAGGCAAGAGGAGGGGTGTACGAAATCAATTTGCCAGAATCTCTAAAATGATTTCATTGAAAAATTCACCGTGCAGAGATTCGTCTAAACAGTAATAAATAAGCGGTTTTCCGACAGAAACATTGCGGCATTTCAATCGGGATTAGCGAAGACAGTTGCCGAAGCAACTAATCAATATACATATAACCGATTAATAATCCCGATAACTAAAATATTGCTTTTGTCAATCACGCGTGCAACAGGATTGAATATACGCGGGCACGAATAATAAATCGAGTTAAATGAAAGCGATTGAATAGAAAAACGTTAAGAATAAACGATCGTTTCCCAGTGGCATTGTTTTCCACGCCTGTCTCCTATCAAAACATGTTGCAACGTTGCTTT
This sequence comes from Lasioglossum figueresi, assembly GCA_028455805.1. Taxonomy (NCBI): domain Eukaryota; kingdom Metazoa; phylum Arthropoda; class Insecta; order Hymenoptera; family Halictidae; genus Lasioglossum; species Lasioglossum figueresi. The sequence continues at coordinate 7,286,650 of CM052195.1, read as the reverse complement.
TGTCTACTGTATTTATACTAAACCGGCGATCTTTAACGCTTTAATCACCCGTGAAATGTTGTCTATCGAAACGGAGCTTATAATCTGTTTCTCCTAGACAACAATCTCAGAAGAAATTATCGACTCTACGAATTAAATTAAAGCAGAATTTGATTTCAGTTTATAAGGGACTGCTGATATTTTGTAAGAGACTTAAATTATGGTTGATTGCCTGATTGGTGGAGGTGGAGCGTTGGTCACGAGGAATAACGTACACTCCCGTCCATAAGTCACGGACACTTATTGGATGCAGACAATTATTTGTTATTAAAGGACCTGTATTATGAAATAAAAATGGTACCGACTAATATTTTCTAGTGTAGAGTACGTGTAAATCAAATCCGACCAAAATATCCTATATTTTCTAAATTTTAATTATTATTCTTATATTTTGTAATTTTCAACAATTCTCGCATCACAATTTCTCAATCTCTTTTTTCCAACATTCATTCAAACGTGTTTTGTTATCGATCGTGAGATTGTTAATAACAAGATGTATCGATGATCTCGGTGCAAAGGTTCGATCGGAGATACAAATTAAAGCAATATTTCGAAAAGATAGAAAGTTTAATCAAGCTAGCAATATTGCTTTAATTTGTATCTCCGATCGAACCTTTGCGCCGAGATCATCAATACATCTTGTTATTCGTTCAAATAGTATACTATGTATACGTTTAGAATTTTCCATCCCAGGATGTAATCCAAATGAAACAATAAAACCAAGCTGGAAGCTTGTACTCTTTAATTACCATTTTGTCGAAGATAGGCAAGTGTCCGGTTATTTATGGATGGGAGTGTAGAATGCGATTAGAGAAGAATGAAAATGGAGCGATTTGTGTCGCGATTAGGCGAAGGGACTTATAACAATTGGCCTTGGAATAAACGAGTGAAAAAAAAAGTAATGAGGCAAGAAGGGACAGTTGAACGGCGGCGACGAGTTAACTCGTCTTTCCCGGTTACGGAACAGGATAATAGAGGGCGCCAGAGGCTTGGCCGTGGGAGCGCACACTTTCCATTTTGTTCGGCTGATGACGCGGCCGATTTATCGTCACGAGTTTACGGAACGAAGTCAGAAGTTCCAGACAGTTTGTCGACAATGTTTGACCCAGACCCATTGAAATTCCTCTCCCGTGGATATCGGTCGAACTTAAACGGCAAAGATTCTTGGCGCGGTTCCCGCGAACCTTGGAAAAACCGGGCGCCCGTGCGACATCGCCGAGCCGAGCACGCGCGCTGTGCACAAACCCGGTTCTTTCGACATCTCTAACGTCCAATTAAACCGGCTCTCTTTTTTTTGTTCTCTCCCACAGGGAAGTGTTTACACCTGAGCGGACTGACACCCGAACCACTCACGGCGGATGACGATTACAAGCTGTTGCGCTTCGGTATCGGTTTCACAAATATGGTGGCTCGCGCCACTAAAGGCAGCGCCGATCTCACCAGAAAAGAAATCAAAGAAGGTCAGTACAGCATCAACAATACACCTGCTAATTAGAAACTTTTTAACCCCTCGCAATCGGAGCTATTTTCGTTACGAATTATTCGACAAATTTATTGCTCTGAGCGTAGACAAATTTTGGCAAATATGCACGAAAACTCCGATTTTTTGAAAATTAATAACTTTTTCAAAATTGTAACCAACGGATTGTGCGTTCTTGAGATGTTAGAAGGATTAGTTTACTAGCTAATGTGTAAATAATTTTTTTTTCATTGTTATACGTGTTGTATTCTAAAGTTAAAGTAACAATTTTTAATGGCGCCTCGGAGTCGCCAGTCGAGTGCTAAAGGGTTAATTGCTCCTTTCAACATTAAACCTACCGGGCGCTAAATGTGGCTGGTATACTCGTACGTTGCCTTATAAAAATGAAATGATTGAATTTATTTAATGTTCCTACGATTGTTTTATAAGCGTCTTTATCATTTGAAAAATTGTACAGTAAAAAATTTCAGACCGACCATTTGAAACTGAAAAATACGTCGTTCTTGCATCTTGCAATTAATGCAGACAATTTTTAGTTTCCCGTAAAAGTCCACAGTCTGGTAAAAACGTTATCCAGATACATAGCTTAGTTATCTAGGATTAAAGCATAGACCGTGAAACTTTTTTTAAAAAATGTTCTTGCATTATAAATTCCTATGAGAACAGCTAAAGAAGTGTTCTGAAAGTTAAAATTATCGTCGGATTTTTATGCAAATACGGAGGACCATATGCAAAGCACCCAGGAAATTAACAGTGGCCGATTTTTCTTAGACTTTGCACATTGACAGCAAAAGTCTTGATTATAAAAAATCAAATGATAAAACCAACTCTATTTTCGGAGCTTCGTTATTATGAACAATATCGCAAGAGCAGTGTCCGGGTTTGGTGTGTCGCTCCAGGAAATGCTAATAAACATCGACGATAAAATTCGTTCGAAAGTTATGTCGAGTGAAAAATCGTAATTCGACGTAATATTACGTCACCGATGGTCAGCTACAGTTTTAATCAGAGTATCCCGTGCACTCGAAAAAGAAACGTCGATCAGCATTTGTTTCTAAAAGGGAAGCTTTTTTCGTCGCTCAGGAGGTTCAACTTTCGATAGAGATCGATACGATATTCTACTAATTTGCCATTACGGGGGTTCAAATCGAATGCTCGTGTTCGAAAAGCATCGGAAAAAAAATTCAATCCTCCCCGGTGAAGAATACATTAATACAGAAATCGTTTAGCGTTAATTTCCGAGAATAGTTTCCATTATCTGGCGCACCGTGTTCGGGCAATTTCGAATTTACCCAAGAAAGATACTCCAATTTTAGTAATTCTCGTTTGAATTTTGGCACAGTTTCGTGGGAAGAGTTCAAATGTAACCCCTGCGCACACACGCGAACGGTGAACCCTCCGCGTCATTTTCATACACCAATGTATAATCCTCTATGATTTCGCAGATACGCGATACGATACTCGATTAAACTAATTTGAATTGTGTCAACCCTTTGAGGATTATAGTCGCCATATTGGTCAAATCAAATTAGACCTATTATTACCTAGCCTAACCTAACCTCCTCATTTTTCTCATCAAATCCCCTGACATTTATGAAAATGTGTGGGTGAGATCAAAATCCTCTTCGAGAGCAAAAAATTTCTGAATTACTCTAACAATAAGATGGACACCTTTCGATACATAATTTAATCGAGCGAGCATAGTGCTTCGAAAAACGTGTTGGTCGGCGAGAGACGCGTCAGAGTCGTGTTTAAGACTGTGCGAGCTAAGCTCGTAAGAATTTTTCAACATATCGTGCACACATGGAGGGCAGGAACCAACTCATTTCCAACGCAGACGATTACGTTACGTTCCCAGTCGAATGATCCAGAAAAATCTCCTCCTAAACACGCGTGAACAGAGGCTCCACGACTCGTACCAACTAACGAAACGCAAAGCTTCGTCGAAATTCAACATCGAGAATCGAAAACGCGATTGTCAATTACCTAACAATATCAATTCGCTTGTCTCGATCGTCGACTGGTCCTGCACTTTATGCAAATATTCGTTCGTTTACTCGTTTTTCTCGGTTCCTCTCGCTAACTCTGTTTTCTCGAGATAAATACCGGTTCCGTGGATCCGCCCGTTGTAAACAGAATACTGTCTGTTGTTGATATAATCGCGAAAGAAGAGAGCAAAAAGTCGAACTATCTTTTTCGATTCTGCGGTGCGCAATTTGCACGAGTACGTACTAACGTTATAGTCTGTTGGTCAAAGAAAGATGCTGCTCTTTGTCTGGAACGTTCAAATTCTACTAACTATTTGGAGCAATTACAAAATACTAAAATTGTTATCACTAGACTGCGGATTTTATGAATTTATGACAAACATGGCCGCGTACGATTTAAAGCTGTGCACACGTTAAAAGTATTTAAGGACATCAATGTATTCGTTTCAGCTTAATACAATAATTAAAAGAAGAATACAATTTTTATTCGGCTCCCGTGTCCTGCAATCGATTCGAACATTTTTTATTTTGCATAAATATCCGCAGTGTAGTTATCACATACCATGCAATGCAAAAATTATTGCTAGATGTAAAATAAACAACCATCGATGTTCTCTGGTCATCTTCTGATCATCTTCAGATGTTTGTGCAAAATAAAAGCAGAAGCTAAATATAAATTTGCATTCTTTATTAATCATTTTAACGTGGTGAAAATAATATATTGGTACTCTCAGTCATTTAATATTTTCACTGTTTTAAATTGCACTTGCTCATTTTTGTTACAAATGCATCAAATCCGGAGTCTAGCGATAAGGTTATTGTCATAACAGCTGTCCACCCCACTCCCGTCGCTTCAGGCTTGTAACATAGGAGTAAGGTGGACAGTTATTATGACTGCCCGTCCGGGACTCCTTTTTCAACGAAACGGAGCGTAAAAACTGTTTCACTGACATCGAAGCTACTTTCGGAGCACGTTGCAAACGATCGAATAAATCGATCGATTTTGTGATTCGTGTTTTTCGGATCCCCGAGAAATAACAGTTGACAGTTCGTTCGCGGTTTCGTCGCCGTGAGCGTTTTCGCCTAACAAAAGACGGTGGCCGCAGCGCCGCGACGGGCCAGGAGGCCGGGCCGGGTCTCGTTAAAACGTTCAAGGCCGCCTGATTTATTCCCTCGCGACAGAAACGATACACTGTTACGAAATTCTCGCGTTCGTTGATCGATACTTTGTTTTTTTGCAGTCGGAGCCGCGCCATCGCGCGCCCGATAAACGCTTTTACAATGTTTTCCCATAACATTTTCCACGATAAATGACACCCGAACAAAGACCAGCGGTGCGTTCGATTCCGGTCGGGAAAAACTCCAACGTTGCAAACAATCGCCGTTTACCGCCGAAAAGTTGACAAAACAGAAACCGCAACAATGTTGCCGAGAGAGAATCCTCGCGCATTGCCCGCGATTCGACTACGGCTCGAGTGTCCAAGAACGATCTCTCGAAGACGATGAAACTAGGGATGGCACGATCAATCGCGATGATTTTCCACAGTGATTCGCGATGTTCGTGATCGCTTCCGATTGACGCGAGTTGAAACAATTGCGAGTTACATCACATTTTTATGAAGTTTATTAGATTCGTAACACGTTTCCATATTTTGGAAAATTTTATACGTACCGTATACTATTTAGATAAATATTACGATTTTGATAATCGAGAGGAGGAACGAATGTTTTTTCTTTTTTAAATACTAGAGAAAATTTAATATTTTCTATTGTCATCATTGGACAGCGAATCTTTATGCGGAATAAAAAGTTTGCACCTGAACTACAACAAACTGGAAGGAAGCGGAGGTTTATTTTCTTTCTCAATATGTTTAATAGATCGAAAATGATGTAACAGTGTATTTTTAAATTTTTCTAACGGTTTCACTTTTCTAAATCGCTGATCCGATCGAGCTATTTCAAAAACAGAACTACGTGATTCGATCGAGACGAAGAATTAGGACGACAGTGAACGAATTCGCTCGATTAAAACAAAAAAACAGACTAAAGAAACACGATCGCGCCGTGAATGATTCTGCGATCACCGATAGATCACGGTTAGCGTATTTACACTCTATGGCTAACGAAAACAGGCTTCGGCATTTTCGCGAGAAACTATAAGTGACCTTAGAACCAACAATATAAGTTCTCGGTAGAAGAATTTTGGGGATTAACGAATTACCGAGCGCCGTAGCTGTTGACCGATTTTTTTGTTTTTACGAATTAGGATTTGAGTACAATGGAGCTGCGAGACACCAGCGAAGAGAGCGATGCTTTTGACGATCGACTGCTAACAAATTGTAGTAGCTGTACACGCCGTTTCAAAACGAACGGTCGGTACCGCTTCTATAAAAGTATACATTCTATCTCGACGGTTTTCTTCGTTGGTATCGCAGCACCGATGTACTCTACTCCGTTTGTACCTATAGAAGTACAATGGGGCTGCGAAACTACCTGCAGCAGCACTAGCGGATAGAGCGGCGCGTTTGATGATCGACGGCTAAACGGAGTCTGTATTCGTCGCTCCTACGAGAATGGTTCCACCTGTATAAAAGTGTACACTGTACTTCGAGCAAGTATCGTGTGTTGTACCCTTAGAATCATTGTACATATATCTCTCTGAGAGATCCGACACTTCCGGTGGTTCGGATGAGAGGACGAAACGCGGCGAGACGAGCATACACGAGTTTGCCCGAACCTCGAGCCGAGCGACGCGGAGCGCGGGACACGTGGTCGATAATGCGGTCGACGATCCTGGTTTATTGATAAAAGTCCGAGTACTTACCGTGTGTATAGGTGTTCGTCAGCGGCGACAAGTTACGCGACGAAAACTCGGTGGCCTCGATTCGCGATCTATCCGTTCGCCGGGATCGACGAATCTCTTTCCGTGCTCCACCGTGGCCGAACGGAACCCGAACGGAACCCGATCGTCGTGCTTCCGATCGACGGAAGATATTCGCGGGAATGATCTAGAGAAAGACCCATCCGAGAATCTATTCCCGATCGGCGTCGACGTTCAAGCCGGTTCGTCGTGCGATCAACACTGCGAGAAGACTAGCGGGCACGCGGCATTCCACTGTTGCCAACCTCGAGGACTGAAATTCTCTCCCGCGCGCGCCAATCGCGATCCACGCGTCGCCTTCTAACAGTGCGTGCACCGCTAGCGCGCACAGATCACGGAACGAGAAGCGTTCGAAACTTGTTCGCCGGCTAAATCACTAGAATTACAATGACCGATGCACGACGACGACGACGACCCTTTTCTGACCGGTACAGTTGCCACCTCGGCCGCCTATGCGGGGGTGTTAGCGACGCGAACTCGTCGCGGTTCTTTTCTTTTTATTGTAGAAAGTATTATATGTAGGTAGACTGCTGCTGCGGATCTTTTTAGCTAAAATAAACATTGTCTGCGTCGATTGCAAACCAGCGCTGTAACTTTCCTTCCAAGGTCGAAGATTTCGAAGATTCGAAGCTTCGATTTGAAAAACTTCGATATTTCGAAGGTCAGCTTTCTGGTAATTCGAAGGCGATGAGAATCGAAGTTTTTAATTTCGAACCTCCGTAGTAAATTATTACGACGGCCACGGTAGATATGTGGTTGGTGGAGAGTTTACCTATCTGCATTCGGATTCGCGCTTGTTTCTTCGCGCAAATATAATTTAATTATTATAATTTAAGTTTTTAAATATAATTTCATTACGATAAGTTCAAACGGAAACTTCAATGTCAGTCACCGGTGACTGACAGTTAATTTTCTTATTTATCAAAAATCGTGACACGGTATAAGATCGCGAAACTTCGAAACTTTGAAACTTCGAAATTTAGAAATTTCGAAGACTTCGAAGGTCCCTTCGTTCCTTCGGAAACTTCGAACCTTCGAAACAGCCCTATTGCAAACAATGTAAACTCAATCGATTGTTATTTATTCCCTTAATGTTTTGAATAGAAGAGAAGAGAAATCGTATATCGACATCTTCAATTTTTGCAATTGTTCAACAATTTTCAACTTCTTCCACTCAATTTTGCTGTAAACGCATAAAGATCCGAGATCTATTCGTAAGAGATTTATTTCAACGTAATACAGCAGGGAAGTTCGTACTTGTAGCTCGCGAGTCATACGCGGCAACTTCTCCGCTAGGGTTCTTCCCCCACTTCGACTTTATGGTTTTATTTACTACGGTAGAACACGCATACATTGTAACAATTGAACTTCGTCGGTGTGCCTGAAGAGATTCGAACGATGGGAACCTTGCGATTGTCCGAGGGGAATAAATTGGAACTCCCTGTAATACAGAATTCAATGTAAGAATGAATGACAATCGAGAAAAATATTTACAGAATATACAGATACATCAAGATTTATTTGAATGAAACGGCAATATATCTCTTCCTTGCAACCACAGATATATGCACATCACCGAAATATAATGAAACATCTTTTGTTTGAAAAATTGCTCTTTTTCGATTCAAAGATTGTTCTTTGTTCTTCCTTGCGACGCAAATGGGTTAATGGCCATTGAAACCGATTTAGGGTCGAGGTACTCTGAACCGTGTACTGGCCGTTCCGGGGCCAGACTTTCGTTTGTTTTTGTATCTATCGTTTAGACATGGCCATCCGTGCGGTCGACTGAATTCGTTTCGATGTTTCTTCACGGCCAGTCCAGGCAGTTTCGTGAGCGCCTGAACATTTCCAGATGTGCTTTCGAGAACGCGCAGACGATTTTGGTCGGAAACAGTAGATGCACGGCTGAAAAAAATGTGTTTAGGGACTCCATAGGCTTCTTAGATAAACTATCGATATCTCTTCTTTGCAACGTCACGCAGATAGCAGGAAACCACACGACCGACATGTATACGTGCTCCGTTCCATTATTGTTATAATACAAGAAATGTCGGTAGACATTGTCTTTGCAGTTACAACGATTAAAACGTTTTTATCCCTCGAAACTGTCGTACAAGAGAAAAGAGAAATTTATTTTCATTTGATTTCATCTAAAAACAAAGACATATCGTTAACAATAATGGGTGCATGTAATTTGAAATAGGAAAAGATTTAAAAAATCTGTCTAGGTCGTGATTTATGTAGGGTCGTAAAACGTTTGGTCTACTCGATCATCTGTTGGGGCCTCGAAAGGCCACTCTGCGATGTGGATCCGGTAGGATCATGGATTCGCATCCCTTGCGGTGTAGAAAGGAAAAGGTTCTGGGGTGTAGGTAGCAAACGACACGATGGTCGACACTTTGCCTTTTGTGCGAGCATTACGAGGGCCCTTCAAGCAGATTCCGAGAAGCCATGGACCTGTATACCGTATAGGCACGGAAAACGGGCCTACAGCGTGATTTACACGCAGAGACAGGTGCATGATTCCCTGGAAATGCTTCCCTCTATACTCTATACCACTAAGAGCCCGTTCAGACACGGCAGAAACGGCGCGATTTTTGTTTTCGAATTTTCTTCATATTCGTAGATATTCTTACATATTCGAGATGTTTAAAGGAAAAGGATATTAACGCTGTTACGAGCCAGGGCCGCGAGCAACGCGAGTGGCCGGCGAAGGGTTATTACCCTAGGAATAAGGAATGAATTTGTTAGTTGAAGGTGCGCGGACGAACCCAATGCGAAATTGGGGAGCCGCTAGGATTATAGATTGCGAGGACGAACCAGACGCGGAGTCAGGGAGCCTCTAGGAATGGAGTCAAACGCAGACGAACCTGATGCGAAATCAGGGAGCTGCTAGGAAGGTGAAACTTCGCGGACGAACCCAATGCGAAATTGGGGAGCCGCTAGGAGGTTGGAAAAGAACGCAGACGAACCTGATGCGAAATCAGGGAGCTGCTAGGAGGTTGGCAAAGAGCACAGACGAACCTGATGCGAAATCAGGGAGCTGCTAGGAGGTTGGCAAAGAGCACAGACGAACCTAATGCGAAATCAGGGAGCTGCTAGGATGCGGACGAACCTGATGCGAAATCAGGAAGCCCCTAGGATTATGTAGTTTTCGTGGACGAACCCAATGCGAAATTGGGGAGCCACTAGGTAGAATAAATCTCTGTTTGGAAGATAGGAATGTCGCGAACGAACCTGATGCGAAATCAGGGAGTCGCTAGGAATGTCGGTAGGGCCTCGTAACTTATATAATCTAATTGATACAACCCGAGCGGTAAGGTTGTATCTTGTGGGAACGTGCAATTACTCTATTAGAATACAGGAACAATAATTGAGGGTTTAGCGAGTTTACACGAAATTATCATATAACACAAATAATAATTGTCGCGAATGAATAAGATGAGTTGTAAGAAAGGTGTTGTCACCTAAATTCAGATGCTCGGTTTTGACGCAATGCCTAATAGATTTTATACCGGACTCGCGGAATCTATATGGTTAACTTTGATACGAAGGGGAACTTTAGCCCGATCTCACTGGAAGTTGTCTCTACGAGATGCAGCACGACGCGACTCGATTCGTGTCTACCGAAGTACTAGCCCACGAGAGTAAAAATCAGAGGGTTTTTACACCCCCACAATGAATTCGAACTGCTTTGTTCGTAATCTAAGGGCACTTAGGGCCAGACTAATAACTCTAGTTTTTTTGTCACTTCCAATGAAATCAGAATCAGAGCTCGGTCCTAATGAAAGGGTTCAACCAAGATACGAAAGGTTATCTAGGACGCTTCCCTCCAGAGACGATCCGGAAGAGATTCCTGTGAGGAAACGAACGGAAGATTTTCTCTATCCGTAACAACACTAAATGAATTCCATAGATAGAATGTTGAAATAACAAGCACTACATTTAATGGTTCTTTTCTGACAATATCGTAAAAATCGTATGAATTGATTTAGTTTAAAATTCACGCGATAATCTCATTTTTTTTAATCTTCACTTATACCGCTTTCATAATTATGGGCACCTGCGATCCAAATTGTGCCGCGTATAGATTCATTTTAATAAGAGAAATTTCACAAATACGTTGGTAAAAGTTTTGTAAAAAGAGAATAAAAAAGAAGAAAGTCCCCGATATGGATTTACATTGTGATCGATACGCAGCCTTTTAAACTGGGCCGGCCGTCTCGATCCTTCGATCCGTCCCTTTTTTTCCCTGTCTTTCACTGTGTTCGGCAAACTTGAAATAACGATTGGTGATACTTCAGAGCATCGAGACACGATCTGGAGGCGGCGGGTAGTCTGTATCTCCTTGAGCCACCGATACGTGTCTCGTGCAGAGAGTCGCAAGAGTGGAGTCTGATGGCGGAGAAGGGAACTCTCAGAGAGGGGAGAAATCGACTCTCGAACCAAATCACGATTAGCAGCAGAAAAGATCTTTACGCGTACAAATTGTTTTTGCGAAGAAATAAAAATTGTCTACATCGATTGCGAGGAACTGGCACCAACTAGAAATTTCTTTCCTTTTTTAGTATTATAACTTCTGATACTTCTGTCCACGCTTTTAATGATTGCACGAGCGAGTATGCTCCGATGTACTCGTATGCTAAAATTTGGTCTCGTTTTAATTAGAGCATATCAGGTTTAATCGAAGCACCGATTAACATACAAAGCGAGCGTTTCGAAGCTTCGAGTATAAGACTTCGAGTAGACTCTCAACGGACCCAGTATGTGAAATCGATTTTGTTTTGCAGGTAGTCACATTCTGCTAGAGAAATTACGGAAATACAAGCCGAAGATCGCCGTGTTCAACGGTAAGCTGATATACGAGGTGTTCTCGGGAAAGAAGGAGTTCGGATTCGGTAGACAGCCCAACCTGGTGGACGGAACCAACACGGTGAGCCTAAATGAAATGAAATTAATCGATTGCGATTCGTTCGTAGCGAAACATCATTGTATATAATAATTTCAATTGCAGTACATGTGGGTGATGCCATCGAGCAGCGCGAGATGCGCGCAACTGCCGCGAGCGGCGGACAAGGTGCCGTATTACGCGGCGCTGAAGAAGTTCCGGGATTACTTGAACGGTGCGATCTCGCACCTGGACGAGTCGGACATCGTGTTCGCGGACTCGAAGCTGAAGAAGAAGGATCACGACGCGATCGAGGATAAGAAGCCCGGGTTCTGCGACGATCTGGCGAGCGAGGGGGACAGTAGGATCACCGAGGTGAACGGTACAGTGATCAAGCAGGAGCCAAACTCGCAGATACCGGGCAAAAAGAAGCGAGGCAGGCCGAAGAAGATCAAGAACCCGGAGGATCAACCTCCCCCGGATCCGGAGAAGCTGGACGCGAACGGGGAAGTGATCAAGAAGCGTCGAGGACGCCCGAAGAAGATTCACCAGCAACAGAAACAACAGGAGAGGGAGATGAGAGAGCGGGAACAACAGCAGCAACAGCAACCGCACCAAGGGATGGGACACTTGGGGGACGGTTACGGCGTGGTGCCGAACTGTTTCTCACCGCCGAAGACGTTCGCGCACATGGCTCCGTACCCGCAGCCGATGAACGACTCCGGGTTCTACGGGCAGGGAATGAACGACAGTCCGTACAACATGAACGCGAAGCAGAGCCCGGTGCATCTGCAGCACTACAGTCAGAGCCCGAAGTCGATGTCGCTCTCGTTCACCCACTCGGACCTCTCGTCGGAGATCAACACCGCGATCTCCTCGGAGAACAACCTGGAGCCGTCGCCGTTGACCTCGCCGAGCGTCGAGCACCCGGACTTCGAGCCTCCGACCAGCATCTCCCAGCAGAACATGAGCAACGACCATCGCCAGTACAACCCGGCCGGGAACGGCGAGAATCCAGGGCACCACGGGAGCCCGGGCACACCGTCTCACCCGAGCTACACCAGCTACATGGGATACCACGAACAAGCCTCGGAGCCGCACAACCCGCACCCGCATCAGACCACCCCGACGCCGTTGAGCCAAACCACCGACGAGCACTCGCTCCATTCCCACCCGACTCCGCCGCATACGCATCCCCACACGCCGACGCACTCCTCGATGTCGCCGCATCATCCCCACGAGCAGTACGGCATCAAGAGGAACACGGGCCAGGACGTGGCCTCGAAGAGTCTCAGCGATCTGGAGTCCTTGGTCGACCAGATTCCGAGTATAGCCGATGGAGGCAGCCAGCGGCTACAGCACGGCCACCCGGGCATGAACGACGATGGCAGCCTCGCGGAGAAGATGGACGCGCATCACCAGTCCTATCTGTCGGGTTTCGCCGGCATGGCCAACGCGGGAATGTCCAATTATAGTCCGCCCCTGGCACCCGGTGGCTCGATCTACCCGAGCTCGTTGCACAACTCGCCAAACGACGGGTACGGGTCCCTGTACGCGATGAACGGTCGCCAGCATCAAGACTCGCAACAGCAGCAGCAGCAACAGCAGCAGCAACAACAACAACAACAACAGCAACACCAACAGCAGCAGCAACAGCAGCAGCAACAACAACAACAACAACACAGCAAATCCTACACGGTGGAGAACCTGGCGTCGAGCAACTACACGCCCAGCATGAACCACGGACACCCCGGCAACTCGTACCCCAACATTATACCCGGGCCGCACTATCCGGTGCCGATGGGCTCGACGAACGGGTACCTTTTCGGCGGCCTCGAGCCCAGCCTGATGCAGCGCACTTACGGGATGGGCGGTATGAGCGGCATGGGAGGAATGCACCCGTCCCTCGGTCACATGGCCAATCCTTATCCTTACAACGGATCGTATTCTAGTTCCTTCGACGCGTATCCGGCACCACCGGCGGGTATACACGCGCCAAGCGCAAACTATCCCGGCGGGTACACGAGCGTCGGCGGCACAACGCCGGGCACATCCACGCCGCCATCTTACCTCCCGTCTCACCATAGGCCGCCGGTCGACCTTGCTTACGACGGTGTATGATAATCGATGTAAAGCTATTCAACGAGCGATAGCGTCTCGAGGCGCTGCGTTTATCTTTTCTACGTATTTTTACACGTTTAGGATCCGCCGCCGCCGCCGACGCCAACGTCGCCGTCGTCCGAACGGAACGAAAGCTTCCTTTCACGTTCAGGACGATCTCTGACGCGACTTTGCTGCCGCGATCACGAGCTCGCGAACCGCGCGCGTTTTCTTCCTTCGTCATTCTCTCCTCTTTCTATCCTCTCCTCTCTTCTTCCGCTTTCATCTATCCTACTCCGACCAACGCGACTACTCCAAAAAGCTTCGTCCTGTTTCTTTCAAGCGATCCCCCTCTCCTCTTTGTCGCTCGCGATCCATGATCGAGCGACAAACGAAGAAAACGCCGAAGAACGAGTCGGATCGGTCGCGTTCGAGCCAATCCGTTTCAAATCGCATGGAATTTGATCCACACTGACCGGTTGCAAACTTGCAAGATTCGTTCGACGTCTTTAAAGTTTAAGATATCAGTCGTCTAGGTGAAATGATTCCGAAGATACCGCTCGTGGTCCAAAAATCAGGCGAGAAATAGGGTAACCTTCTCCGCAACCATTTTTACGATGAATTCGAAAACTTTGACGGTAGGGTATCTTGCGAACCGTTTCGACTAACTGGCTGAACGGCGAAACATTTGTGTCCGAGATCAAGCAAACGAATTTCGCGAGATTGTGTGAAATTCGTGAGTATGCGACGAATTCTGCGTGTTGAACGGTGTCTCGATATTGGGCGTGCTTGCGATGCTATCGATCTCTCCGTCGAATTGATGTCGCGATCGTCTGTGTCGAGGAAAACGGTCCCCGTCCCCACCCCCCACCCCCCCATCCACGGTTTCCCACCCGTTTCTCTGTCGATTCTGTTGATTCTCTTGTAAGCGCGTCCCCGCGCGCACCGTTAACTGTTATCGTTTCGTTATTGTTGAGAATATCGTTTCGCTGGGTCGACGCATCCTGGCAAAAGTGCAATCCGTTGTCTCGGACGGGGTCACGGTCCCGAGAATGTTCCTCGCGACGCGGCCCCGTTCGAATTTCAAAAGTCTCTCGCGCATTCGTTGTTTCTTTCTTTCTTCTCTCTCATTATCTTCTATCCTTCCTCAATTTTTTTTATGTTTTCTTTAGTCTGGTTGTAGAAGAGGGAAAAAGCTCTTTCGTTGGTTCGTCTTCAATTCCGCGTCTCTGTACCGTTTCACGAAAATCGTCCGCGAACGAAACTCATCTGCGAATTAACGGGACGCTCGTGCATGTACATACATACGAGATACGCATACACAGACACACAGATACAGATCGCCGTGATGTAATTTCGGCGGGCGCACCGGAAACCGTAATCGCACGTGCTCGTTACGTGGAACATAATTACGCGGCGTTGGTCGGCGAATTCCGCTCGTCTCTCGCAAGACCGTCCCGCAAAAATTTTGAGATACTTTCGGTTCGCGGTGTGACGAATGCGGCGTCGCGGTCGCAACCGATATATATATACATATATATATATATATGTATATATATGTATATGTTACAGAATACATTATTATTATTATTATTATTATTATTATTAATATTATTACATGGTTACTATTATTATATTATTATTATTGAATGAGAGCAATAACGCGGACGCGCGTGTACACACACGATTAATTGCGAGCTGTACATGCTTAATGCGAATCTAGTCAATTCGATTCGTTGAATCGTAGCACCGTTCCAACGCGATAAGCCGAGTCCCTTTGCGCGCCGATTTAATTCGGCGATCCTGCAACCAAATCGGTTCATTATTCACAAAGAAATTCCACGAACTTCGCGAACCTTGATATATACGTCCTCCAGGAGCCAACATTCTGCAGACAACCGTGTTGGTCGTCAGTGACTTAAAAATCATTGTCATGATACTAGTAGCTCTTAATATCAATTGATTTGTTCTGAAATCAAGTAAAGTTATAGTGTAAGGTGCAAACTTCATTGTCAAGTAACTAATAATAATTGTCCATCGCTCTGATCGTTTACACGAATGCAATAAGCAAGAGAGAGAGAGAGAGAGAGAGAGAGAGAGAGAGAGAGATGCTCTTTGGAAAAAGTCTTTCTCGTTGCTCTCGAGGGCGTAGATCGAGATCGTTGAATTCGTTGGGAACAACGCCTTTGTGAATAATTAGCTGAAAATCGTATCGTCGGAATCCAGAGGTCCGCCTGTAGAAGACGCTGGCGGCTGCGACGTAATTGGAGGTAGCCGACCGTGAACGACCGACCACGCGACGTTCCTAATTAGTATCTCGTGCGAAAGATCCGTGAGCGCGCGCGATTCGTCGAGAAAAATGAAAAACGCACAGGCAGGATCCACGGCCGACGAAGAACGATCGTAAACGCGCCTCGCCGCACAATGGGCCAAACTGACGAATTCTCTGTCGAAATCAAAGAACTTTCGATAGAAATCAGATAAAGCGACGATTTCTTTTTTAAATTAAAGCTGAAATATTGCAGAACAAGGGAAAAGTAGAGAGATTACAATCTCTTCAACGAAGGAATTACGATTTCATTAGTTCTTTTCGCACAAATCGATACTTTCCAAAAAAGATATGTTTCGTGATATAGGTCCTTTAATGATTAAAAATCGTCTGCATCAAAATTTGTATTGGATAAGTTGAAATTTTCTTGTAACTTCGCTGGTTTAACACAGACTTTCATAGTTAAAGAACGTCCGTACCGTAATCTCTTTATTTTTCCATATTCTGCAATATTTCAGCTTTAATTTGGAAAAGAAGTCGTCGCTCTATCTCATTTATTGTTTGGCCCACTGTGCGCCGCCTCTCTGCTCGCTGTTCGCGTCGACGAACCTTTGCTATCACAGAACATCGAGAGTTTTTTCCATGTACAGACTGAGCCACGCGCCGTTAACCTGTTAAACGAGCGACGACATCGCCCATCCCGTTCTCGTTAATCATATTTCAATAATCATATTTAACGAGGGAGAATCCTGGTGCAGCGGTGCTCGGTTTCGCAAGATATCTTTCTTTACGTTGTATTCGTTCGTTGAAGTGTGTTTTGCTTCCAGCATGCCTGTCTATCAGTCCCGGACGTTTATGCGAACACGTTATGAGAACGTAAACATTGAATTTGCCCTGGCAACTGTTTCAAACCAGTTTCGGACAGCAGATTTAACCCTTCCACTTCCGTGGAAGAGATATCTGGTCATCATCGTGTCGCACAATATCAATTTTACAAAGTCTTCTCTTTGTTAATTTTATACAAGTAATCGATTTTTAAGACACGTCACCGTTGGTTAATCATGATAAATATAAAATACTCCATATTTGACACAATCAAAGTTTTTATTGTTTATTTCGTGTGGAATGTAACGAAACAATTTTTACAGAAACAACTGGTTTCCTTTCGTCGGCCATTTCTGTTTCGCTGACTACACATTCTATTGTTGGACGAGATCTTTTTCTGTGGGTTGTATTGTTGTATATTAGATCTCCTACATCGATTACAATTATCCCCCTCTGCATTCCATACAAAATAAACAATACAAACTCTGATTGCGTAAAATATGGAGTATTTTTGTATTCATCGTTTTCAAACACCTTCCACCAATGACGACATGTCGTAAAATTCGATTACTTGTGTCAAATTTTTCAATGAAACGCTTCGTATGAATAATAAATATAAGATTTCTCATCATCCATAGAATTGTACGACGAAATCATGATGACGAGATATCTCCGAAAGGGTTGAATTATGCAGATCGAACCGAGTGCTGTCGAGACCTTTGTATCGAATCGCGACGAGTCGTTTTCGTTGAGGGATCGCGCGAAGTTAGGGAGGATCGGTCGTTTAACGGGTTAAGCTTCTCGCTTATGAAGTTTGTAAAGCTTTTTTCTAACGGAGTGCATATTGAATAGTTCTATTGTATCGTAACCGCGTCGTCGAAGGACACTGCACGGGATAAATAATTTAAGTGATCCGACAGCCGGGACGCGTTCCCGATCGATTCCCGGATCAATCGGGCAGGCATCCTCGCTCTCGCAACCTCGCACCCGCTACAGCCATATATTATAGCCGTTCTCTCGTTGCAGATTCCGTTTTATCGTCAAGTCGTCCGCGAGTGAGTACACACACACACACACAGGCGTTGAAAACACGCGCGACTTCTCCGCGAACTCGCGCGACACCTTCGCTGTGAGAATATTTCGTACGTTACCGTGATTTTTACATAGTTATCGCGTTATTATGTTGTCTCGTTGATTATATTTGATTGCCGCGTTTCGAACAATCGAGGATCCACGGGTGCCGGGCGCCGATCGACGCGCGAACCAGTTGATTTTAGATGCATGCCTGATGATATCGGCGCATCCTTTTTTGTCGCTGATCGACGCTGTACAATTATGCATCTGGCATGATTATATATATAAATAAAAAAAAAAATGAACGAAACGTGGGAGCGCTCGCGCACGCCCGTTCCAACGAACCACGACCGACATGCAACAACAACAACAACAACCAAGAAAAACGAATCCGTAGAGATTCCGCTCGACACATACGTATATACATAGTTTGTTGGTTCGCGTTCGTGCGCGAACGCTCACGGTTCACAAGAATTATACATAAAGTATAAATATATTATATATTGACTATCTACGATAAGCGAGAAACATTTATCTCGAGTAATCACATAGAATGTGTTGAAAACATTTAAAATGATGCACAGGGTATAGATGAGAGAATCGTTGATATAATAACTGATGTCTATATAATGAATGTTTCTTTTGTTCTCTATCGGCCTCAAGGACACAATGCCGCGTACGATCGACAATTACTATAGTAGATGTTTTTTCAGAATCCATTCCGATTCCGAGGTGGAACAGTTATAGCATAAGTGTCTGTCGGTGTTAAACGTTTTCATCGATGATTAAATGAAATGAACCGAACAAAAGGGAATCATATGTGACAGGAGAATTTCAAAATGAGGGAGTGAGAGGGACACAGTGTATTTGTGATACAGAGAGAAAGGAAACGAGAGAGAGAGAGAGAGAGAGAGAGAAAGCGTGTGTATGCGTGTGTGTTTGAGAAAGACAGCGAGAGATAGAGCGAGAGAGATATAGAGAGAGAGAGAGAGAGAGAGAGAGAGAGAGAGAGATGCAGGCGTGAAGGAAGCGGAAACGAACGCGTTGCCGTGCCGAACGGAACCAGCCATCGCTATCAACTAATTGAACATTTCGTCGATTAATCGAATTAACTTGATTGTAAATTGATCGCTAAGGATTAACTATTAAGTATAAATATATTATACAGATTTAAGTGGTTTCGCTGTTGATCGTATCGAAATAAACAAACAAACAATGAAAAAAGGAAAATAATAATGATAATACAAGCAAACACAAACAAAAAAAAATTACGTTAGAACGACGACAACGGGAGAGTAAGAGAGTAAGAGAGCAAGAAAGAAAAAGAAAGAGAGGAGAGAGAATCGAGAGAGAAATTGCACGAGCGAGTTTGAAAACAGCTCGGGCCTGCAAATCGGCCTGCCAACGTATTTTTTAATCGCTTCGCTATTCTACCTAATCGAACTTAGTATGCCAAACATACACACAAACACGTGTATGAAAAACTTGTGCGTCCAGGCGATCATATATCGATTTACCACCGTCGTGACAGATCCGAAACGTGGTAAAAACGATCGCAAGCTCAAATCAAACGGCCGCTTCTACCTTTCGCGAGAACGTCTGTCACGATTCCGATTCGATCGAGAGATCAATCTCCACAAGTCGACCAACTCGATGTAGATTTGACGAGTGTTAGAAAGGAGGGCTGGTCGATCACACGTTCAATGTTTCCTCGCAGATCTTCTTTCTCTTCTTTCGTTGTGCCCACACCTACCTAGATTCTTCTCCCAACACAGTGACTCACACTAATATTCGGACACCGTTGAAGAGACGATCAGTTTCTTAATACTGGATCATACAGTTTGAATTTTTTTGAAAAGTTAGAACAATTGGTACACTACGCAACGCGAAAGAAATTTTTTTTAAAAATTGCAAGTTGTCGGAATTGTAGAGAAAATACTGAAAGTTGTATTGTGCAACTTTTTCATATGGCCTTATATGGAAAATTCAGAAAACACGTTTCATAGATCTGTATCAATTGGATATATTCTGAAAATTTCACGAAAATCGGTCGACATTGCAATGATTTATAAACGTTTAAAGATGGTGAAAATTTCAATTTTTCACCATTTTCGGCCTCCAACTGTAATAAATCAACCGATTTCGATGAAACTTTCACAATGCACCTAATTTACACGGATCAACAAAACGTATTTTTACAATTTTCAATATAGGCTCGCACAACAAAGTTCTAAAATGTAACTTTTAGTATTTTCTGTACAATTCTACCAATTGCAATTTTTCAAAAGATTTCTTTCCACATCGTGTAGTAAACTAATTGGTCTAACTTCTCACAAATGTTCGAATCGTATAGTGGAATATTAAAAAGTTATCGTTTTCTTGAGAGCGTCCGAATATTAATGGGAGTCGCTGTACGAACAGTCACTGGCATTGGTATCGCTGGACTGCGGGTTTTATGCGTTCATAAGAAAAAATTAGCAGATCCGATTTAAGGACCATTGTCATTCTATTTGTTGATGCAGAGAGGCTTTGATTTTGCATTCAGATCTGCGGTCTAAATATCACTGTGCAACACCAATAATAGTTTGCCATGTCCACTGGGCGATTCTTTTAGAGTTCGTCATTGTAAAATCAAATCCGGAAGCCGAATTGAAAGAATGAAAAAATGTCAACGTACGAAAGTTCGGGTTTGAGTCGAAAGACAGAAGAAGGGACAAGAGACTTTTCAGAAGAATTAGAACAATTCCGCTTCCGGATTTGGTTTTCGAATGAGAATGATCGTTCTCTCGAAAATGGACTCGCGATGATACAAAACCGGTGGATGGATCGCCACACTTTTCAGTGCCTGTTCCTGCTACGACTATCATAACGGAGTAGTACCAGGGCTGGAGATCCAGCCTTTCGATCGATAGAGATGAACAGAGCCACCGGATCGCGTTGGCGCGCGCGCGAAATTGATTCGAGAACAATAGAGAGAACAACGAGTCCCGAGAATATTTCGAGGAGAAACATTTCATCCGATCTCGGAGAGTGCATCATCGTTTTCGAGGGTTCGCTGCAGCCGCTAACGAAGCCCCGTTGCAACGAGCGTCGAGATTCCCATTCGTGAAGGGTTCATTGCTGATCCGCGGCCAAAGAGTGCGCCAGCTACCCCGAATGTCCACTTTTTTACCAACTGCGTTCTCTATTCCGAATGCGCGAGTTTCTCGCTCTGGTGCCAGTGAACGGCACTTTGCAATCGTTCTCGGTCTCGCCTGGTCTCGCCCAGTCTCGCCGAGAGCAACCGAGAGACACGAAGTAGATAACTTCGACCTCCGATAACTGCTCCAAGTCCTTCGTGATCGCGTGGATCATCGAGAGGCAAAGCTGTGCTCGAAATCGGGCGAAACATGTTGTTCGCCTATTTGTAATCTCGCGGTGTCCTGACTCGAATCCGATCGTCAGATAGAAGACGTGTACACCTATATTTCTTTCGTGGAACCGCAATTAGCCGTACCCATTCCCCCTCCCCCCGGAATGATCTTCTCGACAATGATCGTATTGTAATCTTCTTTCGCTATAAACTGTCCAAAGATAAGCGCAACGACTTTATCGAGGGGAGAAAGTATGTGATTGTATTGTAGAGCGTCGCGCGAAACCTTAGCTAGAAAAGAAAGGAACACCGAGGCCATCAGTGTATGCGTTTCAATTGTACGGTATACATGGATGAACGACATCGCGACGCGCGATACCTCTTGTACATTTTAAACCGAACGAAAACTCTGGAGACAAACTTTTCTCTTTCTCGACTCGCATTAACGGAGTCATTGGCAGTTTGTGTCAACAAATAAACTGATTCGTTAAAACGAAACGACCCAGACCCTATTATTTCCTTCTAGCTGACAATTTTGCATGACCCGTCCTTGATCGTTAAATAACAAGCAGAGTCTGTGCGGATGTCTGGAGATGACAATTTTCATCTCTACGCTACTATTCTTCTGCTACTTCAACGAGTCGGTAACTGCATTTTTAATTTGTATTACGATTTCGGCGCATGGTCGATAGACGGCGTCGAAATTTGGGCTGCAGCGAATGTCGATAATGTGAATTCCTATTTCATCGATGCTATTAGTTCGCTGTTTTACCGACAGCATTGATATTGACGCCGGACGGGTGGTACAACCGGACAAGGGATAACTCTACATGTCAAAATAAGTTGAAAAAAAGGTATAACATTTTCTCGTTTGACGCCTATCAAGCTCTATCTATCCGGCTATCAAAGTCTATCTATCTATTTTATGGGAAATTGGAGAAGCTCCTCCAAGAAGTTACGTGACTTTTCCTAAATTCCTCGATTAGTCTCGCCCCTTAGGATTTCGTCAAGGATCTCCGTGGAAACTTCCCGCTGTTTACTTATCAAAGATAGAGAATACGAAACAACTTGTTTTTTCATGAGCTTACTGCAGATGCATTTAGCGAAGAAGCAATATTTGTTTATGCTCCTTGTGTTGAAATATTCTCTGAATTATTGCGGGGTTTCGTACAGAGCCCTTTTTTGCAATTTGTCTCTTGAAACTTTATAAACAATAATAGTGTACGTTTTTACAGAAGAAATTTTTTTCTTTACACTTTTTCAAAAAAAGGCCTCGTACACTACCCCGCAATAATACAGAGAATATTTCAACACATAGAGCATTTGGAAAAAGTGTACAGAAAAAAATTTCTTCTATAAAAACGTACACTATTGTTGTTTATAAAGTTTCAAGAGAAAAATTGGAAAAAAGGGCTCTGTACGATACCCTGCAGTAATTCAGAGAATATTTCAACACAATGAGCATAAGGCTCATAAGTAGTACAGCATAAGTAGTAGGCTCATCGAAAAAACAAGCTGCTTCGTAATCTCTGTCTTTATCTCTCCTGCGAGAAACATATCCTTCCTCTCTATCTTTGTTTCTTAGTTCATCTTTACGCCGATGGTGGTATATGTTCGCTCCCACGCACCCTTAAGAATACTCTATAACGTCGCATCTTGCTCTCTGCATAGTCTGTGCTTCAGAACAGGCTAAAGTGTCGGTTCATTGTGTCCATCGATAATTGTAATTACAATTTTAGTTTATAATGCCGCTAGAAAATCTTGAAGAAGAGGGTTTGGAGAAGAACCCAAATTTGGAATTGGCGCAAACGAAATTTTTGTTGAGTTTGCCCGAACACAAAGATGATCCTTCGTTAAAGAACAAACTTTTAGATGCCATCAAAGCAGAAAGTGAGATTGCATCTTTTTCATTGTTTTGAATACTGCGATATATTGACATATTTGGTTAGCTTCGGTTACAATGCGCTATTATTGAATATTGTTCATTCAATTATTACTTTTACTAACGCATCCTCGTTTATATAGAGATATGTTCGATACACTGTTGAGATATTTACCCTAACCTCTTTTGTCTTTGATCTTCTGTAAAGTTAGTGTGATACAGGATGTTTTTATTACTTCAGTAATCCCTGAATTTTATGATTGATAATTTTATATATTTGTTTGTTTAATGTATAATCTATATTTGTGATTTTTACAGACATGGCTCCGTTTTATGAAGACGTATGTAAAGATTTGGATTGGTCCGTGGACGAAACCCTTCTGGCTGAAATGAAAGCACGCAATGCGCAGAAATTGAAAGACCTCGATGACGCGATCGAGGACGCCGAAAAGAATTTAGGAGAAATGGAGGTTCGCGAAGCGAATCTGAAAAAGTCTGAGCACCTTTGCAGAATAGGCGATAAAGCGGGTGCTATCTCTGCATTTCGAAAAACCTATTATAAAACTGTGTCTTTGGGACATAGATTAGATATCGTATTTCATAACATTAGGATCGGATTGTTCTATTTGGATCACGATCATATTACAGCAAGCATAGAGAAAGCAAAGAGGTATGAAAACATTAAAATTAAATTCTTGTATAACGATACTATGTAGGATACCAAAAAACATTTTTGTAATCTTATTAATGTAGTTTAATAGAAGAAGGTGGTGACTGGGACAGAAGAAACAGACTGAAGGTTTACCAGGGAACATACTGTATAGCGGTGCGAGATTTCAAAGAAGCTGCAAATTTCTTCTTGGATACAATCAGCACGTTTACGAGTTACGAGCTGATGGATTACAATACATTTGTTAGATACACAGTATACTTAAGTATGATCAGTTTACCACGAAACGAACTCCGTGATAAAATTATCAAAGGCTCCGAAATTTTGGAAGTACTTCATAGTAACCAGGATGTAAAAGTTTACTTGTTCTCTCTGTACAATTGTCAATATGCTGATTTCTTCAAGAACTTGGGTATTGTTACATTCTTTCGAATAGATAAAAACCTGCTTATTGTGCAAGCGAGAACATGTAATCGCATGACGATTCTTTTTCAGCACATGTCGAAGGCTTGCTGCGTAGGGACTATTTAGTATTTCCTCATTATCGGTATTATGTTAGAGAAATGCGCATTCTTGCGTATACACAACTTTTGGAATCGTACAGATCTTTGACGCTACAGTATATGGCAGAAGCTTTTGGCGTCACGGTGGAGTACATCGATCAGTAAGCTTCGCAAGCTAGTTAATTGTAATCAGATTTGGGCGTTAGACGCAGAATTAATTGATTAATTGATTTTAATAAGCTAGAAAAATATTACATTGATGTTCTTTAATTCTTTTAATCTATCTAGTTTTGTCATAAATGCATAAAGTCCGCAGTCTAATCATTAGTTACGTTAAATATTGCCCAACTCTGATTAAAAGATATAATCAGTCTTTGTAACATCAATTGTTTTCTTGCAGGGAAATATCACGTTTCATTGCAGCCGGAAGACTGCATTGTAAAGTTGATCGTGTTGGCGGAGTAGTCGAAACCAATAGACCGGATAGCAAAAATTGGCAATATCAAGCTATGGTCAAACAAGGGGACTTGCTGCTTAATAGGGTGCAAAAATTGTCACGTGTTATTAATATTTAATTATATACAAAGAATAAATCGTGATGATTCAATATCAAACCACAAGACCTACTCATTTTTGCGTGCTTGAAATAATTCTAGATTAATTTGTAACATACTTAATATTAATTTTGTATCAAAGACCCTCATTATAATTATTCAATTTTATGGTAAAAATACACATTAAATACGTCTATTCATACAAAATGTGTGCGTCTTTCTGTACCTACCTACAAATAAAGCAATATTATTTCGTAAAACAACTAATTCAAAACTATATTATGTAGAATAACAAAATAATCGCAACGATTTGCGGTTTATCAGATTAAGTACGGTAATTTGATATCTTTTTCAATATGGCTTTAGCCGTCGTTCGACTTCCATCAATATATGTGAGTTCTTGAATAAATATTTATATATTTCTACAGAAAGTTTATTCTTAAAATAAATGTTTATTTCGGATGTGAAATATTTAATGCGATTAACGATTATTAATTAAAATATTTTATTATGAATCACAGCTGACGATTCAATTTACAGTTAAAGGTACATTTATACTGTTCCGTTCAGTATAATATTTGAATAATACCTTCTTTGTTTAATTTCCGATACGTGTCTGGACTGATACGATCGGAACACGCGCGCGCTATTGAGGCACATCCACCACCAATCACCATCGAGCTGCAGCCAGAAGACAAGCCACACGACGAATCAACGCCTGGAAAGAGATCCGAACTTTCCTATTGGCCAAGGAAAGAAAGCTGGAAAAAGATTTAAACTCCAGGACGAGGCAGATATGGGGCAATTCAACCAGAATCACAGAATAACGCAGAGTTCAAATTAAATAAAGTCTGTCTTTATCTTCACTTCGCTGTTCTAAGTTATTTTTTCGGCGAACCTTCCACGAGCAGAGCGCCTCAGCGCTCCACGGGCACCCGAACCTACATAATTCCTCAATCCCATCACACTGCATCACGGAACTTTTAGCGATGTTGGTATTTCAGATCACTGTTAGTTCCACGTTATCCCCGCGCCTACCTGTGCCTACTTGCCTGATGTTGCTGAATAGCACAGAGGCTGGCAAGTCTTTAATAGTATTGAATAGTATGTATCTCGTCGGTGCCTCTATAATACACCGTGATGTGATCACGGACCTTAGGTCAGTGGATGTGATCCCTACCATGAATGATCCCTACTCTACCTGTCTATATACCAACAGATACCAAATACTAAATACCATTGCCACCGAGTGACTATGTCATCCATGCAGGCCACAGATTCTGCTAAGATACGAACATTACTATTGCAAATAACAACTTCGATGCACCTAGCGGTGTATTCATCAAACATCCATCGAAGCGGCTTTTTTCCTTCAGAGTGCCCTACCCATATCCTGAATAATCGAACCACGCCCGTCAAATTTCTTTTTGTGAATTTCAATATTTTTCTGACTCGCTGCAAATACTTATTTAGTAAATATTTCAAGTAGACATGGCAAAAAGTATTACAAGACCCTGTTGTCACATCTTGGAGAACAATGAAATACAATATACAATGTGTCTCGTTGGTTCGTCCACAGTGTAGTGAGAGACCATTCGTTCATTGATTCACAGATGCATAACGCATTCGTAAAGAATGTTTAGTTTTGTATCCGGTGCTTAGTGTCATCAACGAGGAGGACATATCCTAAAAATCGTATTACCATCTTACACAATCTACAATGATACTGTTGTCGTTGCTTTTTTATTTTTGTACACGTGTACTTAGTCAAAAATACGAGGGTTGTTTTATAAGTTCCGTGTCGGATCCCGATTTACCAACTCTTATATTAAGTCATGCTAGTGTGCCAGCGGAATGTATTAAAGAATGTCGATCACGTTATTATATGTAAGGATTATAATTATAATATGATTTCATCCGTTAATAAATAAAACGATAACACAGACACATTTTATACACGCTTTCTCAGGTTTGCCGGATTAATGAACGGTCAACAATGTTATTGCGGTAGTAACTACGGAAGGAAAGGTATGTCTACCTCTTGCGTCCTTCATTGTACCATGGATCCAAATAATTATTGCGGTAGCCAAGAAGCGATGAGTATATATTCTACAGGGCAAAAAGGTATCTTTATTAAGTGTTACTATAAAAGATCGATTAACATTTTGTATCTATGATTTTAATATAATTGTAACTTGAACATTTCAGGTCCTAGTCCACCGAGAGGTGCACAGATAGTTCGCAGTAAACCTAGTAGCTTGGAAATTACATGGGAACCACCCAATATATTTAACGGAAATATTATATTTTACACTTTGAAAGCAACAGTCATTCAGACGCATGCTTCTGATTTGTTACCGACCGTAGAAAGTCAAGTACAAGGAGAAGCTTCAAACAATACTATTTTACAAGGTTTACAGCCTGGGACGAAATACAATGTGTCCATTGTTGCTACAAATACTCAAGGGAGTAGCGAGTCCGCCTATATTTCAGGCTGGACGCTAATAGCTCCGCCTAATAAACCAGCTATTCCAAAAGTAATAGAACAAAAGGGCACTACTATGATTGTTTTACTCTCGGAAGGGAGTAGCGATTACGGGCCCGTTACCGCGTACAGAATACTTGTCGTTCAGCCTGGTATAATACCTCCGTTAGGACCGAACGTTACATATTATAATTATGAAAAATCAATGGAGAAAGGGCTAGGATATTATATTACAGCAGAATTTATATCCTCCGACTTTTACAAATATAAAACGTTTACAGTCGGAGATGGTAAAATGATTGGAGGATATTATAATGCACCATTGAATGCTCAAATTGTCCCGCGACTAGGGTTGGCAGTGATTTCTAGATTTCAGAGGGAAGAACAATTTGCTTATTCCGACCTAGTCACCAATATGAAAAATTATAGCGAGAACGAGAATAATGAAATGGATGCCATAACAATTGTTCTTTGCGTTGCGATTGGTATTCTAGGAGCGCTGTTAATAGGATCAGTAGTACTATACTTCGCTTTACGACGACGCCATGAGAAATTTCGTATGACAAAACTTCCGGAACAGCAAGAACTCACGTTGCAAGGACCACTATACGAAATTGAAAATATAGCATACATTCCAGATGATGTACCCGAAAGGGTTAATCATTATCAAGAACTAAAGAATAAAGTGTGGACTATACCGCAAAATGTATTAACAATTAACGACACTGTAATACGTAGAGGAAGATTCGGTACCGTCCACACAGGCACAATTGAGAAGGATGGTGCATTTTCTTCCGTAGCTATTCATAATATAGCGGATAAATTGTTAAAGACATCCGATAAAAAAAAAATGTTAAGAGATTTAGATGTTTGTATCAGAGCATCTCCAATGAAATACCTTGCAGATCTTGTAGGAACTTGCGAAACGCAAGACACCTTGTACGTTGTACTCGAACTACCTGTTCAGACATTGAAGAGCCGATTGATAGCTGCTAGATCTGGAAATATGTTTCCAGTTAATCAGATACTGCCTATAGGATCGATGATAGCGTCAGCTTTGCAGCATCTCGAGCATTGTAAAATTGTACACGACCATCTATGCGCGCGAAACATAGGTATTTGCAACGATTGGACACCTAAAGTAATGGGTCATGGAATCTCGAAATACGCATTGGAAGAAATGAAATACACTCGATGGACAGCTATTGAATGCCTTGGTAATAAAAAGAAACACATACCGGGCGTTGTTTGGGCGTTCGGTGTGCTTTTATGGGAAATGCTCAGCATGGGTGGCACACCGTATTCTAATTTCACGCTTGACAGCGAAGTAGAAGAAGCGATCCAACAAGGAACTAGATTACCTCAATTAATAGACACTCCCGATCCACTTTACGAAGTGATGTCATCTTGCTGGCATACGGATAGTAGAGAAAGACCAACATTTTCAGAACTTACAAGATTGGTAAATATTATCATTAATTGTTTTATATCAAAGGTTAAATATCTTTTTATCGATACATGTTTAATTGTGTTTTGTATTTTAGGACACCTTAAGCATTTGCCCCATCGTTTCGATTACGGAACCATATATTCCAGAGTTAGAATTATACTAACTTCGTCGGTGAGCAAGTGTTCATATTTTTATAAGATTTACGTAATATTTATTAAGTGTTGTACATAGTTCTATATTTACAATACTTTTAAACATTATCATCATTTACTTTATGCAGTTACCATATTTTTTTTACAACTTTTTATATTTATTTTAAAAATGAACTGTATTACACAAGTATTACTAATATAATACTATCCGTCCACAAAATTTAGAATAAGGCTAAACAATACATTTTTTTGCGAAATATAATTTTCTACTTAGAAAAAAGATGAAACAGTGATAATATAGCTAGAATTAAATATTTTCAAGCTCATAAAATGATTATGATGCAGCAAAGTACTTATCAACTTAAAAGCAATTATTATACAATGATCTATCGAGTTATTATTTTACGTATTTTTATTCAATTTTAAGTGCATCTTTTTTGCCTAGTCTGACTTTTTTTTAATATTGCATATCAAAAATTATACATATATACACACACATAATCATTCCTTCAATTCATAAAATGTTTACAAGATGGTAATTAATTTATAAATTTATTACACATTTTGCTAAGAAATTATGCGTAAGAGAATAAAATGATCTCAAACTTTATATATGTACATAATACATTGACTATCAGTATTCATTGTAAATTTGATTTATTGTTTATCTTAAACTTAAGTTTAGCTGTGCGTGTTCTATATGTATTTATAAAAAGTTTTAATATTGTGTAATGTATTTGCATTTAACTTTGTACGCAGTGTTAAAGAGAAATACTTTAATACAAGACTTAATTATAATATTTTTGCACCAACTATAAAATCTGTGTATTTTACTTTGAGTGTATATTGTCCATTTCAGGGTGAATAATAAAACTGAATTAACACAACTTTTGTTTATAAGTGTATACATGCATACACGTTTATATAAACAAGATAATATAACAGCGTCATCCCACGCGAAATAAATTACTTTTTACGACCAATATAAAATATTTCAAATATTGCCGCCTTTTCCAACGTTTCCAATTTTTTGCATACAGCTTCGTCTTTCTTTTCTTGGATACTCTGTGTGTGTATATTTACACTTTTTTAAATGTAGAATGTAGATACAGAGATATACTCTCTGGTAGATATTCTTACAATATCTGACTGAATGTGTATAAATTTATCGAACATAAACCAATAATTTTAAAAACATG
Organism: Lasioglossum figueresi; assembly: GCA_028455805.1. Lineage (NCBI taxonomy): Eukaryota > Metazoa > Arthropoda > Insecta > Hymenoptera > Halictidae > Lasioglossum > Lasioglossum figueresi. The sequence continues at coordinate 7,256,859 of CM052195.1, read as the reverse complement.
ATATAAAAGGAAAGATCATTGAATACATTTGTATCCAGTTCATGTGTCCCAAAGAGTATATGTAATTATACATAACCCAATATAACCACGCGTAAATATGGCTGTGACAATGTTTACACGTTTTACAAATATACGAAATGTAATGAATGTCAACAATATTAGTGCAGTTGGAGGTGCATTAAGTGTAAAACGACATTCGGCAAGTTTAAATTGTTTTTTATTATTTAATGTATTACTTAATTTTAATCCATTTTCGATATGTGTTGCTTTTATAACCTTCAAATTGATCAAATACTATTCTAATGATTTTAGGATGTTAAATCTAAACATTATACCACCACAGCGGCGATTGAAATGGAAAAAGTAATAATTAGCGAAGGGCAAAAACCAGTTAGAAGACTCAGTAAAGCTATGAAAATGTATTTGGAAAAATCTAAAGAATATTGTAAGTTTCGAATATTGTAGTATTCTGTAAGAATATCGTTATTGTTATTCACGTGAATATATGTATAAAGCGACTATTTATTATTATTAGATGCACTTATCGAAAAGGAGACGGTCAAATATGAAATTGGAAAGCGACATTTAGCTAACATGATGGGCGAAGATCCAGATCAATTTAAGGAATCGGATATTAAAGTATGCAGTATTTATTGGATATGAGGAATTATAATATAACGGAACAAACGTAAATGATGGGATTAATGCGTTATTAACGAAAACCACCTATCTTTTATAGAGAGCGATAAGGTATCTGCTTCCTTCTGGTATTTATGATTGGAGAGCACGTCCCATCATGTGTCATCCAACGAAAATATATGGAAATCGGAAAGAAGCGCAGTTCGATGAAACTGGTAAACCGCATCACTGGTTATTTTATACTTGCAAACCGCAATATAATCAAATATTATACGTAAGTAACACTGTAATTTATATACATTTGTCTAAGTCGTTTCAAACGTACGAAATGCAATATTTTCTGTAGTCAAAGAATATTTTTGTGTGTAGAACGTCGCAGAGTTCTTGAAAAATTTAAATGAAAAGGAAGATCGAATGATTGAACAAAGGAAACTACCTTCCGCCGAGGATAAATTGTAAGATAAAATTATTTTGCTACATTTGTTTTGTTTGATAAAAGTATTTAACATTACCGATCATTGCAGTAATGCATTGGGATCCAGCTGGATAACGCAAAAAGAATTAGAAAACAAATTATTGGAACAACTTACCCCACGAGAAGCAAGTACAATATAATTTTAATTTTGTCTCCTATTTTCGTAATATATTTCCTCCAAGATTCTTATATGTTTCCATTTATTTTAGTACGAATACTTTACTAAATCCATGGACAGATTGACAGAACATCCTTTGTCTGCGCATAATTCTGAATTCATTATGCAATATAGGAAAATAATGCAAAGTATTATTAAAAATTTGAAGCTTCCACAGGTACGCAATTTGGTAATAATACATATATGTCACAATTAATTTGTTTCGTTTAAAAAAAACAGTACGCATTTTTATTACAGCTCCAATATGATACGAACGATAGACCTTTTGTCGTAATCGAGTGTAAGTATTAAAATATTCACATTTATATAGTATTTTGGAAAAGTAAGAGCAATGCAATTTCTTTTTATATTTCATATTAATTCAATTTTTAATATGTATAATGTATTTTTTACTTAATATATTATTTGTTTAGATAAAATAATTCTATATATTACATAGTATGAAATGGAAGCAGATTGGAATTAATTTGAAATTTCAGTGTATACCACATTTTGTTGTTTTAATCTATTGTCTACGATTATCTACTATAGCTTATCAGATTTTTATATTTTTTAGCATGTAAGAGAAAATCTGCAATAGCAGAAGTTAAAGTGACAGGCCAAGGATCTGGAAGGATTACTATAAATGGACAGAACATATCCTACTTTCCTCTTGTGCAGGACCGCGAACAGGTAAGTTTTTATAAATAATTCGAATAACAGGTAATTTGTATAATAGTAAGAATTTTGTGTTTTCATAGTGTTTATTTTGACTTAAGAAACATTTCCTACTATCATTCAAACCTAGAAAGCCCTTTTTCAGTATTAATAGTTATACATCTAGCTCGTTTACTAAGGTAATTAACAAAAAATCATTAAAGTTTATTGTGAACATTACGTAATATGTTATTGATATCGAAATTCTATACAAAAATAATAATGATTCGATAATTTAGAATTATGAATATTTATATAATATTTATATAATATTTATTCGTATACGAATAATCGCAAGTGTGAGAGTTACAAATTGTAAGTTACATATATCAATAATGATTTTCACATTGCATTTAATTTCGTGTTACAATCTCGTATGAAGCTTCTCACGATGCGATCAATACGGATCCGATTAAAACGGTTATTCCAAGGATAAATAGTTAAGCAATGATAAACAGAACAGGCATGCGAACACTGTTCGTTTTTAGCATCCTGTTGGTATCCAAGTATGTCCAATGAAATTTCAAGATTCGTGCGATACTTTCGTTCCGGAGAAATTGTATTTTATAATTAGCATTTATCGCTTCAGGGCTTTCCACTTTTTGTATTTCGTTGCTTTGACTGATCAAGCAACTATAATACATTCGATCGTGAAAGTCTGATATAAGGCGATTATAAATTGCCTCGAAGAATTTTCTCCCTGAAACAGTTGACAGTTTAACTATATTCCTGATTTATAGGATTTAAAATATAACTGTGGTTGTGCTATTTATCAACGTTATTCGTGAATGAACTTGATGATCCTCCCACCATCTTGAAACTGTGATTACGAAGATGAAAACTTGTGCAACGAAAAGAAGAAGATGCTCTACAAATTCCATTAGAAAACATTTTGATAATATCGCAAATTCGGAGAAATCCAGAATTGGTATAAAAATTAAAAGTTCCTGTCATACGAATTATTCGCATCTTTAGTGTGAAGTGTCACCGATGTATAGTTCGAAAATGACGCGCTAAATTCTTGGCTGACAAACTAAATACATATTGAGAATTATGGAGCAACGAAGATAGTCGCTGTTTTACAGTTGAAACTGTGAAAATTGCTACTACTCAAGAGGAGGCGAAATTGAGCGGGTGTTTTTGGAGGATTCCCGGCAACGTCACTGCGAAATTCTTTGGTAGAATTTGCAAATTGGAGATGTTAGACGAAGCCGAAAATCGGCGAATAATCTGTAAATAATCTGCAACAATTTGCAAGAATCTGCAATAATGTACGAGACCGATGCGGATCGTTGGCATTCCAGATGTACGCGATTTCTCGCGATCTGTACGATCTCAGGACAGACGGTACGTGCAGGAAGCTCGATCCGAGCTCAGTATTAATCGAGCCGTCCGATAGCACGACAGGCTTACGATGTTGTTATGAGACCGGCACTTTGAGTTCGATCAGGTCGATAAAGTTCATCGCACGCGAGAGTCATCGTGATTGGTTTTTTCATCGACATTCTCTTTCGGTAATGAAACACTGCAAAAAATTCGTCACACCGCATAGATCATTAAATCACTCATTCCACGATCTGACAAAATGAAATACTTCCTTCCGCGATTTCTTCTTAATTCGATAACACCGAAGTCAATTCGTCCTTCGAATTCCGTTTCAACTACCATTACTCGATAACATCGAAACGGGCGATAACTATGCAGTTTGTTTAAAAAATTTTGTGGTGCATGAATCGTGTTCCTGATTGCAGGAAAAACAGCAGTAATAGACTGTAGATTGTTGTTATCGTGACTATTTCGTGTATATCATGATTTATTATTTTAGTTTCTGTTAATACTTTGTACATAGTCATTGTTGGAATATTGTTTGAAGTATTAATATTTCAATTCAGTTGTTTACAGGGATCTACGTTTCACATGTCCACTTTCGAAATCTACGAATTTTTTGCATAATTATAAAACTGCGTCACCGATCAAAAATTCACGCGTAGAAAAATATTTCGAAGTTTCTTTTCGATACTTTACGAACTGTTGAAATATATTTTTCGAGGTTCATATAAATATATCAAAATTTCCATACAGCTACATTGTTTCTATTCTTAATAGTTAACGAATTTACGTAAACATTTCACGCACCTTTCTCGCGTCTTTAGATTAGCGTCGGCATGTCGAGAATGTTCTTGTCTTCGCTCTTGAAGGACTCGAACTGTATATAAATAATAGCAATTTAAAGGTAACGGTGCGACACTTCACAGTTATCAGTGTATGTGCCCGATTTTCCAATTGACATTCGCGCTTCACGCAATGCACCTCTGACCAGTCTCAGACGTCATCAAACGTCGTCTGTACTTCTTAGGATTAAACAAAAAATCTCCGTTAGAAGGAAGATTTTTTAACAAGTTATTTAGCATCGATCTTCTAAATGATTGAACAGATCAGTTATTATCGTACATTGATATCGGATTTTTATAGTCATTTAACTGTATATTTATACATATTTAATATTTCTGCAAAGTATTTTTGTATTATTATTTATTATTATTTATTTCTGTAGTTTTCTTACTGTTCAAAAGTTAATTCAATCTTTGATGATCGCGATGTATATGATTTCTACGGAGATAGTCAGCGATGAGTTACTAGACCGCGGATGTTATGCATTTATATAAGAATGTGCGCCATTTCAAACAGTAGAAGGATTAAAAGAATTTCAGAACGTCTATATGTTATTTTGTGGTTTGCAATTGATGGAGAAAATTTGTATCTTGCATAAAGATCGACAGATTATTACATAAACGCATTATTGACATAAACACATTATTACAACACTTTATCAAAGAATTTGTAACAACGAAGGAATTTCGATCACACAAGAAGAAATACGCGGAGGAATTACAGTAACTCGCAGTTCGCAGTACATAATATCCGGACACTTTGTTAAGAGGCAATAACGTTGTCAAGATTGGACCAAACGACTGAATCACAGAACGAGATAAAAAATTTGTAAAAAGCAATCTTTCAAATTTTCATCGCAATTCCGATCATATCCTGCGATTTAAAAAAAAAAAAATTTCACGTCGTGCGGTACACTCTATCTTCTAATTTCTAAAAAAAAAATCAAGTTGTTTAGAGTCCGGTTTGAAAAAAAAAAATTAGTGATCCTCGTCGAAATAGTGTCCAAGTATGTATTACCATGATGAGTCACTGTAACTGACCATTTATCAAATTCCAAGTTTCCGTTCGGGGATCATGCAGCGCTATGCCACGTGAACGAAAGCAACGCGCAATTAGCACTCATAACGATATCTTTGTAGATCAATGATGTAACCGCGTAAAATACAAAGCGCGAAGGATGGCGAGTGATTCGGCGTCACCGTCGCCGAAAAGAAAGGTCCAAATGGAGCGGATCATCGACATGGAGGACGCGACAGTTCCAACGACATCGAAACGGATGACCTCGACGTCGTTGTTACTGACGCGATGGCTGACGACCAGGAACACGCCCCGCGCCGAGCCGGAAACCGCATGGCCGGCGGACGCGTGTACGCTAGAATATGGCACCCCGCCGCCTATCGAGGAGCCACATTGTTATTCGATGTGCGCCAGCGAGAGTTCCTGCACCGAGGAGATGAATTGCATGTTGCAGGTGAACAAAGGTACGATCAGGAACCTTTTGACGGAGCAGATGAGAAGCGTGGGCGGTCGGTTGCATCTCCTCGACGACCTCCAGACGGGCAAGTTGGATTTGACTAATCCCCAGCTAGTCGTGAAAACGTACAAACGCCACGAGATAAACACTCTCCTATTGTACGCCAGCTTGATCGGTCGTCCGGATCTTATCGGCGGTCTCCACGCCTGTGGAGCCGACTTGAATTATTCCGAGCAGGAGCAAGGTCTCGCGCCTCTCCACCTGTGCGCGTTCAGCAACTCGTTGGATGGCGTGCAATACCTCCTAGCCAACGGGGCGATCATGAACCTGGAACGAACTCGAACACCGTTCCACTACGCCGCGTACGGAGACGCGTTCGAGGTAGCTCAGTATTTCCTTCAGCTGGGAGTCCGACAGGAATCCCCGTGTTCCGAAGAAACTGTATTGCACGCGGCGGCCAGGTCGAACTCTCTTAACGTTTTAAAATTATTAGCGCCGCAAAACCCAACTCTGGACAGCCTAGACTGCAACGGATACGGCGCTATACACTATGTGGCGGACAGGGGAGATCCCGATTGCCTAACGGTGCTTCTGGATGCCGGGTGCCGGTTAGACTCGATAACCAGGAAGCGCGATACCGCTCTACACCTTGCCGCGGAAGCCAGTTGCGCGGAGAACGTCGAGATCCTGATCGAAAGAGGCGCGAACGTCCACTTTAAGAACCACAGAAATCAGACGGCCTTGCACATAGCCGCCCGCTCTCAGTCGTTGGAGTGCGTGGAGGTGTTGCTGAAAAAAGGCGGCTGCGACCCCGACATCGAAGACAACGACGAGAGAACGCCCTTGCATCTCGCTTTAGGAAGATCGCTGTTGGCCTACGATGTCACCGAGTTTCTTATCAAGTGGAAGGCGAACGTGAACAAAACCGACAAGTACGGCTACACGCCCCTTCATATCGCCGCTTTGAACGAACTGTCCCAATGCGTCGACATACTGATCCAACGCGGAGCCGATCTAAGCGCAAGGACGAAAGGCGGAACCAGCGCTCTGTCCATCATTCTGCGCAAAACACCCACATCGTTGAACGTGTTCAAGCAGAGGTTGGACACGTCGATCACTCTCCATCAGCACGGGTCCGCCACGGGCGAGGTGGAGCTCAGACTGGATTTCCATCCTCTGCTGATGCACCAGCATCAGGGCGAGATCAGGTATCTGGGCACGTTCGTGAAGGAAGGGTACAAAGAGATTCTGGAACATCCCCTGTGCCAGGCGTTCCTACATTTGAAATGGCAGAAGATCCGGAAATACTACGTGGGCAGACTAATCTTCTACTTGTTCTACGTTCTCATACTCACCGGCTGGGTAATGACTGCTCTGGCGCACAATTGCTACAACGAGTCGCACGGGCAATTAGACACCGCGCAGCCTCCGCTGTGCGCGAACACCACCGGCATCAACGGCTTCCTCTACAGGCATCCCGCCCTGCTCGAGGTCGAATGGTACGCGCTGATGGTGCTGACCATACTCGAGGCGTTCCGAAAGTTGACCAGCATACCGACCTATCTCTCCGTTCGCCAGTTCTTCACCCAGGCCGAGAACATGGTCGAGTGGTGCGTGATCCTGAGCGTGTTCGCCACCTCGTTCATATACACCGGCAGAACTTATCCCTGGCAGAACCACGTGGGAGCGTTCGCGGTCCTCTGCGGTTGGAGCAACCTGATGCTGATGATAGGCCAGCTGCCTATCTTCGGGGCCTACGTAGCCATGTTCACCAGCGTCCAAGCGCAAGTCTTCAAGCTCCTGCTGGCATACGCTTGCCTATTGGTAGGCTTCACGGCTAGCTTCTGCGTGATCTTCCCGCGCTCAAAGTCTTTCAGCAGCCCGCACATCGGTCTGATCAAGGTCCTCGTGATGATGACCGGCGAGCTGAACTTCGAGGATCTGTTCTTCCCCAGAGAGGAGGACGGAAAGTCCCCGGACGTGGGCGGGACATCCTGGATCCTGCTCCAAGTCTCCGCCCAATTGTCCTTCGTGCTGTTTCTTCTGTTCGTTACTATAGTACTGATGAATCTGTTGGTAGGAATTGCGGTGCACGATATCAAGGGGCTACAAAAGACCGCGGGCCTGGCCAAACTCGTCCGTCAGACGAAACTAATCTGCGACGTGGAGACTGCGCTCTTTCTAGGGCTGATGCCTAAAAGGCTGACCAAGTTTTTAAGATGGACCGCTCTGCTTCTGCCGTCCCCTCTCCGAGCCGTGCTCACCGTCAGACCGCTCAATCCCAGAGAGACCAGATTGCCGCGCGATTTGTTATCGGCTGCCCACAAAGTGGCCAAGGAACGGAAGAACGTGTCCGCGACCCTGTGCAGCAGAAAAAGCACCAGCACCGCTTGCACCTATTTCAAGAGCGAACCGTACTCGACGATCAGGAGGACACAGGCCGAGGAGAACATCTTCGCCGACGAGTCCATGGTCCAAGGAGAGCTGTCCGAGCTGAAAAAGATTTGCGAGAGGAATCGGGAGCTCCTGCAGGATCTGTTGCTGGCGTTGATGACGGACAAGCGTTACGGAACGCAAAAGGAAGAGGATGCGGCTAATTAAATCCGCTCCTGCGTTCATGGAATCTTGCCGAGCGACCGTGTATCGTGCGAATGATCTGAAACGCTCCCGGGTTTGGAAAACACGCGCCGCGAGCAACGGAACAAATTCTAATATCGCGTCACGGTCTTAAATTCGAGGCGTCGCGCGTCGGTGATCGTAATTGTTTCTTGCATATCGCCGTCGGCACTGCATCTTTAAGACCTGACGAAATTTCGGAAAAGAAGGAACAATCGATGACGGACAGTATGTATATGCGCTATGTACAAAATCGGCGCGCGAAACTGTCGCGCGAAAGATTGCTGATTAAGCGTTTCGCATATTTTGCATTGCACTTTTCGAAGCGAAATTCGGGGAAACGTGTATGTATGTATGTATGTACTTATGTACTCGTATAATTGACGCGTACATATTTTTCGGTATTCGTTTTAAATTCTCATTATACGCGCGCGGTTCTCGTTCGTTGCAAGCTTTTTTCTTAAACGTTTCATCTACGTATTGATTCTTGGGATGACTGTTGTTAACTGTTACGCATAGCGCACGCGACTACAAATTCAGATCGATGGAAATTATTTATATTTACATTGTTCTACGAATATTCTTCGGTACACCTGAGAAATATTTTAATACCGACAATGAGTATTAAAAATTTGAATTCCGTCCAAGAGATGAATAACGTAAGCACCCCGAGAGTGGACCATGGTAAAACTCGAATGTTAATAGAACGACGTCAAGCGAGAAATACAAATATTATTTAATTTTCTATATCGTTTGTTGTCGCGTAAACAAGTAAAGAGTGTAAATACAACGCGATCGAATAGTACACCTGATAAATTTTATTTTTTTAACCGAATGTACAGAAAGAATAAATAAATTATATTTTCCATACTTGTCAGGTAATTTTACATGAAAGATACATAAAAAAAGGTGAGTAAAGAAGTAAATTTTAAACAATCTACTTACACATTCGACAGGTTAAATTATTTTAAGAGGAATACATGCTATGGAGAATTGCTAGTTCATTAAGCGTAAGTAACAAGTGTAAAATTAGTACAAGAGTGGTCGAACGTGGTGTGAGTCAGTTAATTCTGACACTTTAAATTACTCGTAAACCATTTGTTATATGAAAAAACGTTTCAAGTAATTTAAAACTTTAAAGCGAGGTGACTCAACTTGTACAAACTGAACGAATACAAAGTGTTTTATCATATCCAGAGAACGTTCTGAATTGGCAAGAAAAGAATAATTCGCAGAGCTTTATAAAATTCCTTTCTTCTCCGACACCCCCAAGCTATATCGAACGTGACATGTGCAAAATAACAAAATAAATCATGTCCCTCCGAAAATGTATTTCGTTTTTGTTTGGCTACGTGCCACTTCGAAACAACGCTATTGCACAATCGCGTTGCTTGTGCCTGGAGGGACAAAATTTCAGTGATCCTAAACACGTTTCGCAAGATACATATACATATACATACGAGTATACATATCCAACGAAAAGAAAAACGAGACGTCGAACGGAGGCGGAATGCAAATCGACAAACGCTAATCGGATGTATAGAATTTAACGGTTCTCACGGTTTATTTCCGAGTCCTATTGTGGAACGACCAAACAATCGCGAACGCAAATAGACTTTCTGCAATGAATTTGTCAGTCGCTAATTTTCTGCAAACATTGTACGATTACATTGACAGATTAACATTGCGGAACTTCAAAAATTTAATCAATTGAATACAATATATATTTTGTACAATCGTTGCGCATGTCGTGAACGCATAAAATCCGATTATAAGGAGTCGCTGTTGTTCAAGTAGAAATTTTTCCGGATGCTGACCCAAAATAATATGCGTGGGTCAGACTTTCGACTTTCACTTATTGTGCTTGTGCTAAAAGTCGTCGCAGCGTTATGAATACGAATTAGAGAAAAACAATGCGGCGATCAGTGGTTCGCGGGAAACATTTTCTTTGAACGATCCTTAACAAGTTTTAATTACGAAAACGCTTGATAATTACTTCTCAGAATACCCGATACCCCGGTCGATCTTTCGGTAATTAATCATTCAAACACGTGCTTCTTTCGCTATTCTTGTCGATGTAGCCTCGAGGCTAGTCGACAATCTCGGTCGTGGAATTTTTCCTAAAATGATTACGTTTTCATTTTACTATCTCAATAAATTAGATTTCACTATACATTTCATACCATTCGTTATATCTATCATTAAAACATGAATTCTCTAACATCGGTTAAAGCATATTTTTAAATGTTGTAATGCACTCGTGATTATAAGATTACATATAAGGAACTTGGCAAACTTTGCTTGACCGCGTTCGAACTACTTACATATTTTCAAAAACCATTTTCTTAACACAGAAAATTATAGTTCGAAACATAGCACGCGTCGTTGAATCGGCGTGGCGTGGCGTGCCATGGCGTGCCGTCTAGTTACGTCTACTTACACGACATTTGCATACGAGAATCTAGAATCTACCGTGCATAGAAAAGGTTTGTCAATCGTTACAAATTGTCCCAATGATTTCAATTATTCGATCATACTTAATAGTTAATAAATCGGTAATGAAAAACGATTGCAAATAATATCGACGTTAAAGTACAATATAGTTGATATGTACTCGAGCTATCAACAAAAAAGATGAAATATCAGTTCTAACATGCGATTCGCAATGCTAAACACGAATTTGGTATAATCGCATTCGAGGATTATTCTCATAAAATGTTTTCTTCGAAATACGTGAATGTTTTAACAACAGGTATTTCACGGCGGATTGGATTTTCAACGAAATATAAGGTTGAACGAATTGGTGAAATAGTAATAGAATAGAAATAGTCTATTTAGTCAAAGGAACTCGATTTACAAATTGATTGTTATCTACATCTTATCCAACACATCCTTGCATGCATCCATATCCACACGCACTCGTACCACTTAGCAATACGGTAATACATATTATTGAAATGTACTATGGAGATTGGCAATTTGTAAAGGCGCTTCGCAGGTAGAAATTGATTTTCTCCGTCTAGAAATAAGATGAACACTCTATCAATTTATTTGCTCTTTATCTCAACAGTTTATCTTTTATCGTTCCTATCGCGCATCGACGTTCTGCGATGCATAAACATTCGCAAATCGAAAATATTTGACACAATTTTTTAACCTTCGATTCATGTTTAGTTCAATGTTTTCGAACTCTTAACTCGTTAAGATCCAACGTTGAGTAAATTTCTGTTGCTCGAGTTGCAATCTTTAAGAAGAAATAGTTTTGAAAATTTCTCCTCTCACCCGGGTTCTAAAGTATTTCGAAACTGGAGTCTCCCGCGTAAGGTATAAATGAACGTTACACAGTAATGTAGTATGTATAAGTTACGTTATCATCGTTTACGGTTGCATACTTTATTTGACAAAAAGTTCCGATCCAAGCACGCTCTTGTACACTGTTGTACACTGTTGCACATTGCCACAAGCGATACACAATTGCACATATTAAAAATCGTGTTATTCCATCGCTTGGGGCTGAACAAATGAAACCGAATGGCCGGTATATCGTATGTGCGGCGATGATTTGCGCGTTGTGCAAATTATTACTATTCTCGTCGAAGATGGCGGCGAGTCGAGTCTAGTTTAGGTTTAGGCATATTTGGACGCGCTTATTGAAATTCGGTTAAGAACTACTGGAGAGAGAAAACCGGTTCCAGTTTCAATTCATAAGAAATCATGATCATCTTACGGTCGCGTCGCGCGTCGAGCGTCGGCGTCGATACGACGATGGCGCACAATTACTGGCCGCGATGGAATTGAACAAGGACGCTGTGTTTCAGGCTCCGGGAGTGTATCTAGATTTTACGGAACATCTTTAAGTCCGGTGGATCCGTCAAAAGGCTCACATCACCGCGGACTCTTGTACAGGCGTAACGCGTCTGTTTCAGCTCTGATATTTTTTCTTTTTGGTCGATCGCGATCAGTCAACGATTTCGAAATATCGTTGTGCCCACCTCTCTGAATCTGGTTACCGTCGGTGAACGCTCCTCCATACGTTTAACTCAAAACCGAACAGCCGATAAAATTAATTTCGTCGCAGTGCAACAGTGAATCGTTTCAGTGAAATCACAACATATTATAGGTAGCTGCTACCCAGTGTAAGATTTAAAATATCATTTGGTATGTCATAGCGCTGTCGAGAACCGAAGTCTCCAGGATTCAATAAATTTCGAGAGAATTCTGAGCGAACTCGGATATTTAGAGAGAGAATCATCTGATTCTTGTTTAATTTAATTTCACGTGACATTTGACAAGAACGTATTCGCGACCGTAGCCATAGTCGTACGAACAATAGAAAAACAACTACGATTTGTTTGTTCGTGAATTTACTATTATCTTTCGCGACTGATTTGTAATTCGAGCTGTTGAAATTGACCGAGAGTCCGGTAGCTCCGAGAGAACTTGAACGCCATACATACTCGTGCAAGAGAGAAGAACAATGATAACGAATCCATTATTTTCTCGTCAGTATTTCAATGACAAATTAACTCCTATGTTAACGCTTTCAAATGATTCGATTAAAATACGTTTTAACGACGGAAGCGATTAGATTTTTCGATTTTTCACCGTAGCGCAAAGAAACCTATTTCCGTAAAAGAAGTTTTCGAGAGACGTGCACTCGAACGTATCGAGTCCCAGTTTGTTCGCAGGCTTCCACACGGCACCGGCGCGGCAGTTCGCTTTGGAATAATTAGCATAATTGCGACAACCTATCTGATACAAACTTAAAAAGTTCTCGACGCGCAAATGTTTCACGCGCGAACCAGAATGGTTATGTAGAATTAATTCTCATTTTCGTCCGCGTCCTCTTCCGTTTCGCATTCCACGAGTGTTTCGGCGAACTCGCGCGCGAGTCTAATCGATCGGCCACGCTCGATCATAGTTCGCTGAGAATTAAAAAACCACATCGGCGATTTCTGTCCAGCATCTGACGGAAGCAATTAATAATAATGATCGACGCTCTTGCATAACCTTTCGCTACAAAATCAATTCGAAGAGATCTTTAGCGGTGACGGGATTTTATGCTCCGCGCTAATCGTTAAAAAGTTTGAAAGTTCATCTGGAACTTTGGATATATTCGTGGAAAAACGGACAAACGAAGATTTTGAAAAACCAATTTTGACCTTCAGCCTCGACAGTGCTTTGTCCGAATTCGTTTCGAGCATTTTCGCAGAGTAGAGGAAAAGAGCGAACACGCCGAAGATCATACGTCTGAACTTTTTGCGCAGATGGGTAGCCCGAGCCACGAGGACGCGCAGCACCCAAAGTAGCGGCACTGGAGCGAAGCCGTCGCGTCGTCGGTTTGTTTAGCTACCGTTCTACCAAGGAAAAAAGAAAACTAAAACAAGTCGTCGCGCACGGAGGAGCAAAGGGCAGAGAAGAAGATTCCGTCGAATTCGCGCCAGAGAAAGTCTGTAGCAACGAACGGACCGTGCCCTCTGTTCCGTTAGTTTTCAAGTCCAAGGTCTCTGTTCGACGAAGGACAACCCGTCGAATGGAAGCGTGTCTTTTCCTATCAGCTTATATATAGAATGAATCCCATACGGAGGCGACCAATATAAGTCACTCGGGCGAGTGACACCAACAGTCGCGTGTACCGTAATGACGGGAGCATTCTCTTAAAGTGATCCAAATGACTTTGGGACGTGACGTGATAAACGAAGAAAAGAGTGAGGCCGAGGTATGACGATTGGAATGAACGTGCCATCGTGGCGATGCGCGATAGCAGAGAGCGCGTTACGTTACGTCGCAGTTTCTTCATCGTCCACGGCGAAAAGGGGATTCTGAACGGAAGAAATGGAGGACAAGGTAGCGGAGGACCTGCCGAAAATCAGCGTGCGAGCACCGTCGATCGATGACGGGGTGGTACCGCGGCGCTACTCGTTCGCCAACTTGAGAGATCGTCGTCTGTCGTTCGACGAGAACGATTATCGGCGAGCAACGACGAATGGGTGCGACAACGAGGCGTACGAAGACACCGACAGAACGGTCCAGACGAGGATCACGAAATCGTTGTCGAGCCGCGAGAAACGAACGAGACACAATTCGTTGACCAGACTGAAAACTCGACGTTCCTGTCTCCAGTTCGAGGAGGACAGAGATCCAACGGCGGACAAGGAGTTCGCGCACACCTTGAAGCTACCGCAGCCCCTCGATGGAAAGGCCAGGCACAGTTCCATGTCGAACTTGAACGATCGTTCGAACGATCTTCTGTCGACGAGGCTAGCGCCCACGTTCAGATCCGTCAGGTACAGGCAGAACAGCAACTCGGAGAAGATCGTGTTCAACGACGCTCCTCGGATAGACGCGACGAACGATCGCATCGAGATCGACGCCGGCACGCCGCCGCCCGCCGACGAGTCCCTGTTCTACGACAACCTGAATGTGTTCCGGCAGGCTCACATCAACGGAAATGACCTGACGTCGATCATGTGGTCGATGCTCACCACCGCGGAGATGAAGCTGCTGCTCGAGCTGGAAAAGTGCAACTCGCTGACGAACCTGCCGTCCACTGACCGGATAAAGAACATCGCGTACGTGTGGTGCTGTTACAGAGGCCTGGCGCATCTGTTGCCGCAGCTCGAGCAGATCGGCGCGAGCCACGACTACGCGGTGCCGTGCACCGGCATGACCGCGATCCTCGCCGCGTCCCTCGGCGGGAACGTCACCTGTCTCGAACACCTGATCGGGACGGGCGCCGACGTAAATTCCAGGAACCCGATCAACTTCTACACGCCTCTACACTTCGCCATTCACAGGAACTGCGTGGACGCGGCGCGCGTCTTGCTCGACAACGGCGCGAAGCCGATCACCTGTCTCTACCAGGAGATCGTCGAGCCGGTGTTGCATTCCGCCATCAGGGCCGGGACCGTGGAGATAACGAAGTTGTTGCTGGACCGCGGTGCCAGCGTCGTCGAGAAGAACCACATGGGCGAGACGCCGCTTCACGTGGCCTGCTTCGTGCAGTCCATCGAGTGCGTCCAGCTGCTGCTCGAAGCCCCCGGCACCAACGTGAACGCCGTGGACAGGGCCCACAGGACGCCGCTGCACTTCGCCGTGATGACCACTCATTCCTCCGCGAAGCTGGTGGACGTGCTGCTGAAGCACGGCGCCCTGGTCAACGCGGCCGACAGGACCGGCTTCACTCCCCTTCACGTAGCCGCGCTGAACGAACAGTCCCATTGCGTGGACGTCCTGATCTGGGCCGGCGCGGATGTCAGTGCGACCACCAGCGCCGGCTTGTCCGCACTGAACATCATCCTCAGAAAGATCCCCGAATCTCTGCAGGTGTTCAGGCAGAGACTCGACGCGTCTATAACGCTCAGGAGACCGGTGCCTCATCACAGAGAGTTCGAGATGAGGCTGCACTTCGATCTGCTGTTTCCAAGCGGGAACCAGTGCGAGACCAGCTTCATCAATACGTTCGTGCAAGAACGCCGGAAAGACTTGCTGTCGCATCCACTGGTGATGGCTTTCTTGCATTTGAAATGGGAGAAGATCAGAAAGTTTTATTTGCTCAGAATCCTCCTGTACGCCATGACCGTGATCTGCATGACCACCTACGTGCTCACCGCGTTGGCCTACAAGTGTTACAACTACGACGACGCCAGCAGCTCGAAGATCTGCAACAGCAAACGGCTGTCCGGATTCCTCTTCAGGAGACCCGCCATCGAGATCCAGTGGTACCTCCTGTTCATATTCACCTGCATTTCTATCCCCAGAAAGATATTCGGCTTCATGGTGTACACGTCGGCGAAACAGTACTTCTCGAACATCGACAACGTTCTCGACGGGGTCGTGATCATCAGCGTGTTCGTCACCTCGTTCGTGTACACAGGCCGCACCTATGACTGGCAGAACTACGTGGGAGCGTTCGCGATCCTGTGCGCCTGGACCAACCTGATGCTGATGGTCGGCCAGCTGCCGGCCTTCGGTACCTACGTCGCCATGTTCACCCATATACAGTTTGAGTTCGCGAAACTGTTGCTGGCATACTCCGGGCTGCTGATCGGTTTCACCGTCAGCTTCTGCGTGATCTTCGTCGGAGAACCGTCGTTCCGCAACCCGTTCACCGGACTGATCAAAGTGCTGGCGATGATGGCCGGCGAGCTAGACTTCGAGGGACTGATCACCCAGATCGATCAGGAGACCGAGGGATCGTTCATGATCTACCATCCTCTCTCGGTTTGCTCGCAGATCCTCTTCACCTTGTTCATCGTTTTCGTCACCGTGATCCTAATGAACCTGCTGGTCGGCATCGCCGTCCACGATATCCAAGGACTGAGAAACCATGCTGGTCTGACGAAACTGGTCCGCCAGACTAAGCTGATACTATTCACGGAGATGGTCCTCCACAATAGTTCCATACCGTACGCTTTTCGCAAGTGGATGTCCGACCACAAGATCAACGTCGAGAACAGAAAGAGGGTTTTGGTGGTGAAGCCGTTGAACCCTCTGGAGAAGAGGCTGCCGAAGGACATCCTGAAGGCGGCGTACGAGATTGCTCAGAAGAATATACCGTTCATGAACGACGACAGTATTAGTCTCAGCGACCACGTGATGTGGATGAGACAGCAAAGCGAGGAATACCCAGACTCGAGCATGCAGCTGGTCGTCGAGAACCTGGCGAACAAACTGCAGTCCTACGAAGAGACCATCAAGTCGCTGAAGGAGCAGCTCTTAAATACCAACAAAACCCTGGAGAGTCTTGTGAAAAACCTGACGAAGGAAAAAAGAAATTAACCACCCCCTAGGTACTAATATTGAACATACGCAAATCCCTCGACCCCAAAAATATATCCCGGATTCCCGAACCTGAAATTAACGATAACCGGTGAACCAAGCGACGCGAAATATTACTATACACGAGATATGTCATGTACTCGTATAGTGAAATCGTCTGACTCGCGGTGTCGCGAAACACAAAAAGGCTGAACGAATCAACTTTCCTTGTGCGAACAAAGTATACATTTCGATAAGGATCGATAAGAAGAACGAACAGTGAACGTGAAAGTGAAAATAAAACGGACTCGCTATGTAAATTGAACGATGCGTTTTGTAAATGTTATGTAACGAAGTAACGATGTGTTGTAGTAGTTATACATTCCAGATAATATTTATAACGTTTCAGATAGATATTTATAACGAACCACTTAACCATTAAACGAATAATTAGTATCGGAACATCCCTAGACCGTTGTTCTATTATTAATCAAATCCTTTTTCGATGGTTGTATAGTGGCTAAATTGATTGACGCGATACAACGATTAGTCGAATACTTTCAAAATTCTAAATTATCTAGGTAATTAAATCAATATTTTTCTTTTTTCCCTTAAAACGTATCGCCGTATTGTATAATGTTTGAACTCGGTTCGGAATGCATGTGTCTTCGATTGTGCCGTGCCTAATAAATTTCTTCATTTACGAATAAGAATCGAGTATTCGCTTGTCGCGTGATTAACGTGATGTATGTACTTTTAATTGCAGATTTTATTCCCATTAATATTTACGAATTTGGCTGGCAAAGTTGATATCGAAGCGACCGTTTCTGGTGGCGGACCTTCTGGACAATCCGGTGCTATTCGTGTGGGTATTGCATATGGGCTTCGAAACTTTGTTGATCTTGAAATGGTAGAAAAAATGAGAGTTGGTAAGGAAAATAATCATTTGCTCATTACCAATCGATCGTTAATGTTCCCAGCAGCTTTTTAATAGCGTAATGGCATAATCTATATGTATTTTAATACCCTAAAAATGACTAGAAAAAAATATTAATTACGCAAAAAACAGTAGCGATTTGGAAATAACATTTCCAAATTTTATTCATTCATTATTAATTCGACGATCAATTTTGAAAGTTAATATATGACAGCGTGCGCGCGCGCGCGCACACGCACACACACACACACAAAACTAGAATGAAGGTATTATCGCGCGCTCTTTATTGAAGCACTAATTTCTAGATGTAATTCGCAGAGTGGCAATAAGGTCGGTCATTAAATTCATTTTCTCATAGTTACGTTACTCCATTCCTTAAATTCTAGAGTCTCTTTCTGTAAATTCTGTACGTGTATACTCCACTTTAATTAAATTATAAATTGCTAACAGAAATATCGCGCAAATACTTTCCAAGTCAAATTTTCAGTTCTTTAAGAATCAATTTTTCAATTCGTAAATACATACGTAAAGTATTCCAAAGATTAATGGGAACTGTGTTCTAAATGTATTTTATATGTCTATTCAGCTGGCCTTCTGACAAAGGATCCTCGAACACGCGAAAGGAAGAAGTTTGGACAGGAAGGAGCCCGAAGAAAATTCACATGGAAGAAACGTTAACATTGTTTTTCCATTTTCCTGTACCTCAAAAATTATATAAATAGATTTCTGTTAATTCGTATAAAATACCTTTTATTTGTTCCGAGAGCCACATTGTGTTAAATCGATTGATTCAAATTTTGTTGAATATTACTCTTGCTATCTATATGCTACTATAAACATATTATCAAAATAAAAAATGTAGGTATAAAAATATATCAATTTACAAGACGATAATCATTCGTAAAATTTAATATACAGTTTTCGGTACAATAAATAATCGAAATTGTATAAAATATTCGCTTCACATTCTTTCTAATGGCGTTAAACCAAGTAATTTCATACCTTCGGCAAGAATCAGTTTCGACACGTGAAACAACAACAGTCTTTGGTTCCCTACATCCGATGGTTCTCCTTTTATATTCAACTTTTTTAATGCTTTACTGATTGTATTGCTATTTGAAGAAATGTTATGATGTAAAAGAATCTTTTGAATCAACTTATATCAAATTATTATTATTTTTTATTTACTATAGTAGTACCGACCTTAAATGCATAAGATATACTGCCAGTACACACGGTTCAAACTCTTCGTACGATCGAAGTATAACTTCATCGAATCTACTAATTAATATAATTAAGTCATCAACTTCTGGTTCCTTCAAAAGAGTCGCATCGCATTCCGTTATTAAAGCGGCACCACAGTTGCGTTCCAAACTAGTCAAGCGACAGTGCGTATATTGCAATTTTATACCAGAATCCCCTTTCATCTAATAATAAATTATATTATGCATACATATAATAAGCACAAGTAATGAAACTATAAGCTATCGAAATGGTTTACATCAAATATTAAATTCCAATTGAATTCATAGTCTTTCATTCTTCTTTGTATCAAATTGTAAATAATAATACCAGAGATGCCCAAAATATCAGAAGTCTTATCCATTTCGTCTAAAGAAACTTTAGTTGCTGAAAGAAAATGATTGATTTTGTGTTTCTTTGATTCAATTTTCGTTCATTAATCAAAATTAATCATATTATAAATGTATTGTTATATCATAGATATATAACTGTACATGAAATTCACTTACTAGCTTTTTTCATTTGCCTTTCTCTCATAATTTTCTGCGCTTCGTTCAATATATCTTCCAAAAATACCGCAGTACCTTTCCTTGTATTCATACCACGAACTCTTCCAAACTTAATATGTTTTAATCTGTCCACCCAAGGTACTTGCATTTTGTTTAAAATTTTCATTAAATTTGAGAAGTGATCAGTCTGAGCATTGTCCACTACGTAATACATAGCGTCAAATTTATTTCTCTCGTACCTATCGATCGCAGCAGCAATGTCTCGAGTTATATACAAAGTAGAACCGTCGCTTTTAATAAGCGGTATGTTTCTTTCTTCGCTTACAGGTATAGCTTTTCTATTTTGCTGATCCAACGTTAACAATTTCATTTCTTCCATTAAATTAATAATCTTCTTTGTATTCGATGCGGTATACATGGATTCCCAATGATACTCGTCAAATCTTATGCCTAATCTCTCGTAAGTTCTTTCTAACTCCTGTACAGTATAATCTTTAAACGTTTGCCATTCTTCGTGAATATTACTATCTCCAAATTCCAATTTCCTGAATATTTCTCTGGCACGGTCATTCATCGTTGAATCTGTCTCGGCTAATTTATTCGCTGTAACGTATGCCTTGTACAAAGCTTTAATAGGATTTTCTAGTATTTCTTTGTTATCAACATTTCCTAATTCGATTCCTAATTTAATAAAACCAAACTGTGTTCCCCAGTCTCCCAAATAATTTAATCTCTTCACTTTATTTTGTAAGAAACTATTTACATTAGCAATATAATTCCCTGTAATTGTGGAACGTAAATGTCCTAAATGAAAAGGTTTAGCAATATTTGGCGAACTAAACTCTACTATAATACTTTTATTATTCTCTGGAATCACCGGCGATGTTGGCCCAGAAAGATTACTCTCTAAAATCGTTTTTATATACAAATCTCTTGGTACAGCAAAATAAGCGGTATCATTTTCTACCTTGACGTTATTAAAAGTATTGTCCAAGTCAACTTCTGTAATGGTTTGCGTTTCACCGAGTACATTATAGTAGTTCGATTTTAATGGACATACAAAATAATACGAGTCATTTGTTGTATTAAGTTTTACATGTAGCTTAGACATAATCTTATGTTGATGTTCATTATTTACATTCTGTAATGGTTTTATAACCTGGAAAGAAATAAACAAACTTTAATTGCGTACAATCGTACTTATCTCACAAAATTTTAGACATATTTTACATAAAATCGTAAAATAACTTTTGAGCAAAACGTGTTGCAGTATAACAACTTATAATTAATATTCTTTTTCTTAGTTTACGAAATAACCGGTATATGACGAAAAAATTTTCTCATAACCTAAATAAAATTAATGGAAATTTGTTTTGCGTTTAATGAATTGAAATCTTTAGAATAATAATTTTCAAATAAAAATAAAATCATAATCTTGTACCTTTTTAAATATTGCAGATCTCAGACTATTGCTCATATTGGAGTTTATACAATTATTTAATAATAAACGTTTATTATATAAATAATCGTATTAGTTGTGCAAGTGATTCCGATTAATCGGTATCTTTTCAAACATCCATTTATTATGTTTTTATTTTCAAAATATTACAGTTCTAAATAGCACTCCTGTTATGGAAGCAATTCCTGAATAATGTGTTACACAAAAGGTTATTATTCGTAATAAAAATATATCATTTTTTATATATGTAGTTACTGTGGTATGTCGTATGTCGCATGTCATGGAATCAAATTTAAATTCATATGACACTTTCAATTGAAAATATTGAGGAAGCGTGAATCAACTTCATTCATATTTAGTGTTATGAACGGAACAGAGAAAATGTCAATGTGTACATACTAAATATTTACGTACAGAGAGTACATCCATTTCAACAATGAAAATGTAATAGTTATGTAAAAAGTTTAGTAACGCTTATACGATCAAAAAATTTGCAAAACCGTTCTTAAACTGGATCACATGGAAGGAATTAAACAAAACAAAATATATTGTACTTTTTAGGTTAAAGTAGTAGAAACACTTGATGGGTAAGCATGTTTTTTTTAACATACATATATACGGATATATATTTTTTGCACCGACTAGTGTTTAAACAAATTATTTCATAAATAAAAAGTACTGAAACACGTATAAAAAAATTGTCCTTAATCATAGAAAATTTATAATATTTTATCTGTTGTATTTATATACTTTTCTAATAGTCGTCATCCGCTAATAATAATTAGTGAAGATATGGAGAATCAAATTCATTCAGAATTAATCATGAAAGAAGAAAAACTAGAAGAGGCGGAACAAGAGTCGAACAACAGTAATATTACAACAGTAACCATAGCAGTTAGTACAAATACTTCTACCGCTACCACTATCGCAATCGAAAGTAAAAGTAGCGCACACGACGGAGCAGAGTCAGCGATCGGTATCAGACCGAGGCCATTAATTTGCGTAAAACCAGAAAATGTAAATATCGGATGTAAATCGGAACCCATAGAGAATAAATGGCACTGGGCGCCAGGAGCTTGGCAAGACGCTACGAGAACAAGCGCTTTTCAACCTTATAAGGTAAAAGTTGTTGAATCGTACCTACATTTAAATGTGTACTTATTCAGAAATATTTTTCAGCCTCCTACTTTACTTACGAATTTACAAAGAGGTAATACGCAAACAGAAATACCTCAACTCTACAGTAATAGCGATATTACGTTTCACACGTTAGCTGGCCAAGGAGAACTGACTCCCGAACAAATACATCCAAGTATGGTAACTTAAAAAAAAAACCTATAACTTTTACATCGTAACGATATTTTAATCCACAAACAAATTATGTAAAGATACCGTGGATTCGCTGGACGAAAAAGGTTTGACCGGTCTTATGTGGGCTGCTGGATACGGACAGTTAGGCAGCGCAAGACATTTGCTTAAAGCTGGTGCTAATAAAAACTATCGTGGTCTAAACGGAGAAACACCTTTGCATTTAGCAGCTGCTTACGGACACCATGATCTTGTAAAATTATTGTTAAACCATGGGGCAGACTCGAACGCGAGCGACGAGGTATAAATTATTATACTTTCAACCAACTGAAAATTCCAAAGTAATAGTTAGTTTCGTTTAGGAAGGAAACACACCGCTGATGTACGGAGCGCACGGTAATCATTCGCATGTATGTTACGAGTTATTGTCACGGGGAGCTGATGTTACAAAACGTAATATACACAACATAAGTGCTTATCACGCAGCGGTATTAAACAATTCATCGACTGGTAAGTAACATACATGTAAGGTCTATTTTTAATGAAATACTATAGTAGTTGTTACTTTAAAAAAATTACTGTTCGCTGTTTCAGCTAAAGCAGTTATCGAGAATTATTTATTACAACAAGTGGTAACTGACCTCTCGTAGCAAAGTACAATCGTAAACTTTTATAGATATAAAAAGTTGCAAATAGAAAATTAATATTTATATATCTGAACATTCTAATAAACGTACTTTATTTTCATTTCTGTATAATTATTTATAGTACATATCGCTTAAAGGCTGAATATAATAAGTTTTATATTTTTCTTTTTTACGAAGCAACGTTTTATCAACAATTTGTTAATTATTAATACGCATTTAATAAGTGTTAAGTTTACGTTAACATTGGTTCTAAGAAAAAGCAGACGGCTGTGCAAAGTTAATGTATTCGGAAATGCATCTCTTTATTTCTATTTCTTCATAGCGTATATAATTACATTCTTTATCGGTGTTTACACAAAACGAATATAGCAATAAATATGTGAATAAGTTTTAAAAGCGAAGAATACGAAAACGTTAAATGCTATTAATAATACTATTGTGGAGAAACTAAAACAGTTGAATGCAATTATATGCTTTAATCAATTTTTTATTTGTTAAAACATGATTATTTATTATTTTCTGCTGTTATTATGGCTTTATGATTATATATATATATATATTTATTTATATGTATATGTACGTACCTTACAAAAAAATATTGCTATACTTTTCCGTACATTAATATTTCATTTTCTAGTTTACGATAAAGTATCATAATGGTTCTAAAATACATAAGGAAAGAATTTCTTGAATTTAAAATTTAAACTGCTACAATTTAAATTTTATTTATAGGCAATATGTTTAACTTGTAAAATATGAAAAAACTTTCAATGTTTCTTCTTTACCAATTATAAAATACTTTTGTACAGTTTTCTTTGACAGTTCGACGTTAGCCAAGTATTAAATGGAACTTCCCATTTGTAGGATATTTGTAAGTGTATCGTGTACTTCCAGCACATATTCCCAATTATTGATTAAAAAAAAAAACAGTGCTTGAAATCGATGGAACGAAATTGTATTTTGGACGATAATTAAGCTGAAAATATTGATCATTGATGTTTCGATGGCCAGCGCGCCTAGTTTAGTAATCTTGTACACATTTAACACAAATAGCTAACTTATTCTCGGTATTCTTATACCACTACATAGTTGTCTGTAAAGAAAACTGTTTCTACCGAGTGTTTTACAAGACTTTCATCGTCAACGAGCAAAACTTCCATCACCTAGGAAAGATATAAATTTAATTAATCCTCTAAGATATTCTAAACACATTAAAAAATATTCTAAATATGTTATACCTTAATATTGACATACGATGTCTTCGAGGAGAATGAAACGTTAAGGGGAAAGAAATCGGATGGAGTAGAAGAAGGTGCTGAAAACTCCATCGAGCCAGATTTTGCAGACGCATCTACTATCGGCAGAGACCACACAAGCGTGTTTCGTCGGGCTTCGTGTGTATATTGTCCGTCGCATTCGCTTACTATGGGATTGCATCCAATGGGCAGAGGAATGTTTATTTGTACATTATTTAGTTCAAGATTAACTTGTTCTAATTCATACTCTATATTGACATCGCATCCACCTTCTGCGTTTTCAGAAGGCCAACAGTTTACTGTAACATAATGTTGTAATATAACATTAAATAAACACGTATAATTCAATTCATCGACACCGTTACAGTTTAATCAAACTATTCTTACTTGAAATAGGTAGCGCTGTTTCATCCTGAGCCTGTAAACGCCACTTCAACACTCCAACATCGGTATTCAACGGGAATGGTTTTGCAGGGATCTTTAGACCTATCTGGCTACGAGATCTGAATAAATCCTTATCTACATTGGGATGTGTTTGTAATTGAATTCCTCTCGAATCTCTATTTTCTAATTGTACACGAATTCGTCCCCATTTTTCATCCGAGATGTGTAGCGTGACCAATCCATGCAACTCGAAGTGTTGCAAGCCACCGTCCCTGCCAATTCGTACGTTAAGTCGTTCTTCTTGACGTAGGTGAACTCTTGAAATAAAAAAGAAAAAACATTTACATAACGTGTCTGAGCATCGTGGAATATTGGAAGATATGTCGAGACATTTCTTACGGTTCGGTGTGAACTGTCTGCGGAGCGATCAATGGTTTTGCATCAGACGTCGATAAAGGCGTAGTCACAACATTTTCTCCTTCTTCTTTCAACTGATCAACAAAAGAATCAACATCGCGAGATTTCCCTCCTAATTTCATAGCACCTGGTCCGGCATTAACCGGTTTCCTGTGAAAACAATGAAAACGTTCTTACTTAATTCGAAAATTTTTAAGAACACGTCCCACACGCTTCTAATTACTATATATGTACTATAGTATTTCTTACTGTGTCGGCGTGTACGCAGGTCTAACCGATTCTGGTACAAAGATAGCAGTATCTCCTACACTAGGAGTCGGCGTGAAGTTGCTACCGCTTCCAAACGAGTTACCAAAACCAGGATTCTTAACGTTGCTCTTTTTATTCGCTTCCATTCTTTGTCTCTGTAACTCCTTCGCTTTCTCGCGCATTTTATTTTTAGCTTCTCTTTCCTGAGTCATTCTTACCGCTTGATATATCTTTTCTTCGTGCGAATCCATTTCTACAAATGTTCTGATCTGCGCTAAGTTCACATTTTCTCTATAACCAAGCGCAACAATCTCGTCGAACGCGAATATCAGATCGAACGCGTTCTCAGCTATTTCCAGTTCGTCTATTGAACTACAGCATTCTGGAATCTATAAATTCAATTAAATGCCTAATATGCGCAAACAAATGACAAATAATTGTTTAACTCGATACTTGGAAATATACGTACGACTCTTGCAAAAAGTCTGAGCGTTTCTAAATCTTCTAA
Organism: Lasioglossum figueresi; assembly: GCA_028455805.1. NCBI lineage: Eukaryota > Metazoa > Arthropoda > Insecta > Hymenoptera > Halictidae > Lasioglossum > Lasioglossum figueresi. The sequence continues at coordinate 7,230,933 of CM052195.1, read as the reverse complement.
TATATTGCTAGCTTTCGTGGTAATTAATAACATATAGACTTTTTCCAGCGGTTGATAAACATATCTTACAGATTCTGTTTCTACGAATGTATGCTGTTTACCGGAACTCATCAACTTTGGAAATGCGGCGAGCAAGCCTTCTATCCTGGCTTTCGTCATCTCAACGAACTGACGAGAAATAATGGCTGAAATTTGTTCAACTATTAATTAGTATTTGCAACTTTTAATTATTATTTAATTATTATTGTATTAACAAATATTAACAAATTAAACTTCTCTTTTGACATTTTACGTGATGCAAGCAACAATTATAAAAGCAACTGCTTCCGTTAGTCTCAAATGTGTTCAGCGATATAAAAGATGATGATTATTTGACAATTAGAAATACGATCGTGTAAACGTGAATAAATATGAAACATAATGCACACATACACAGATTGGTGTGATCACAGAAGGAAGGTATTACTTACTTTTGCCTGCTTTAGTACAGACCGCTGCGGCGATAAGTACCTAAAACAATAACGAAGTATTTCATCGTACGAAGGGCTTTAATTTCTTATTCGTATCCGCAAGAATCACGAGCGAGCGGGTGATTGACATCTGTAGCAAAATGCATAGGCACGATTTCGCCGAAGAGAGATTTCAATGTTCGCGTAAAATGACAATCACTTCAATTCAACGATAGATAAATGCTTACCATTTTGATGAATTATTTCGATACGTTACAAGTTGCACGATTAACCTAATATAATTTTTATATAAGTTAATCCTCTATCCACATCATATATACAAATACGGGTCCACGAGCAGAGGGCGCACTGTGCTGACGTGTGGCATGACGAAAGACACGAAGCCACAAAGTAGATAGTTTAGAAGTACGGACATCACTTTTAAACTTTTAGATGGTTTGCGATAGAGTTATGCGTACTCGCCTTCAGATTATTAAAATATTATCAGAGAGTGTCCTCTCTGGTTTACTTAATCAATGTACAGAGTATCCCATAAATGTTGTACTTGTATGAAAGAGGTGATTTCCGAGGTGATTCGAAGTAACTCTTTCCTTTGCGAAAATATCCTCTGCGTCTTTGTTACGGAATTGTTCACGAAAAACACGGACCAATGAGAATTCGTCCGTTTTAGCGGATACTATATATCCGTCCGCTCGGCCAATGCCAACGTCACGCTAAGCTGTAGCCACGCTCTGATTGGTCCATGTTTGTCGCGAATCACGGACAGGTACGATGTAGGTACGAATGGTACGATCAGAGAGGATACTATTTTGAAAGTTGACTAACCTAAAAAAATAGTGTTTCTACAAATTGTCAAATTTCTAATTTCAATTTCTGTAATTGTGTTTACTGTCACGATGTCGGAATTAGTTCGTATGTATTTATCAAATACTATACTTTAACGCTATAGCGAATACATATCTTAATTTATAATACAAATAATGTTTATTATTACTTGCAGAGAGCGTATGTTTAACATTACCTAAAAGTATAACAAAACAAATCAGCACTTGTGAAAACAGTAAACAATATATAGAGAATTTTTTACAAAACACATTGCCATCCACCGATACTAGCTCTATAGCGGATGAATTAAGAAAGGTATGTTTCAATGTATTTAGATAAGTTAAATGTAGTATTTCTATCATTGCTATTCGTTTTTTAGATTAATAGATGTAATCAATACCGCATATTTTATTTTTCAAATGAAAATGTTGTACACAATTACATCCTATGCGAAGTTACAAAATTCTTTAATGAAGTTCTTAAAATTACACAAATTTAGCAATGAACGTTTCTGTTAAAAATGTTGTGTTTACGTGAATATTAATAAGAAACTTTTACTTACATAGAATGTAAGAAATTACATACTTGCGTCCGATTATTTTACAGTCTTTCATCCTCGGTAAACATAGAAATAAATGGAAAAAAAATAGAAGGTGTAAAGGAAAACTATTAACGAGTAGAAAACGAATGCTGCTTGGATTACGTAAAATTGGTTGCAAGAATGACATGAAATATAATGATTTATTACCATTGAATCAATTATGGTTAAATTATGTACAACAAATGTTGGGCAGCAAGTTCTTCGTTAATATACCGTCAATTTCGACCGATTCGAATTGGGAAAACATTAACCAGCAATTAATTAAAGCAGATTTCCACGGTGCCGAAATATCTGTTATAGGATCAAAATGCCCTAGTTTAATAGGGCTAAGCGGTATAGTCATTCAAGATACCAAGAACATTTTTAGAATTTGTGGACAAGACAATATTATTAGAAGTACGAGCAAACAATATTCTATTTAATGTTAGACGTGTTTAAATATGATATACTCTAATCTGTATAAATTTCAGCGATACCGAAGGATGTTGTTCTTATGAACATTCATATGAAGAATGTAAAATTGGAATTATTTGGCAAAGATCTTTCGGTAAAACCTGTAGAACGGACAATAAAGAAGTTAAAATGTGGACGTGTATATGAATTGTAATGTATAAATTAAATGTCGTTTGTACAATTGTAAAAACGTATAAAGAAAGAAACTCACCTTCATTCAATATGTATAAATTCATAAATATACATTTTATGAAATAATATAATTGCATTTTATGTTTATCTTATCTATAGTAATGTAATATCCTCTACTGTAAGATGTAAACTTTTTATTTGAAAGATTACACATACTAAATAATATATATTTGTATAAAATATAAACAAAAGATTTTCAGTGATTTTCGATATTGAAAACATACACACCGCTGTGCAAAAACATAAAATTATAAAAAAAATTTGTATTCAAATGGTACCATTATTTATTGAAATCAATTTAATTACGACAACTCGCATTTTATACTAATTTTTAATACAGAGACGTTGCTTTGACCGCGTATATATGTATATACGTATAATTAACAACTATAGTTCTTATACGTTTCTTTCCAAATTTGCTAATATTTTATTATAATTCATAATATCCAAACAATAATACAATTACATTACTATTTGTTTTTAGAACAGCATTAAATACACTTTTCAATCTACAATTTTATCCATTACATAATTTCAATGAAGATGAAGTGATTATTAGGAATGTTATAGATTCTCATTCGCATCATCTAATTTTAACATTTTCCTTTAGTACGGTTCAGCTAAAATTACTGCGTTCGATAAATGCCAAACGAAAGTGTCTTACGATAAGACGGTAATGTTTATCGTAACGAACATTATTCAAACACAATCGATAGACTCCGGATGTTTTTGCAAGCGTAATGTATATTAATGAAATATTAGATAAATTAGATCGATTTATGCAAAAAGTAAATGGGATTGAACTTCTTTATACGTACGAAGTGTGTAAAGCATGCGGGTTGGTATCTACAAATCGAGTATAAATATACTGGCAAAGTTTACATAAATATATAAATACGTGTACGCGCAAATGTCTGTACACGTACGAATACGCAAAGTATTTACTTATCGAGTTCTGTTTTCGTAACTATAAAAATATGTATTTGCGCAAACATCCGTTGTCATACTAGAACAACTCGATTAATAGCGAATTCAAATTCAATTGCTATCGAAAACGTACTGTTACATTAACGTTATCATATGGTTTCTTAATTTTCAACTTTCGCTTCGTATGTACGATTAACGAGTACAATTTACTAAGTGTGTACTTCTCACCTATTTCGAGATGTATGACACAAAAAATTATTACTCAAAACGTTTTATGCGATGCGATAGCTCTTTTAGGAACATTAAATGTAAGATGTGGCAGAAAAACGATTTCAGTTTTCCGACATATCTTGCACATTCATCCTGATCTGTTAGAAGAGCATTTTATACAGATAATGTAAATTATTTAACGATCAGATACATCAACAACACGATTCTGTGATGTTCTATGTATGCATTGGAATCTGACCTCTCAACTTGTATTAGTACTTGTATTATAATTTCATTATGCATTAATACAATAATATAACGAACAATACATCTGAATAGGGTACTATACATACATTATATTAACCAAATACAATAAGTAAAAAAGAAACTTCAAATTACATTTCTAAAGACTGAACACGTTAATAGAGTAAATTAGTTCGTAACACCTTTCAACGTTTTCTCACAGGTGTAATATGCTTCGGTTTAACGCATAAAAAAGGATTAGATGATAATGTTATAAACCAACGTAAACATAAGTCTTGTTACATATACCGATACATCGATACGACGAAATGGTTAGAAAGTCTGTTCGTTCTCGACGGATTATATAAGTTTTCTGTCTAGATTCTGCGAGAATATACGAGAGAGAGAGAGAGAGAGAGAGAGAGAGAGAGAGAGAGAGAGAGAGAGTGTGTGAGTGTGTGTGTGAGCTACCTTCATTATTATTTGTTTTCAGCAGAGCATATAACAATGTTACTATTCTATATTTCACATTTCGGCTGCCAAGTTTGAATACTAAATTTTTATTTATCCATGCCACAGCAACACACACGAATACTAAACTTATACACCGATGGACATACAAACGTATTTTTATATCTTCCTATATTAAAGTTTCTAGATACATTACGTACAGTTTAGACTTCGTAGCTTCGTTCTTTTTTTACTGTTATACCGATGTACCGATATATGCCAATTTTTGTTTATTTCTCGTGCTGAATATTTCGAGGCTCGTACATTTTACTGCAACAACAATTTTCAACGAATCTAAATAAATAGATTCCTTTTATTACTAAAACTTATGTATCGGAATAATATTTTCATCGTTTTCCATAAATGGATACGAACAAACGGCAACTTCGAGTTTCTGTTTTTGTTTTCCGATGGTCATTTACGCATAATTAGCCAAATTTTTGTCTTCTTTCTTTTTTTTACCAAAAAGGAAGCACTTCATAATTTCTTGACATATTTATTAAAGTGAAACTTACATGTATCTTTAAGACCATTAACTTTATTTTATCCTAAACTAAAATTTTTTCAATACTTAAACAAAGGCACATACGTATACAATACATTGATAAATCTGCAAAATTGTCATGACTACTTTGCAAAGTAACAAATGAAATAATTAAATTCAACTTAACAAAATCTCAGTATAATACGAATTGCTAAAATGAACTATTGTATATTGGCTCGAAGGTCTGTTCACGACGCGTATTTGCCAAAGATTTTTATATCTTTTTTTTTTAAATAATTCCAGTATGTTCCATTATAACAAACAGTGATTCACGTTTACTTTGATTATTTTAACAGTAAATTAATCATTTTATAAATAATTATGCATAAACTAGAAATTCGCGCTTAAATATTTTGTAGTTTATTACGAATTTATTATTTTTATTATATTACAATCGTTTTTCACGGCAATGCTTTCTTTTTAATGATATTGTTGTAGCATTTAATAATAGTTATTATGCACTATTGAAATAATCTTGTTCTACCTATATATTATAGAAAAGTAGATTTTGTTGATCTGTGTTATTTAATCCGTTGCACATTGTATTTCACATACCATACCCTTGGTACGTTGCGGCGGGAGCAGCAGCAGGTGCATAAACATTCTGTGGAGGTGCGCCGTATACACCTTGCGGTGCGTAACCAGGTGCCATCATACCTGGTCCTGCTGTCAGCATCAACTGAGGTTCCGCTGTAGCCATAAAACATTCACAATGTTGTTATTAGCTTGACGTGAGTAAAATATATTCAACGTTTTGCTGTAACATATTTATTTTTCGCTATATAAGTGACTACAATCAATACGTACGCATAATCATAGGCTTATGTTCTTGATGGTCGGTTTCTTCTATACGCCGGCTTTCAGCTTCTACCAGTTTATCAACCTAAAAGAAATATATGTAAAGTACGTGTATTACAATTTGCAATACAAAGAATTAGGATACATCGTAAAGACTCTTACCTTAGTTATATATTCTCGTGCAACTTGAATAAGATACGGCATGGCGAAGTGTAAAATGCGATTTCTCCATGCAAGTTCTAAAATAACATCTGGATGTAGTAAATCGTAACAATGAAATAAGCATGCTGCAAAACAATCTTTTGATCCTCTTTCTAAGAACCACTCTAGTAATTCTTCTGCGACTTCCGCATTTCGGGATTCTGCTGCGTATTCCATAGCATCTCTGTTTATAGAAATTATCAAAATAAATATACGTTTTCAAAAATACAACAGATTTAATAGAAATACAAAATTTACCTAAATAATCGATCTTTCTTGCACAGCTCCACCGATTGTTTCCATCTATTATTTCCTTTATATAAATACGCAGCAATTCTTCTAAATTCAATTAACTCATGCTTTTCTAATTGCTGTGCAAGCGCGATATTATCAAAGTTATCGAACGCGTCGATCGATGTTCTGAGACCTTGATAATCTTCTTCGTCGATAAGTAAACTGTTCAATGCTTCGTTGATAGCTTTATTATTTAAAGTCTGAACCGATCTTAAATATGGTTTTACAAGTTGCAAATGTCCTGTTCTTTTGAAGTATGCAACTCCTCTTGTGTGATCCATGCGGGGAGCAAGTACAAGTAGTATGTCGTTCAAAAGTAGAGGTTTATATTCAACGTAAAATTGTATAGCTTTGTAATATAATTCTACATTTGCCACTTTAGTGATCACATCTTTGAAATGACCTTCTCGCCATGCTTCGGTAGGATGTTGCATCATAGCGAGTACCGCGTTATCGTACTCCTCATATTTATCGTACAAAAATACAAGTTCTGCCCATAAATGTGCCTGTTCTGCTGCACGAAGTACCTGTAAATATCATTAATATATGTATATACATAAAATGTGCAAACAAACTGTTGCTCCTTTTCCAAAGTCAACACTTTGAATCGACTCGAGTTTAACAAAACGTACTTTTGGTATATTGACGCGCGACCAAAACAATTCCAAATGTTCTCTCATACGTTGAGGCTTATATTTGCTGTAAAGTATAGCTAATTCGGTAAACATTCCCATATGCGCTCTTTCAAGTCCTAACGCAGCTTCTAGGAGATTGATTAGTTCCTCGAAATGTCCTCGATCTTGATAATAATTGATCAAATCTTCAAGTTCATCGGCATGCACAACAATGTGCAATCCACACATTTGTGCTAATCTGAACTCGCCGCTGTCAACGCAAGCGAAACAAACTTCTTTCCAAGTACGAGTTGAATTGGCTTTGCGAGCACTATCGACAGCACCTTGAAATTCTTTCAAGTGAACAAGCGTAATAGCTAGTCGCGCAAAGTTCGACACATTGTTGTACAGAAGTTTAGCAGCATCATACATTTTGTCGTCGAAGCATCTATCGCCAATCTAAAACAATTAAATCATATAAATTTACGCTTGCGTGTGCAGAAAAATTTATTTTTCCAATAGTTACGACTTGTCTATGTATTGATATGATAAAAGAAGAAAGCGACAAAAAGTTGATCGATATTGCTTCGGTGTGGACACAGCATAATCTATAAATATCTAACCTTTTGTATATCAGCATGATTAGGCCCAGAGATAAATTCTTCAAGATCCGCAAGCCTGTTGGTTCTTGCGTACGCATATATCAATTCGCTTTCAATAAAAGATTCGCGTGCTTTCTTGCGAGCCATTTGCAAATAACGTACTAAATCTTCCCAATGAGAAGTTCGATGAGCAGTTTCTACAACATCTACGTATGCCGATGGATCATCCGCTTTGATGAAACTGTCAATGGCTTCTTTAACTAGTCCTTGTTGTAATTGTGCTCTGGCTAATTGAGACCATACTGGCGGTTCGTTACATCTATACGAATACGTATGTTAGGTAGTTTAATAAATATATATCGGATATAATAAAACAAGTAATACTATACCTTTCCGCAAATTCATAAGCTCTGTCTAGATTATTCACTTGTTCGATTAAAACTTGTATAGCCGATGTATTCACATCGAATTTCTTGAAGATGGCGAAAGCTTCTTCGTAAAGCTCATTGTTAATAGCGATATTAGCAATGTCGGGAGCATCGTAATTATCCAATCGATTAATATATTCCATAACTCGTGTACGATCAGCTTTTATAGCCGTTAGAATTAAAAGATTTTGTAAATTGCGATGATCGCTGAACACGCTGCTGTCGAGTACAATTTTCTCGAGAAGCTCGATTAGTTCGTTCGGTAAATCAGCGGTCATGAATGCTTTCACGGTGACCGATATATCCTCAGGATCTTGAGTTTCTGACAAAGCTGTTTGTACAACCTAGAAACAAGTATATCAATGATTCTACCATGTAAATAAGCAGTTAATGTTTTTTTTATTTTTGTTTTTTTTCAGACAAACACTATATTGGTATAAGTAATTTTATAAATTAATTCTCTTTAAAATATTGTTTTACGTAAACTAACCTGATCGATTAGTTGCCTTTTGTACGGATTACTTTCGAGAAGAACTTCTGCCCACAAATCAGGATCTCTACGCCTTACCAAGTATCTTGCTTCGCTTTTGAATAGACTGTTCTCGTTGCACACGCTTATTAATTCTCGATCGCACTGGCCACGTTCGTATGCGATGCATGCTAAATGTGGATCACGTTTTTCACAGTACTTCCCTACCACTCTACTGTCATAAAATTGATTCTCCCTAAAGAACACAAACAATAATATTAATTTAAATAATGAACATGACAAAAGGGCCGAGCAATATAAAAAAGTCGCAGTCGAGTCGAACTGTAAAGTTCGATAGTCTATAGTCGAGTTAATGGTAGAGTAAATTCTTAAACTTACTTAAGGAATCTTTCGGGATTGTTGTTACTGTCAATGTATATTTTTGCCAACGCGTTATGCGTTGCAGGCTCCACGCAACCTTCGTGAACACGGGACTCCAACCATGGTAGCAGAAGTTTCAAGCGGTTTCTCTTCTCAACTTCTTCTACGAGTTCGTCGGTTGAAAATTGCCCACGCACCACCAGAATTAAATTCTTTATGATATCCTCAGAGCAATCAACATCCAGTAAACCACCCACTACGACCGGTAGACGCGATGGATTTACCTAAAAATGTACCGCATTAATGATAAATTGAAATTTAATTTAATTAACAAAATCACAAAATGTTTTACGCTCCTCATTAGAATTTATTAATTTTAGTAAATAGAAATGAAACTTACTTTCTGGACATAAATTTCAATGTACTTTTGCAAATTATTTCGGTAAAGATAGAGTACAAGATCATGTACAAAATCAAATCGATCGCAAACAATTATTAAAGGCAGCTGATCGGATAACTTTGCTTCTTTGAGGAAGTTTTTAACGCGTTCCGGATTATAGCAGTTGCTCTCTCTACAAATTCGCTCAACTTCCTTAATTTGTCCAGTTTTACAGGCTGCTTGAATATACTTGAAGTGGACTTCTTGATCCTGACTGAAATTCACGATAGATCCCAAAAAATAGAAGAGCCCCTCGTACGACTTAAAGCTCTCGAATAAGTCTGAAACAGACAATAAAATCGTTTACGTGACCTTATACGATTAAAATATCGTATAGTTAATAATAAATACCTATCAAAGCTTTTGTTGTTAATTGCTCGTGATACTTTGTTGCAATCTGAATACAAATTTGTAAATTTTGTCGTATATTAGCAGTCAACATTGCCTTCAGACATTCCAAAGAATCTTCGACGGACAATGTTCCAAAAAATCCGACGAGCCAATCAGGAGACAGTAAATGCGTATGAACAACAGCTCTTTTAATGTCGTATAAGTCGGTGTAATGTTCCAAAGCACGCTGTAACAATCCAGCTTTTTCGCATAATTGCGCGATATGAGCTCTGTCGTAGTGAGTGAACATTTGATTTCCCAAAATTGCGTCGGCAACTTGAGGAGCAGACATCAAATTCATTTCTAGAAGACGCGTTTGCAAAGCTCCTTCGGTTGGCCGATTATTCTTCAGAGCATCTAACAAAAATGCTGTGCATTGTTGTACCATGTTTTGTTCCATAAATATGTCCACAATCTGTAAATAGTAAATACGTATTTATTATAAAAAAAATAACACTGCAAATATAATGGTTTACAAGTAGAAGGTGTGGGAGAACTCGAAGATAAGTCGGGAACAAATAAAATTCTCGATCTGTTCCGACCAAACATTTTCAGGATCTCGCACACCTCTATTCACGAGTATTATAAACATTTTTGTAACACTTACTTGATTGATATCTGCTAAAGGTTCTTCATCTTGAACTAACATTTGGGCAAATGCTACACCCTGATCGGGATTAATTCTCATGACATTTCTTAACAAAAATATATAATCAGGAGTGTACGAAACTTTTTTGGCGTACAATACAATTTTTTGAAACTGACCCGTTTCTGCGAAACATTGTATAACTTTATTGGGAACATTAGCTCTCAAATAAACGCTAAGAGCCAAGGTTGGATCAGCTTGTTTCACCAAGTCTCCCAATTCTTCGCTACACTCCAGTTTATCTTCTTTCAACCATTTTTCAAGAAGTTGTTTCCGTCCTTGTACCAGCACAGGACGACATAATTCCAATGATTCGTATTTGTTTAATTGCCCTTGATCTAAAAGTATTCCAAAGTATTGCAACAAAGGTGATGTTTGTCCTTGCGTAGTTGGTACCTGATACACATACGCGAATAGTTATTTTTGTGTTAAACCATTGTATACTTTAATTTCCTTTAAACTAAAAACACACCTGTTGGAATCGTTGAATCGTTGTCGGTGTCCGTAATATTCCTTTGGGAGCATTCGCCGCAACTTTCGCTGCTTCCGCGTACTGGCCATTTTGGAAAAGCATATTGAACTTCCTCACAAACAATTCTTCGGCACCCGACAAGTTGTTTCTGACAGCCATTCGCAATGCAAGTTCAGGATTTTGTAGTACTCCGTTTATGTATGGAATTATATTTTCTACATCGACGGAGACCGATAGTACTTGACCTTTTCGATTTACTCCTATTATACCGCCGGATGCTTCGTGCGGAGCAGTGACAAAAATAGTGTCTCCAGATATACGATTCATAAATATACATGTTGCAGATTCAATATCATACATATGTATATAGCCGTATTTTGTTATTAAGTATATAACGTCGTATTTTGAGCTGACTTGCATCGCAACTGGAAAATCATTTCCAGCTTCCGGAGGGAAAAAAACATCTACCGCTTTCTTTGGGAACAGATGATTACCGGAAGGAGGTTGACCTACTTCGATGATGTGGAGTTTTGCTCCTTGCAGCGTTCTAACAGCAAAACAAAATAAATTACTCGGTTCCCCGTTTCCTTCCAGTTTAAATTGGGCAAAAGAAGCGGCATGTCCTTCGATCGGCTGAGAACACTTTCTTTCAACAGAATAAAGCTGCATAGCGCCGACCACTCTGTTATGCTGAGCAGAAATGCCAATTAATAAAAGCCATGTTTGCTTCGGATCGGTTCTATAGTTTATTATTTGACAACCGTTTAACGAAGAATGTCGATCAAACATTTTATTCGGAGTTGACTCTCCTTCCATAGACCAGTGATAAACAGCAGTCTCTGTTACCAATGCTAATGTGTTCAACGATATCCATTTCCAGAAGACTACATCTTCCGTCATTGTATGAGCTTTCATTTTTGACTTCATTTCTATGTTAAATATCTGAAGTGTTTTCATCGCTGTTGTAACAAACATAAAACACATATCGTTAGTTTTCTCGTCGAAACTCAACTTTCTATTTTTCTAACAATACATTTTCCCTCGTTGCGTTGATTACAAAAATTATTATAGCAATATTTAATCGTTTCAAATTAGTTTAACAAATTTCTGTGCAATAATAATAATAATTCTAGTAATATAGTTAGTCGCAAAAATTAGATAAGTTGAAAACAATAAAATTATATAGCGCTATATATAACTATGACTATACTACACATAAATATGACCAAAACTAAAAAAACTTTTGGCGAATTCCAAACGGATAATCAATCGCGATTCTACGATATATTAATTCTGAAAGAATCATTTGTATACGAACCGTAAAACATCTTTTACCTTTTAAAGCTATGACTTTACTCGCAGGATTCATAATTGCAGAATCTGCAGAAATGGGTCTCCTGATTGGATTAGCAGAATCATTCATATCGATGATGACTACCTGTGCGGTATCACCAACTTTCTCTCTAACGCAAATGAATTTATCAGATTCCATAGTGAGCGTATTAAAACTAACATTGTTAGCATTAATTCCCACAGCTGTAAGCTATAACAAGAATAACGATACAAACTTAAAGTGCTACAACGTAACGAATAGAAATATAATGAAAAATTTATTTCATGAAATCATGTGTCGGAAATATATGTTGTATTATAATTTTGATATCGAAACTACTTAAAATGAAACAAGAAACTATAATAATATTATTTTGCTTATCGCATTAACGCATAATCGTCGAGTTCGATGTTGTAAAATAGGGCATCTCTGTGGATATCGTCTACTAATAATATTAAAGTTATCTTTTATTCGTTATTCAAAACATTTATTTAGATAAGGATTTGCTCTATTCTGATTAATAGAAATTGTAAAAATTTGAATGCAACATAACCAAATATTACTGTTAATTTTAAACGCATCATTCGTTATGAATATTAATCTTAGATATGAAAAAATTGTTTAAACGAATATTCTAAATCGTTGTAAGCGATTATAATGGAGAACGATTTCGTTCGATAATCCTTAAAATTTGAGAAGAACGAAGGATATAGCCACAGTAACGATGTAGAAAATTGACTCGTACATATTAATTGCAGAAAAATCAATAAATCGTTTAATAGCTTGAACGAGAAGTAACAATCGAAGACATTTTAATTGGCATACAATATAATTAAGAGTTTCTAATACGTTATTAGATTGGTCGAAACGTAATCTATTACGAATTCGATTTTCCGTTAAAAGAAAAAAAAATGAACGTCTTGACATTTAGAATAATGTTCGAATACATTGTACCGAATTATGTGGGAAAAGCCAAACACTTTAATTAGAAAATTTATGGCATATAAAGACGGAAATAAGGGGCGTATATGCCGAGTAGACGTGGCCCTCATTGATAAAAAAATCAATTTATTTTTCTTGCCAACTTTCCAATATAGGACGATGCCATGATCGGTTAACCTCTACGCATTCGATCAGAAATATACCGATGAATTGATTGAAATGTTCGTAACCGAAGAAACATGCGATATTATACCTGTCAAAGTAACGTCAATTTGGAAGGTTTTAACGGAACTTCCGTTCTAACGCTGGTGTAGTAAGCAATAGCGGAAAAACGACAGGACGAAACGTCGAGAACGTAGAATGGAATTGAAAACGGGAATTGCAAATGTGAAAATCATTGACGACGTGTCGAAATAATTGATGAACCGGGAATGAAAACGGGTCACCTACCTGAAGATGTTCTTGAAACCTTATGGGTAATAACTGCGTCATTTTTCTGATGTTTTCTATAGCTTTCCGAGGTTTTCCAGCCGCTGTTATTTAATTAAGATAATATTGCGGCTGTATACCGTTTCTATGTACAAGTGTTTTGCCCTGTGGTGCGCTTCTCAACCAGAAAACCTCAGCCCAACCATCAGCGCACAAAACCAACTGACGGAAAGCGAATGCCGTCACTACTTGCCGCTGACACCCATCATGGCCGCCAACGACCGCCCCTCTATCTAAAAATAGTTCTTCAAGTACAAAAGTGTTCCGATCGATCCTATATCTTGATATTGCCAAATGATTTTAAATACATTCAAATATTAACGGTATGCGATTCATGCGACAAAACGTCTAACAATTCCGACCAACGTCATCGCGATCAAATTCATTTAAATATTCATCAGCGTAAGAATACATACAACTCGATTTTCTTCTAAATCTCGTACACCACCCCTTCCTTTCTTCAATCCTCATCCCCCACTCCCTACTGTGAATGAAACTGCAACGGCGCACAAGCGTGTACGTGGTACATATTCTCCTGTACTCCTCTACTCCTTTACACCTTTACGCCTGTAGCATGTTTCACACGTGTATACGTTTCAATATAATCATTGATATTAGGTTAACGCTTATGAACTTCCAGAGTAGTTATTCAATAAAAAAATATAAAATACTACGTTGTCAGTGGTATATAGAAACTTGTTACCATCTAATTCGACACTTTCATCTTCCATATCTAAAGCAATTATATTATTTTTAAAGTGCTAAACATAGCAGAATTTGTGGTTGTTGGCGAGTAGATAGACAACTCGCGTACGTTGTTGACGGGCCATAGAAAACAACGATTAGGTATGACAAAATTAAAAATACAATTTATTTTCAGGTGATTCTGGTAAAACTGTATAATACACAAGTTGTACAAATAGTCATTATACAGCCGCCGCTGTTATGGAATTTAATCGAAAAGACCAAAGCCCATGTCATCGTCGTCAGACTCGGACTCTTCCTTAGCCGGCTTCTTTTCCTCTGTTGAGAAAAATTTTAGTGAATAAGTTTCTCTATATTATAGGAAACAATTGTAAATAACAAACCAAATAATATTTACCTTTCTTTTCTTCCGCAGGTGCAGCTGCAGCTCCGACAGCAGGCACAGCAGCGCTAGCAGCCGCAGCACCACCAACTGGCATGGATGCCAATTTCTCGTGTCCTGTAAAAATTGTAGAAATTCATAAGCATCTAATATCATCGAGTCAATTTTTTCATTCTTACGTAAACATTATACTACAGAAAATGTTTTCAATATTGAAATATCATAGGATAAAAATGAAAATGTACATTTTGCAAAGATTACAAAGGATCTTGATCCGTTTAGAAGAAAAGCTAATACTTGACTTAAATTATATACCTTTTGCAATTATCTCATCAATGTTTTTTCCATTCAACTCAGATATCACATTTTTCAGTTTCTCAGCGTCGGATTCAATTCCGACGGATGATAAAATTTTTTCAATGTCATTTTGATTGGGAGAAGCTTTCCCTCCTAGGGTAGCCAAAAGATAAGCGGCCACGTAACGCATTCTGAAAAATGTAATTGTACTATTATATAGATGTTTTACGGAATAACCTATTTTTTTCGAGTAATTAAATAACTTCAGTTTAAAAAAAGTACCATCACAGATATCAGTCGAAAGATGGTGAATATTTAAATCATCATGTGTATAAACTTTGAGTAGAATAGTATTTATTATGAAATGAAATGTAAATGCAATGAAATTATATTCTAAGCAAACGAAAATTTCTCTTTTGTATGTAACGAAATGGAATGTAATAGCACGAACATTCGATATTATAGAATGATCAAGAAAATGCAACTTTTATTTAATATACATATTGTCTTATATGTGCGCATGCTGATTTTCTTTCTATTAACACACACAGCATAATTTTATTATTAAAAAAATAACTTTTCATAATAAAAATTCCTTGAAAAGGATGTTTGAAATACGTATTACATTTCACATGTTTGTAGGACTCATCGTATCGTAAATCATCTTCGACTATAATTCGTTATTTTGTAAAGAAATCCTGCCATTTGATGATTCAATGTACGATAAATCGAAAACATACAATATTATTCGGGAAAATATATTATTAATACTTCTACATACCTTTAAGTCTTACGACACGAAACGTGGATCACGCTCAAAACAGAAAATGTGACCGTGCTGAAGCTTTGATCAAAGAAGAAGAACCGTAAAGACGAGAATGGGAAGGAGGGAAACGTACGTTTCATTTCGTTTGTAGCGCCATCTGAGTCATGAGATATATGTTGTACCAGAGAGGAAATTTTCTCCCTGGTATGTTACATACGCATGCGCATTGGATATGTATACGAAATTCTAGGGAAATTTTCAATCTGGTTTGAGCTATCTGTATACACTTGACGCCATCAGATAAAAATATATAGTCTATAGTGCGACGGTCGCACGGGTCTTTCTGCCAGCAGAGAGCGCTACCTCTGCTGACGCAGATGCCCGTCCAAAATCGAGCATTTTGCTTACTGCCCCAGACAACCAAAAATTTCATTTCTGCCGAGCATCTGTAAGCGCAGATGTGACCTGTTCTGCCGGCAGTCTGCCCCCGAACCTGCCTTTGGCATGCTTTGGCAGCACGGTCGCACTGATGTAGCGATGTAGGTCGCACTAAAATTTTGTCCATTTTACTAAAAAATTCGAAATACCGATTTTTGAATGCAGAATTTTATTTTGTGAACATGCAAATTTTACTTTTTCTCATATTTATATTATTTTTCTTAGACTGCGGATCTTTATGCGAAATATAAATTGTCGGCATCGCTTGCAAGAGATGGAAACTATAAAAATTGCATTGGCATACCATTTTCTTT
>CM052195.1:7161402-7214458 GCA_028455805.1 Lasioglossum figueresi | reverse complement strand
AAATGCAAGTGTAGTGGGCTCATCGAAAAAACAAGCCGTTTTGTATTCGTTGTCTTAACCTCTCCTACGAGAAACATATCTACCTCTCTATCTTTGTTTCTTAGTTCACCTTTACGCCGATGGTGGCGTATGTTCGCTCCGGCGCACCCTTAAAAACTATGCAAGGAAAAAACATGTATTAGAGATGTAAAAGAGAGAAAGATATATCAGTACTAGCGATGGATCTCTGCGTTGGATAACTGTATTTTTGATTATATAAAACGCATATTAAACAAAACACAATTGAGAAACTTCATAACCTATATTTAAGAATAGGTTCGTGCAATCGAAGGGTTCTTGAAGCATTGATTGATATGATTATTTGGTCCCCTCAGGGTTTCAAATCCATTTACCAATCTCTCCCTTCTTTCCACTCTCCCTGTCGCCTTTTCAGCGCGACCTACTGTTTATTACGGTGGAATCCGAACCACCTTTTACCAACAACACGTGAAAAAACACCCAGGGATCACTTCCCGGGTTTTTACCAGGCGGTCACCCATCCAAGCCCATTCCACGTTCCACGTTGTTTAACTTCGGTGATTTCAACGGGACCACGGTCGTTGATAGTTCTTGAAGCATAATGAGCGGAAAAATGAGGGAAAAAGATGTTGTAAAAGCGGTAGTTCTTTCGGAAGATTTTGTAACAAATTTGACACCTATGCAAGATATATTTCCAAGTGTCTTAACGCCAATCATAAATGTACCACTTTTAGATTATTTAATCGAAACTCTGATTAAATGTGGAGTACAACAGTTGTTTCTTTATTGTAGCTGTCATATCGAATTAATAAAGAATCATGTACATGTACATAAAAGAAAGTGGTCAAGAATACTAGTTAATCTAATTATATCGGAAGGATGCAGATCTTTGGGCGATGCTCTCAGAGATATCGATACGAAAGGTTCGATCCGTGGTAATTTTATACTGATAAGGGGAGACACCTTTATTAACACGGATCTTACAAACGCTTTAAACACTCACTGTTCTAAATTGAAAAAAGACAAAGGTGCAACGATGACTATGTTGATGAGAAACATTGGTTCGACCAGCCATTCCTTATTAAGAAAAGAAACATTTTTATTGGTTTCCGATAAAACCAATAATCAGGTTCTACACTACAGTAAATTAAGGTCCGACGAGAAGAAAGTGAAATTCGAATTAAATTGGTTCTTAGAACACAATGAAGTTGAAATTAATACTGGCCACATGGATACTCATGTTTATCTATGTTCACCTTCCGTACTACCGCTGTTCTCCGATAATTTTGATTTTCAAGTAAGTTATTCTACGTTTATCTTCTTCTATTGAGAGTTTGTTAATTGGATTCCTTTATAACAATAATTTAGAAAACATTTTTTATACATATAGATTCTTACATATAGAATCATTACATTATTAGTACGCTTTGAGAATCATTCCGAGTTAACGAGCATTAAATAAAATGTGTATACAATTTCAGACAATGGAAGACTTTATTCGAGGAGTGCTGATGAACGAAGAAATTTTGAATTCCCGTATTTATTGGCAACAATTGAATCCTGAAGATTATAGCTTACCGATCGTATCGTGGAACGCTTACCAGATTCTTAATCGTGATATTTTAAACAGGCATAGTTTTCCGCTTACGCTGAATTCTATTCCATTTCTAAACAATTTCATTCATATGCCGCGTAGCACTTACAAACACAGAAGCGCTTCGCTCGCAAAAGGTTGCATTTTGAAGGAGGATAGCGTGCTCTGTGAAAACAGTATACTGGGAAACAACACTTCTGTTACGAGATCTGTTATCGGTCACAATTGTTTAATAGGCTCTAACGTAGAAATAAAAGATTCCTACATATTGTCGGGCACTACGATCAAAGATAACTCCACTGTTACGAACAGTATAATATTTTCAAATTGTGTTATTGAACAGGCTGCTCGAATAAACAGATGCATAGTACGTCCTGAAACAAATATCAATGACCAAACAGAATATGTCGATTCTATATTAGAATCGAAAGACGATAAAGTTATCGTTAAAAGGATATCGGAGATTGACACGGATAGCGATTTTGAGTTCTTTAACGATTACCATGCGGAAGAATCCGACGATTATTCTACAGACGATACAAGTAGCAACGTAGGTTCCGAATGTAATTCGCCGATCCCAGACGATACCCACATGTTTCTATCCGAAGTTATCGATAGTTTATTAAGAGGTTTTCAAGACAAACTAAATTGCGACAACTTAATTTTGGAAATAAACTCGTCAAGATACGCGTATAACGTTACCATGAGCGAAGTAACGTATAATGTCATTAAAGCTATACTAAGTTTACCGTTCCATTACCTTTCGGAAAAGAAAGAAACTGTAAATAATCAAAACTATCAGAAACACTTGAAAATTATGGTGACTTATTTCCAACCAATTATTTTAAACTACATCAAAACAGAAGATGCTCAAGAAGAATGTTTACGTGCAATGGAAGAAGTTGCTACTTCAACCGAAGAATTACTACCATTTTTACAACATTTATTACATCTTTTCTACGATAAAGACGTATTGTTGGAAGAAAAGATTTTAGAATGGTACAGATCCAGCGATAAAGATATAAACGAGTTTCAGAATAATAAACTCAGAACCGCGATAAAGCCGTTTATTCAATGGTTGGAAGAAGCCGAAGAAGATTCTAGCGCAAGCGAAAACGATGAATAAATAAAAATCGAAGTCTCGATTGTAATTGATTAAATTTTAGATAAGACTGTATAAAATTACATTTTTTAATCGATACGGCCTTGTTTACAACAAAAAATTCTTCTGAAATAGTTTTCTCAAGTTTACATAATATTGGATTTGTTGTTATTATTGTAGATTGAGATTACATAAACATATACAGTCTTATTATTACTTTCTCGAAAGAATACCTTAATTTAATGTAATATTGAACATTAAAATTAAAAGAAAATAAAACACATAATTTAATGTAATGTCTTTATTGTTGTATTAGTTTTTTTGTGGTAGTACACTTTGAGCAATAATACGAATCAAGTGTAAATAAATTATATTTGTATATTATAATTATAGCGTGTATTAATTATAGTAACCTTATTAAAATGGTTTAAATGACATGTTGAAAAAGAGGAAATATAAATGATTATTCTGTGGAAAAAACAGTATCTGTTAAGTTGTGCCAAGCTTGGTGCTGATGACCTGGAAATTTAATTGCATCTATCCAATGTTTTAGTCGGGCTCCTTTGCTGTTACAACTTAATTCGAGTCCACCTAAATAACAACAATACGATGCATATGAATGCGCAATATAACATTTAAGAACTATGCTAATAAGTAAATAACTATTCTTGAAATTTTACTAAAACATAAATGTCGAAATTTTATTTTTGTAATAATAATTATTCTGTTACGTATAGGTATATGTTTTTGGTATCGTGTTTAAAAGAGCATTTTCATTTTATCTTATACACATTCTATGTTGTATTATATATATTATTTTTACCAAGATAATCGTTATTCTTGCCAAAGTCCTTGTCCCATACTGTAACGCGTAATGCGAGTTTTTTAAGATTTGTCAATCGAGTAGTAAAAATGAATTCTTCGTTCCATTTTGGATTTAAGGTTTTCCACTTGATTGTTGTATTATGTGAATTGTGACCTATGATTTTCTTCGACATGAACTTTCTGCCCGTGATACGTGCAATCGAATAGTCGAGGACACGTTGTTTTTGATTGTTCGTTAGATTTTCTATAAGGCACAACTTGACAAATGGGTCGGAAAATCCATTGCTATTCTTTGGAAGTAGGTTTGCAGCTTGTTGAACCGTAACCGTCAATGCTCTACGTCTTGTACAATAACTTAGAGTCACTTCGATCTTTCCCCATCCACTGGAAAACACACCCCATGCAGCTTCATCGTTGTCCACCTATGCCAACGTCGAGCTCTTATATCTTAGGGTCTGCAATAATGTAAGTCAAGTCGGCCGTCGCGAAAATTTCAAGGCACGATAGAATAATAATTAGACATTAGAATAACGCTTGCTCCGAACGTGAAGAAGAACAATTTATAAACTGTAGTATACCATAAATTAGCGATCCTCAAGCTATGGGCCCCGAAACGAAAGTTGCTATATCTTACGCCTTACGCCAAGATCGGGAAAGCGATTAATTTATAAAATCGTTCGAAAAATTTTTCGTAGAACATTGTTACGAGTTCGAGAATTAATCGAAGATAAACAACAGCAAAGCTTTCGATAGCCTATTTTATTTAGAATCGTTAATTTTACATTTTTTCATAGTTCAATGTAAATAATGGAAAATGAAATTGTAATATTTAGTGCAAAGTTATCTGAAACACTTTCGATAAAAATGTACAGAACGTTGCTATAATTATATTAATATGCAATGGCTTTAGTCTACGAAGTTGTCAAAAATTTGATATTATAAATTTATAATCTTGATTAGCATCTTAAGATGTTGAACCGCGGTACCATTACAAACGAATGCATTGGGTCGCGTGACAAGAGGGTTGAGAAATACTGCTACAAATATTGGATAATGCCAAGTGATAAAATAGCAAGAACTATAGTTTATAGATATCTATAGATATAGAGATTTTCGGGTCCTCGCACACCTCTAGCAATAACCAATACTTCAAAAAATTTACGTTCAATACGTAACATGTATAGAAGAAAAAGAGGAAATTGATTGTACATACTGGATAATAATCTTGTAATGGGACATTATAATGTTTTGTTTGACGGGGTTGTAACTCGTGCAGGGGAAACCTAGCTTCTCCTAGAAAGTCTTGGCCTGCCGGATCGTCCTGGAGTATCAGAATGTGTAGCGCTTTGCCATTCCATATCTGTTACGAAACAATCATTAATTTCTCGCGTTCCCTAATCATCGATACGTTCGACACAATTCTTGTATCGTATTAGTGTACAGAATTTGCATTGTTCGTACGTCTGTTTCTGTCGTTCCATAAAAGTTTAGAATCTCCTTGAATTCCGGATTCCGCGTTTTGCGAATCGTCTTTGTTCGGAGACGTTTCGTACTCGCAACTAGGTCTACCGGTAATATGTTCAGTTTGCAGAACGGATCGGCGAGACCATGAATGTCCATTGGTCGCAAGTCTCGTGCTCGTTCCACTTTGCACTGGAGGCACTGAACCGCTGGGTCGTATCGCAAGGAGATTTCTAGAGTTCCATAACTTTGCTCCACCCCTACGGAACCGCAGTACCATTAAGCATTAAGCGCGTATTCAATTATTCGCATACGTGTATATCAAAAGTATTAGGCTGTTTCTAGAGATGCGCGGGAACCCGAAAATCCTGGGTACCCGATATGGTTGGGACGGGTCGAGACATATCGGGATTCCGGAGAATCCCGAATCAAATTTCGAATTCTCGCCCACCTCTGACAACGATACGATACAAGCTATTTAGTAAAGAAAAGATAAAGTATATATTCTGCTTCGTTGTAGAATTATTTTCCTACTCACCGTGCTCCGACATTTGTAGGTGCGACGAGTCGATTCGATTGTTGCTGCGCGGGTTCTCGTTTTCTAAGCAAGATCGACTTACGTCCTGATCCATGCGTTTCCCTATGATTTGAACGTGTTCTAGTATTTGTTCCGTTGGAATGATTGTCGTTCCCAATTTCGTTGGAACCGTTGACGAGTTCCGTCTACAATGCGTTAATCGATATCAGCTAAACTTCTACTCTTTTGTTTATCATTCTTACGTACCTGAGAGATTGTACCTGTGAGTTTTTTAATTGATTGTACGAGTTGAACTCTATTCTACGAGTATCGTTATTCCCGTCGTTAGGATTGTTAGATTTCTTCAATTTTTCATTCACAATTTCATCCTCGAAAGACACGCGTTGTTCAAGTTGAGACTCTTGGCTGGTTTTACCGTTTGTTCGCAATCGCGAGCTCGTAACCGAGGAAGTCGGCGAAACACGACTGCATTGAGATGTAATTGAAAGAGTAGACCTATCTAATCGATCTAAACATTCTTCACGATTATTAACCGATAATAAATCGTTGGATCGCTGTCCCGGCGATGTTTTCGATACGCTGCTAGTCGATTGAACAGAATTCGAGAATGGCGAAAGTCGCGTTACTTCTTCGTCCGAAGAAGAATCATGGGGATCTGTTAATTCTAGAGACTTATTTCCTCCAACTGTCCAAGTCATCTGTTTGTGACCTATTCGCGACCATCCTCGCTCCTGTTATGTATCGATACGTTTAATTTATTCGATCGATCGCTTTATTACCAGAGGTGTGCGTGAACCTGAAAATCTCGGTTTTGATCCCGAATCAAATTCTCGACTTGTCCCGACCCGACATTTCGAGTTCTCGCCCACCTCTGTTTATCGTATAAAGTATAAGGCATAAGGGTACAATCGAAATACCTTTTTCTCAGGCAAAATATACTTTGGCATTCCTTTAATAAACCAAGCGCCGCTTTTTTTTCCACATTTCTCTGGTCTCCGCGCATATCCGACAAAGAAATTGTTTTTGACTGTTATTCGAACGTCTGACGATACGTTGCATAGTCGTTTTATCTAATACGCTTTTCGTCGAAGCTGTGTTTTGAAATGCTGAATTCAGTTCGGTAGTTTCTATGCCACATTTCTGACATATGTATTTACGACAGTCCTTGCAAAGATTCGGTGTCGCGCCCAGGACAGCCCCAAATTTTTCACTACAGAGAGCACAGGAACATACGCAATGCGCGCTATTCGAACAACGGCTGCTACAGTTTCGTCTCTCGTTCATTCTTGTTCCCGTGACAATGCAAACGTTACGTTTCATGTTTTCCAGTCTTTCTACTAATCTACCGATTCGTTCTTGTTCCGACAGGTCTAACGCTTCGGCTCTTTGAATCACCTAAAATATTAATGAATAAAACAATATCTATAGAAATATTTGTTCAGTCAGTATTTTATTATAGTTGCAATCTTTAAACATTTTATACCGAATTTTAACGAATACGCTTACCTCTATGATCGCTTGTTGTTCGTCTTCGGACAAGACAAACGATTGTGCGCAACGATTCGAAGCAGCAGCATAAGAATTCGAATAATTACCCCATTTTGAATCTAGAGCACCAGTTTTCACAGACCATCCTATGCGTAATCTAATTATAGAACAAAATAAACATATGTAGAAGCAAACTAAAATAAATATTTACTTCGTAGTATATATATATATATATATATATATATATATATATATATATATATATGGATATATTTACGAAATACGTATATCTTATTTCTACTCACTTTGCTCTCAATGCCAAATGACGATCATTTGGACAAACCCATCTGGTTCCTCTACCTGGATCTTTTGCTGTGATGTCCATAGCGATTAGTGAGAAAGAGATTAATGAAACCCTTAGATCATTTTAAATATACTATGAACATTGTGTAATGTAGTTTATCCTACGAAAAATAAAAATACGTAAAACTAAATGAAAGCATGATTATAAAACACATTATTAATCGAAACAAATGTTAAAATGTAACTGTTCAACTATTATTGCTTTAAGATTATTTTTCCTCGAAAGTGAATTTTTTCATGTAAAATCTTGTTAATTATTCGATTAATCTAAACTACGTTTCAAAAAATCCATGTAATTTAAAGCATAAAAAGTAAGAAAAGATGTTATCTTAGATTATTTTCATCATCGAAAATAATATTCATTATTATACATGCAATATAATAAATAATTTCTATATGTAATAAAAGTGTATATAATATGAGTTGTTTAAACTAGTCGCTTCATTAGATTCAATATCCTTGAAATGGTCGTCGCTGATATTATTCCTCGCCGCAAATGCATTTCCTCTTTCCCGCGTGTTGTATTATTCATAACTTTACATGCCTCTCGTAATAGACGCAAATGAACTAAATTATTACGATTTGTTCCAACGTTTGCTTTAGCTCATTATTTTTCAACAATTAATTGCTTCCAGACAAGAAAATTGCGGCACATTAATTTTATGTTGTTTTATTGGTAAAAATATAATGAAGTATCTGCAAGTACTCGTATTTCATATCATTATATACGAGTATGTATATACGTATATACGTGTGTATAATGAATATTTTAATAAAGATTATTACAAAATACACTCGTTAATTTTTTGATACATTGTTTTGTACCGTTTAGTGTTTCAAAAAAATTAGTATATACACATATAATTTTAATATAATATTTTGTGGTTTTGTATTAAAACCTATCGTTTTATGAAAATTCAATATCAATTGAATAAAATAGTCTGCACAAGATAAAATTAGATTGCGTATATGTTATCGGTGCGGAATAATGGAGGAAAAACCTGTGTAATCTTTTCGGGACAAATGCTGTTTCTACCACAATTCGTTACATACGTATATACGCGTATATGTATATACATTTACGGTAGACACATGCACGATTATGATTTCATATTTAATATAGAATTTTTGTGAAGGGTTATCCGAAAATGGTGTACATAGTTCGAGAATACAGCTTCCCTTCGGCACAGACACGCAACAAGTATCCGTATTTTCATATCTACATCATTCAAGTTTCTAAAAGGAGACTGTCTATATTTGCACATAATCGATATTGCAATGATTCTTGCGTCGACCCTTCTTTTCTTATTACGGGATAACTTGAATAGTTAGAGAACCCATGGGAATATCTTCTATTCTAGTACAGAGTATATATTTTAACGAATTCTAAGTCGGAGGGATGCTGTTTTCGCGATCGGGAAAAATGATTTTCCTAAATTATCGTATAACCGAGTATAAAGGAACATATGCATGGAAAAGTAATAAAGGAAACGATAATCTATATTATAATACATCTTATCGATGGAATAATGGTCTCGTGTAAAATTGTTGTATCGTGTATGATTGTACAGTCGTCGCAAAAAAGGGAAAACGTTGAAAAGGGAAAACGTTGAAAAGTGGTTGGCCGAAAAGGGCGAGGAAGGGAGGGATAGCTCGCATCGGACTCGGACGCGTGGCAGTATAGTGGCACTATGGTCGTACAGTGACTGAAAAAAAAATGAGCGCGAAAGTCCTACGTTGAAGGGCGATCAATCGGAACTTGCGACACGTATCTACCATCAATAACTGATGCGTTGCGTTGCAAGCGTTTCACCCGATCGTACACGCGCATATAATATTAAGAAAAACCACATAAAAAGAAAAACTAGCGCATACCCACCGAATCGAATACACCGTAACGACTCTATATTTAGTCTACACAAGAAAAAAATCATTCGACATCGGTTACAACAGAAATTAAAATAAAGAACGAAGCCTCGACTTTCGAGACTCCTTCGGATAAAAGCAATGGGCATACGTTGTGATCGGGAAGCTTTTACCTTCTCGGTTAATAGAATTTGTTTATCAATCCAAATGCTAATGCGAGGCACAAGCGACAAGATTTTTATTATTACGAGCGAACAGTCGTTTAATGTAATTTGTGTGTCTACTTACGAGATTTGTGAACCTCTTCTGTCATGTGAGTTTTAATTAAAAAGCAAGCAGTCGCACCGAACTGTATAATTATTGAATTGGCTGGCAGGCTGTTCGACGGTCACGTCGTAAACGATTATGTATTTGCTAATGCCGAAACAGCTCGCAGGATGTGACTCGCGTGGAGGACAGAGGACAGAGCACAGAGCACAGAGCTATACTTGCCACGCTATCAGCAAGCCGACAAGTGGGTGCTATGTATTATCGCAGGAACTAGCCAACGACTCCACTTCTCTTTCGATACAGGCGCAAGGCGCAAGAGGGATGCGTGGCATGCGTGCGATTCACAGGGATGTATCTAGGAAATTCTTTCGCAAGAATATCTAAGATTCCACACGAGGTTCGAACATTATTCGAATCATTCAGAAAATAATTTAGAACACGATTGTTCGAATAACTTTTTTAAACGTGCTATAATGCCCCGTAATCTGCTTCATCGTATGTGGATGTATTACAATATGGATATTTCTTCAAAGAAATGTTGAAAGCAAGAATAATTGAAATAAAACTACTTTCATGTGTTATTTATATAATAATAAATTCACTGAAATAATTGACTTATAGATTTTCCAAATCAAATGTATATCTACATCCGACTCACACTATAAATCTTCGATATGTCCGAGTCGATTAAGTAAATAAACAAGTTATTCGGGAATTTTGCAATCCAAAATTTGAATATTTTCAATTACTTCTATCTTAATAACTAATATATATATATATATATATATATTTATTACTTCTCCCAGCATATGATTATATAAGATTAGAATTAAAAGGACGTCGCGTAAGTAAATTATATTTATAGTTAAAAAGTGTCGTATATGTATAGTATTATGTTCAATAAAAATTGAATTAGAAAAACCTTGTATAAAAATCCACGATACATAAATAATGAAAATGGAATATTTATTTTACATAAATGAGTATAGTTTATTACCGTCGGAAAGGAATATACATTTAATTTCTCATCAATTATTTCAATTATGCGCTAATAATAATAAACGTAATTGAAAACCCCGTATCGAGGAAAATGTATGTCCTTGTCCTATATTGCAATTATTGACGTGCTATGCTTTGTAGCCGTCTGCGTCGGCTGAATCTTACGTGCATATGCGTCAGATATCAAAAGAATTTAGCCGATTAAAGTTCTCCAGCTTTTAGATCGAGATACTAAATTTCATATAAATTCAATGAATCTTTCGTAGTTTAAAAAGTTTGCTTTTTTGTTTATAAAAAAAGGTACTTAAAAATGTCGACAAATAGGTAGGAATTAAATAAGAAATAAGAAATAAGAAATCGTGCTACTTGATGTACTAAATTATTCTCTATATTACATTATAATTAAGTGTTACATATCTAGTTTCTTTTGTAACGCATATTTGCATTTTTTTCTTATAAATGTGTACATCGTATAATTAATTAATTAGTTTACGATCCATCGAGTTTCAATTATTTCGTATACACCGTTAAGTCAAATATCTGTCGATATAGTGTAACGTTTCAAATGCAACTTCAACCATAATAAGAATAATAATCATCCATTCTAAACGAATATGATGACGGTCGCTTAAATGCGAAGATAGAATTCCAACAAGCTCCACACAATGATTTATTTTTTCGTTAATAACCTGTGATATAAAATTAAGTAAATCTTCGGAATCTTTTTAAGAATTACAAATATTCTTTACCAACGCTTATAGTAATTTGATGACTTACTCGTGTACGTTTAGTGATATTAAAATATGCACATGTTTGTTGATATAGAATTTCCAAGTCGTCTCTTTCCCAGTAGAAGTCGGGAGTATCTAATAAATCTGAACTTAAATTGATCGAATGTCTCAATGCGAATAATTCTCCCTGTTTTTTCAATACTTCCTGTTGATCTATTCTAAGCTTTCTGCCAAATTTTAAGTCTTCGGTAACAAACTCTATAGAATCTACGTAACTGTCTAAAGATGCTTCCCATATACCTAATTTCACCGATTGCGCGATTGCATTTGAAAATGTGTATTTATCTAAATTTGTTGCACCCAGTGCTAACATAATATTTCCATTTTTTATGCAACTTTGTTTCCTGCAGAGAATTATACAAAAAAAATTCATAAATTGCAATATCTATATGTATAAAACGCGTAGAAAATTAATTCGATATCGAGAAAATTTTGTTTCACGGTACAGCGATAAAACATGTAAATTTGTTTACCCGCTATCCGTGTAAGCGTACGTCATTAATTCGGACTCCGATCGAATTACAGAGTCTGTATAAGAATTCTCTTCGTACTTCTTTAAAAATTTCAATATATTGCCATATTCGAGATCGGTGATATTCCACATCACTACGGTACCTTCCCGAAAAAAGAAGATTTCCCTTGGTTCAAATTCTACTTCATACTTTGCCGTTGCATGTATGACATCTGGTAAAGCTGAAAACATAATCTAAATAGAGCACAACAAGATAATTCAACATTTACTAATCTTTTGACATTATACTAACCATTTTATCTCAGTGTATAATACATAATGCTAATTCGATGCTAAACTATATTTTAAGTAATAGAAACAGATAACGTTTACAATATACAGATATGTATGTAATATCATAATTGAGACAACAAAATAGTGAAAAAATTTCCAAAATATATTCAAAGACTGTTTTAACTTTATCCTTGTAATTAATACATATATGACATAGTCAAATCTATTAACTGTGGACACGCAGGTATTAATTACACAATTCTAGCATTATATAATTGTAAAAAATATTCCTACTGTTTTTTTCTACTGAAATAGATTAAAATTCGTTATACAGGAAGGCGACAAATTGATTAAACATGGTTCTAACTTACAATATCGGTTCAAAATATTTTACTTAAAGTTACTAAAGTACTTTACCTGACGAACGACATAGTAACATGTTCTTAACAAGGTTTTTAGATACATATGTCGTTTAATCAACCAGAAATGGACTATCACACGCGCCTAATCCTGTTGCTACCCCACCTTCGTTAGCTGTAGCCAACTTGGTTCTTAACATATGACCACCTTGTTTATTAACATGTACATTATTTTCATCAGCGATAATGATACCAAATATTCCTAGTTCGGAAACTGATTCTTGTGGTTTTACGGTTGCATTATATTCTGGTCTAACCATGTAACTTTTATGAATCGGGGGGTAGATTTTGTCCATAAGAACCCAAGCTACCCTGTCTTGTTTGTATTTCACGGACTCTAAGAAATATTTTATATCCAATCCGTATTTGTTATTGCAGCCTCCTTCTCGTTGAGGCTTTAGTACGAATCGATGTGGATTTGCGATTCCCATTTCTATAGCTGCATTTCCATGTTCATTAAAGTCTAACGCGTAATGTTCTGTACAAAATAATACAATGCAATACTTTGTCAACAATATAATCAAATATTATTTATATCACGGGCAAGAGAAACAAGCAAAGTACATCAAGAACAGGATGAAAACAAACAATGCCAAAATGAATATATGATAATATAAAAAACATAAGAAACTATATGTAGTAATAAAAAAAAGTCATAGTTATAATTGTAGATTCAACAAAGAAGTGCATTATTAGATATGTTAAGTATTTGTAAAAACTCCAAAAATTTTTATGTAAAAGTATGGAAATCAAATTATTATTATTATTATTATATTTCAGTAGATTCACTTACCCGTGAATATTTCTTTAACTTCAGCACATATCTTTTCGTTATCTAGAAATTTATTAATTACCCCAGGCATTGCAAGAGCCTGTTGAATCTTTTTTGTGCCTGCTAAATGATACTGAATAGTAGGACATTTAATCGCTAAAGATCTCTCTATAAGTAATCTTACTTCCCATTCTTTTCTTGTATGATATTGTCCAGGTTCGTACCCACACCTATAATACACTACGGCTACGTTATAATTATCTACTATCAATTCTTTATTGGTTCCCATTTTTGCTGTAGCAGCTAATTGCGATAAATTCCGACGAGTTACTTTGATATTTGGATTTTGTTTTCTAATTTCAAACTCGTGAAAATACTGATCGCATATGTTGTATGTAACATCTTCGACAACAAATAAAATGACTGCTCTGTAAACATTTATACGATAATTACTTACAATGTACATTCATTTGCATTTCATTTTTACGCTAATCTCTACGCCGTATTAATTTTTCATATTTTTATCTTTAAAATGTAACCGAGTATGAACACTATGAACTACGAACGTACTGTCGATCGCCATACAGATTCCATGCTTCTACCATACTCGAGGATATAGTTTGTAACGCATTATTCTCTGGTAAGTTTTTTACTTTTTCATGACAACCAAGTTCCGTTAACATATATTTATGTAATTTGGTGGAAGCAGGTCCTAACCAACCAAAACCAGAAGCGATCGTGTTTATTTCAACTTGTTTCCAACAACAGTATGGAATGAAGTTATTATGCGTGTCTTCGATTGAACATTTTGTATCTAACATTAAATCGGAGCGTAAAATACCGAGAGATATCTTTTGCGCGGATCCTCCTTCGCTATTTACAGTTTCACATATTTTAAATAACTCTCTAGTAAAACTGTCAGCTTTTATAGTTCCTTCTAATGTTTCCTTTAAGAAGTTAAAATCCTGTGCCACCCTATGTATAAGTAAGTTTAATTTCGGTTGAATCTGACAAGCATTCTCAAACTCTTTTCTTGGAAACGGGGATGGCATCAATATGAACGGCGCAAATTGTAAGATGTTTTTATTATAATTTGTTTTTGGCCTCATACACATTCCATGCACGAGTGCCCAATCTATAGCTTTCTCTATTAATTCTTCTAATTCTTTCTCCGAAACAGGTGGGTAAAGTATCGAGTCCATATTCATTTTTTTTCTTATTGTAAATCTCTCGAGCAACCCCTTAAATTACAGATCTTACTGAATTTCTGAAATCTAAATTATAATTTTCTTTAAACCTACACAATTTTCAAAACTAAAAACTTCGACTACATTAAAGTGTTGTATATAAATTATTATTATTATTGTGGCGGCCTACTTCCTACACTCGCCACAAGATGGACAGATAGTCAAAGACCTTTCTCGCTACTACCTGATCCTTATACAGGATGTCCCATGCAACTGGAACAGGCTGTACCTCCTAAACGGTTGGGAATAGAGAAAAATGTTATAAAAAAAGTTGAATGGCATCAGACGGTGCATACTAAGCAACTAATTTTATGCACTTTTGTGCATCGGTGCATCAGAAAAATGCAACTTTTTTCCCTTCGATAACTTCTTAACGAATAAGTTTAGGACATAAGTATGTTAGTACTTTTATGTAGAGCACAACAAACTGCATCGATTGACACAGTCAAAACTGTAGGTTTCCAATTTTTTTAAAAGTGCATAAAATTAGTTGCGTAGTATGCACCGCCGATGCCATTCAACTTGTTCTTATAACATTTTCCTCTATTCCCAATCGTTTAGGAGGTACAGCCTGTTCCAGTTGCGTGGAACACCCTGTATATATCTTCCTCAACCGCCTTCCGATATCCAGCGTATAAGGCAGGGCCCGCTAGATAGCCTTACCGATGAGTCTTCTAGCGGTTCTAGAACGAAACACTCCCTTTCCTTTTCCTCCTCTCTCTCTCTCACTCATATTCATGCCGCCTAATTATTATTACTAATTATTATTATTGTACTCGTAGAAATAGTTATATTAGTTATTATAGAAATATTATATAGAAATATTTTTATAATAATTTTTTAGACGTTACTAAACATCAATATTATAAAATGTGTAGTTTATGTAACCAAATCACGTTCTATCCAACTACATTCTATCACGTGTCATCAATTCGGCAGTTGGGGCTTTGAGAGTCGATGACGTAGGAATCGGCTATCCCCGCTATCGTGCTCCGATCGGCCGAACGCGAAGACGAACACGAACGGCCCGACGACGAAACAGGTCTGGTCTGGTGTGGGCCTGAATCTGGTCGAGCCGGACGACCGCACCGGCACCAGGTCGGTCGGCCGATCGTAGCACGATAGCGCGAATAGCCGATTCTATATACGTCTCCGACTCTCCGAGCCCCAATTTCCCAAGTATGCGTTATACCATGCTTATCAATGACAAAAAGGTTATGATATGTAAAAAAATATGCTCTATTAAATAGAAAGGTTTTAACTGAAAAATCACTCAAATAAATATGCACTCTCATGTGTAGGTAGATAATACATCATGTGGATTTTGTACCCATATGTATTTAGTGATTTTAAATCTCTTTTAAGTTAACTCACATATCGGTTATGTTCTAAACTAACCTTCTAAATAAAGTTAAACAGCATATAAAATTTCATGTAATTTGTAAATTGAAATGCCCACACGTTGAAATCAGTCCAAGTCAAATGTTTTTCATTTTGAAACATTTAACGTGCATGAATATTGGCACACATTTCTTGCCTGAATTTCTAGAATGATATAAACATGATTTTTCCAATAAAAAAAATAGACAAATTTATATTGCTTAGAAAATTTGAATTTCAAAGAACTGTATTAACTTTGTGTTTAGTATAAGTTTATCAAAATGTATTATCGCATCAACAAATAATAAACATGCTTATATCATTCTCGTAATACATTTTTGCTTTACACATAGAAACGTTATACTTACAGCTAGTTGTCGTACATATTGTATCAGGTACATATAATTTCTCTTCCGAAAGGCCTTGCACTATATTTTCCAAGTTATATTCCTCCGCGGTAGCTAACGCTTTAACTTTCCATTCCTATAAATGAATAAGCTCTTGTAATTTAAAATATAATTATTTCATTGTATAAATAATATAAAGTATGCAATATATTTTTTATCGTATACGTATTAATATCTTTAGTAATATCGTGACGCATTGTTATAATAAATATCGTCTACTTGTATTATTTATTGATTACTTACACCAAGTTCTTCGTTCTTTGGAAAAGGTCTTTTTTTAGGTCTCTTCTTTAGTTGGAGGGCAGAATACTTGTCGCTCTTGTTTTGAATTACTTTAATATCAGGTTTAGCTAATTCATATTGAATTGTACTATTATGTAAAAAATTATTACGGTTATATTGCAAATTTGATTTTATAAGAGAAGGAGATTTAATTAACATTGGATTACATGATGTTAAAGTTGTTATTTTTCTACAAGTATTAGAATTGATATTGCTTTTGCAGTGCAATAAAACGCATCTTTGGATCATGGTCAAATTCATCTCACTTAATATTACATTCAATAGATTTGTATGCAAGTGTCATGTGTTAACAAATATCATATAAAAATATTTGTATACACAATTTAAGTATCTTGTATAATCTATCAATAAAACTGAATATTCTGTATTTTACAAACAACTCTCCCGGTCATGCTGCGCAACATATACAATAGACTATATACGTACTTGTGTATTATATGTTCGTTGCGTTCATTGCATATGTATAATAACTCTGTAGATAAGCAAGTTCTCTAGAAAAACTGGATTGTTTGGCAGCGCCGCTAATATATCTTCAAGCTGCTCCAGGAGATAAGGGTGCGCGGGAGCGAACATATACCACCATCGGCGTAAAGATGAACTAAGAAACAAAGATAGAGAGAGAGAGAGACTTTTTACAAAAAAAAGGCTCGTACACTACCCCGCAATAATACAGAGAATATTTCAACACAAAGAGCATTTGGAAAAAGTGTACAGAAAAAAATTTCTTCTATCAAAACGTACACTATTATTGTTTATAAAGTTTCAAGAGATAAATTGCAAAAAAGGGCTCTGTACGATACCCCGCAATAATTCAGAGAATATTTCAACACAAAGAGCATAACAACATATTGCTTCTTCGCTAAATGCATCTGTAGTCTGTAGTAGGCTCATCGAAAAAACAAGCTGTTTCGTATTCTCTGTTTTTGTCTCTCCTGAGAGAAACATATCTCCCTCTGTATCTTTGTTTCTTAGTTCACCTTTACGCCGATGGTGGTATATGTTCGCTTCCGCGCACCCGCGCACCCGAATATGTTTTGTGACTACTTGAGCAATCTCGATATTTGTGTTCAGGAACATATACCATATACCAGCATATACATACAGGGTGTCCGAGAAAGGGTATTGGGAAAAGAAAAGCTTTTTCCTTTGCGAATTCGCGCGGAAATGCTTTGTTTTTGAATTATTTATGGAAGATACGGACCAATGAGTGCGCGGCTACAGAGGACGGATTCTGGCTCGGCTAACGGCAACGCCACTTTCAGCGTGACCTATCGTCGAGCGGGAATAGTAGCGTATAAATATAAATAGTAGAAAGTCATAATAAATAGCAGTAGGAACATAAAACAAAAAATTCAGTAAATATGCCTAATGTTGTATGAAACTGATTCTTTCATTCTTGATGTTTGTTTTATATTTTTCATGGAAATAGCTTTTATTTTCGATACCGATTTTTCGTAGATAAGAATATAACGAGATAAGCATCCTATCCATATATAATCCACAGTCCTGACAGTCCAGTCATAAAAATAGATAAAAATATATATATATATGAAAGCGGTGTGAATATACTACATGTATAATAATAATAGTATGTAAGGGTAGAAATAACCTGATGATAAGAGATATAAAGAAAGAGACACGAGGTAAAATGTAAAAATTAGAAGACCATAACCAGAATATGGACAAGTTTGTATTGGATAAATTTTTTTTTCTAAGTCTCTTTAACGCCATCTTTATGTGCATAAAGAAAAGAATAAACCAGTAACCAGACGGTCCAGTCAATGTATATCATCCCATTACATATTTCTGTCATGAAAATTCATCTTAATAGTAAACACGCGTATAAACAGTGTATAACGTGCGTTATTACAACGTAGTGAATAAAAATCTTAAGAAATGTCAAGAAGTCACTGTCATGTATTTTCGACTTTATGCCATTCAAATTAAACTAAATACTCTATTTCAACAATAAAAAAGTATGGAACTTGCGCGAAATTTGATTGCCTGTAAATTGAAACGTTACCTTCTTAAAGTACCGAAAAAGTCTTGTTTTTATCACGTAAGACATATCAGGTGACGTAAATTTCTTATAAATGAAATATTATTAATATAACTATTGCAAAAAGATAATTAAATATGTTGTATCGTTACTTTATCAAGAACTCGTACAAATACATTAATTTAACATTGTCGAATGCGTTATCTGTAGTTTTAGGTATGATTGATCACTTTTATTAGAGATTTTCTACTTATTTTTTAGTTCATGTTGTGTATGTATATATTATTGGGATTTACGTAAAATAAGTTTTGTTTGTTATTCTTAAAATGTTATATATTCTATTAAAGGTGGAATTATAATTTCATGGAAAATATTTATAATATAGATTGGCTGAAGTAGGAAAGTTGGAAACACCAAAATTACAAGGAAAATATGACACTGGCCAATTAATATTACATAGAGTGTTTGGTTATCGTGGTGTTACATTATTTCCATGGGTAGCAAGAGTTTACGACAGAGATATTCCGAATAAAAGAAACGAGTAATTATAACATATTAATTTATATTAAGACAATGTTAATTTATTATCGTAAGGCACACGATATAATGCTAATTGAAACAATATATGATTCTAGAAGCACGGGTGAAAATTTTAACAGCGTGGAGAAAGAAGTGAAAGGTAGAACGCATACGTTTTACCAGGTATTGATCGATCAGAGAGATTGTCCTTACATCGTAAGTACAATACGTTTATGCGTACTTACATGATATACTAATTTTAACATAAATTTCATTTCTACGTATATAGCGTGCTCAAACGGAAGCGGTAACATTTTTGGGAAACCAAGAAAGTAGTCGTAGTTTGTACGCAATACCAGGGTTGGACTACGTCGCTCACGAAGATGTTTTACCTTATACGACGAATGAAAAGACAGCGCTGCAACATGAACTTTTCGATAAATTTCTAATGTATAAGCCAGATCAAGACCCATGTTTCGTTGCACAAGAAACTCTTAAGGCGTGGCAGAAAAAGAATCATCCGTGGCTGGAATTATCGGATGTACATAAAGAGACAACTGAGAACATTCGTGTTACCGTGATACCATTTTATATGGGCTGCAGAGGAAGTCAAACCGCTGCTGTACATTGGGTATGTATTACAGTTGACCGTATATTTGGTATAAATAGACTTGTACTTAATATAAAGTTTATACCTCGATAACGTAATATATATATATATATATATTATGTAGTGGCGATACTGCATCCGTCTGGAAAACTTGGGTGACCTGAGCGTGCAGTTACGCGAAAGGCATTGGAGAATATTTAGTCTTTCTGGAACATTAGAAACTGTTAGAGGAAGGGGCGTAGTTGGCCAAGAACCTGTTTTATCGAAACTTTTACCCGCCTTTCAATACAGTAGTCATGTGAGTTTACAAGCTGCGAGCGGACATATGTGGTACGTAGTTTTCGATTATACAATATATTCGCTAGAGTTGTGTGAGAACCCGAAAATGTCGAGAAGGGTCGAAAATTTCGGGATTCCCGAGCACGATCGCGTTCTCGAACACCCCTAATATCCACACTTTATTAAAAGATATTGGAGTTAGTGTGAAACTTTGATACCTTTTTTAGGGGTACATTCAGAATGGAAAGAGAAGACGGGTATGCTTTCGATTGTAGAATTCCACCTTTCTCTTTGGAATCGAAAGCAGAAGAATCGCCTTCGCCGAATATAAGTTCATAATAAAATATGTCAGCTTCGAGTAAAAAATAATTGCAGTTAAATTCTTTCGATTCATCGAAAATTCAACATTGATCAAGACTAAATTAACTTACGTAGTAATATTTATGATACTGACTGCAATATTGAATTAAAAATATTACAAGTAGGAATTAAGTTGCGTAGGTCTCATGTAATACTTTGATAAACGTGAAAGGTCGATTATTGTAAGTACTCAAATAAAGTATAATATACATATAGTTGTTTTTTGTAATTAGGATCATAGTATTGACAAAATAAATGTTGTAAATAATTTTTGAGTAATGAAATTATTTGA
The DNA here is from genome assembly GCA_028455805.1 of Lasioglossum figueresi. Classification (NCBI taxonomy): domain Eukaryota; kingdom Metazoa; phylum Arthropoda; class Insecta; order Hymenoptera; family Halictidae; genus Lasioglossum; species Lasioglossum figueresi. Next base: position 7,193,811 of record CM052195.1, on the reverse strand, counting down.
TTTATAATATGCGTTGCAACGTAAAATGTTCATCGTATTTTGTTTCTTATACCGCGTTTCCTCCATAATATCACATTTTTCTCCCCGCGTTTCCTTGCGCGCATTCAACGGTTCGGCGGCTTTCAGGAAAAGAAAAAGTAACAAACGAAGGAAACAAAACCGAAGAAAATAGCCCTCGTATGAATTCTCCGTTCAAATTTACGTTTAGCGCCATTTCACGTAGCGGCAAAACACTCAAACTGAGTACCTATTTATCTAAAATCTAAATATCTCTGCTAAATATATGGACCAATATGGACGCATGCGCATTGAAAATTGATTATAGAGTCAAGTATGGACAAGTTGTCGAACGTAACCTAACGATAAAGAATGCAAACAATTGTTACGTTAATCTACGTTAATAACAGATGATTTTGAATACTTTCGTTCGAATAATAAATAAAAATTACCATGAAAACACAAAATTGGAACGAATTGGAAGTACCTTTAAGCGATCCCGTATTAAAAACTATCGAAGAATTGAAATACCCTTACATGACACCAGTACAGGTAAAAGTTATACAATAAGAAATACAGCTTTATAAGTAGAGTCACGTTTCAAGACTCTCAATATATAGTTGTAGAAGAGTATGAAGTAGCATTCATGGGTTTTCTAAAAATTCTATACAGGCAGCTTCTATACCGCTGTTATTAAAAGGTAAGGATGTTGCGGCGGAAGCGATAACAGGTAGTGGAAAGACAGTTGCTTTCGTTGTACCGGTATTAGAAATTTTACAGGTAGTTATACAATATTTTTTGCATGTATTTCAACTCGAGGGAAAAGTTATTAGCGAATCGTTGTTTTTCATGTGCAACAGAAACAAAAAGAGACATGGAAATCCACGGAGGTTGGAGCAATAATAATCAGCCCTACGAGAGAACTAGCAGTACAAATACACGAAGTACTACAAAAATTTTTAAATAACCTTCCATGCTTGAAACAAATGTTACTTGTCGGCGGTGTAACGATCGCGGAAGATGCAAAGCGTCTTAAAGCTGGTGCTAACATTATCGTAGCAACGCCTGGTAGATTGGAAGATATACTATCAAATTGTAAAAGTATCAATCTGGCTGCACGTGTAAAATCATTGGTAAGCGGTTTTAAAATCTAACAGCATCATTTCTACAGAAACATACCATTTTTCAAATGAAATCCTAATTGTTTTATTTGTGTAGGAAATATTAATTTTAGACGAAGCGGATAGATTATTGGATTTAGGTTTTTCCACGTCGTTAGATACAATATTAAGTTATTTACCTCGTCTCAGAAGAACAGGTTTATTTTCTGCTACGCAAACGAAAGAACTGCAGCAATTAATTAGAGCAGGATTAAGAAATCCAGCTTTCATATCTGTTAAAGAAAAAGCAAATATTTCAACGCCGTCAAATTTAATAAACAATTATACCATCGTGAATGCAGAGTACAAATTTTCCACGATGATAGACTTTATACAACGAAAAGGAACTAATTTGAAGTATATGATTTTTTTACCTACATGCGCTTATGTAGACTACTTCAGTCACATTGTTCAGGAGTAAGTTATATTCGAGTAATGTATTTTACTTACTCGTTTATTTTGGATGACCTGAAAACAGAACTGAGGCAAATATTATTATGTAGTTTGAAAATAGAGATACTAATAACTAAAATAATTTCATATTCGTTGTAATATTTCCCAAACAGATAATGTTTGTCTCGGACATTTTCCTCCTATTAAAAACAAGTGAGATGTTTGACATGCTGTTTTTAACATATGAAATTTTTAGAATGTTGCCGTCGGTTAAAGTACTTGCGATACATGGTAAAATGAAGAATAAGAGGTACAAAATATTTGACGAATTTCGACGTATCGAAAGTGGTATTTTAATTTGTACAGATGTAATGGCTCGTGGCATAGATATTTCAGAAATCAATTGGGTATTACAGTACGATCCCCCTTGCTCGGCTAGTAGCTTCGTGCATAGGTAGAGATAATAAAAGTATAATACGCGATACGTGATGCGGCACATGGATCGCTTACTTAAATTATCGAGATCAGAATCTATTTTTGTTCTTTTCTAGGTGCGGCAGAACTGCCAGAATTGGAAACAAAGGAAGCGCACTTTTATTCCTTCTGGAAACAGAAGATGCATATGTAGATTTTATTAAACGGAATCAAAAAGTAGACTTGGAGAAAGTCGATATAGAACCATCTATAGCTTTATATGAAAAATGTTTAAAATGTACGAGAGATTTACAGAAGAAAGATCGGTTACTTTTCGATAAAGCTAACAGAGCATTTGTATCGTATATACAAGCATACAATAAGCATGAATGTAATTTAATACTGAGACTTAAAGATGTTGACCTAGGAAAACTTGCGATGAGCTTTGGCTTGTTACGTATGCCTCGGATGCCTGAACTTAAAGGAAGAGATACATCATCGTTTAAGCAAGAAGATATTGACGTTAATTCGATCGCTTATTTAAATAAGCAAAAAGAGCAAAACCGTTTAATGAAACTTAAGACATTTCAAGATAGCGGAGTATGGCCCACTATATGCAAACATAAACACAAACAAACCGAACCTTGGTCCGCGACTAAGAAGAGAAAACTGGAAAAGCAAGAGAATCGTAAAAAAAGAAAAGAGAAAAAAATGAAACAAAAACTGTCTACGAATTTAACGAAAAAACCAAAACGAAAAATAAGTCAACAGGATATCGAGGAACTTGCCAAAGACGTAGCATTGATAAAAAAATTAAAAAAGAAGAAGGTATTCGTAATGCATAGAATTTTTCAAGTATATTTTGACAAATATTTAAATCCGTCTAAATTGTTTTAGATATCGCAGGAAGAATTTGACACTGCTTTTGGAATTGATCGATCATAACTTTAATTCAGATGAAAAATGTGTGAAACAAGAATCCTTTTGCCTATCATCGATTTATCTACTTGCGTATACAAAAGAAATTATCGACCAGTGTGAACGCAATGCTAAGGTAAATACTTGTACATGGATAGGTAGTTACTTTTAACACTGCTTGCAAAATATTTAGATAAGTGTAAGTACCTACAGGTGATAGAATATACGGGGTGTCTCGGCTATATGGAACCGTGGGAAATCGAATCACTTAAATATTTTCTTTATTTACTGTTGTATATACATATAAAAGAAACTTCTCAAAACGGAATTACATATTGTTTCAAGGTATATACATATACGTACCCATGTATATAGGTACATATGTTATTATGGATTCACGAAAATAACTTGCAAAAAATGACCATTGATCCAAGGTTATCCAAGCTATTCAAAGTACTGAAACACCCTGTATTTTACATTTTTTCAGTCTACATAAACGAAAATTTGTTTACTATACAATATGTGGTACTCGGGGAAAAGATGAATTAACACTATCGAATGTTGCATTGTTATTTCGATAGAAAGAAATTAGCATTTTTTAACAAGCGTTTGAAATTTAAGAAGTTAGAAGTTACACACCTATATGTACTTATAGTATTTGTCAAATAAAAGAATTTTTGGTCTAGATCGAAAAAAACATGTAGTTTACTCATATACATACATATATTTCGTCACGAAGGATAAATGAATCTACTCTCTCTTGGTGTTATCCCAGACCCCCTCCCCGCCCCAATCGGCCAGCTGCTTGTACCCCATCTGTGTTTACCACCACTATTTTGCAGAAATGATCTGTTTTGGTGGTGGTAAACACAGATGAGATACAAGTGGTTCAGGGGATCACGTGGCCTTGTAAAAGCTATTTAGCAGTATGTATAAGTTTCAACCTTTTACTTGAACCGTTTGGACAATATAAACTGGTTGGTCGAGTGTTTGATGCGTTGCACCAAAATATTCTACTAAAGGCGTTTATGTGTCCGAGATAGAATATTTAAAGACGCTGAAACCAAGTCTGGTAAATACGAGGGGAAAACACGATAACGATGGTCTCGTAAGCGTATGAGACATCGGCGGTGAGCGCGATGAGTCACGTCATGCGTTTATAGGAATGCGAAGGAACCGAATCAGCGTAGGGTTCACTGATATCGAATAAACTTTACGATTGCTTTGATTCGCGTCAAACTCAACAAGTGTAGTGAAATATTTGGACAAATAATTGACTAGAAATGACCGATACAGGAGCAAATGATGATCATCCGAAATGGTTGTTAGAGTTAGAAAATCGAAAAAGAAAGGTGAGCATCAACAATTCTTATTATTTAGGAACATATACGCATATGCATATATTTAGTAGTTTTGTATCTTATTGTTACTAGCATAATTTCTATATATATCTATAATAAGACTTGAATTCAGAGTTCTGAAGGAAAGTTAATATATAATCTAACTATATGTGTTTATTTAGCCTCGATTGGCGCACGAAGCTGGAGCAGGAGCCTCTTGCGTGATTTGCAAAGATACATGTCCAGGTTTGGATTTACATTTTTGGAGAAAGACTTGCAAAAACTGTAAATGCAGTAAAGACGATCACGACGTAAACGACGAAGATTTCCCACAGTTCGATCTGCTGTTTGGGTCCTCTAAAAAGTATAAGAAGAAACCAGCATGTAAGTACTTTTGTTAATATTATGGCATAATATTGTATAAGAAGCAAACAGGATTGCATTTTGGTAAATTTCTAATATTGTAATGCGCTTCGTTTCAGTGCTACGTATACATAATCGGAAGGACCAAGAGCAAGAAGCGTTCGAATGGATTCCACCGGATACAACGAAAGAAATTGCTACAGAATATATGAAAGCTCTACCCACGGAAAAACTACCCATCAAAGGTTCAGCAGGTGCAGCCTTGAGAAGACAGTTGTTGCAAAAGCAGTTGCCTCTTCATGATATAGAGTACGAAGTTTGCGATAAATTAAGCGAACAAGAAAAGAAACATTTCGAGAAGTATTTAGAAAATATAAAGAAATATGTAGGACAGGGAGCAGTGACAAAGGTAAATTAATCGAATTCAATAAAAGTCTAATCGTACTATCGACACGAATCAATTCGCTTTTTACTTTACAGATGCTAAGTGCTCGTCCGTATGATCGATTGCTAATGACGCCCGCCAATGCCACTGACATGCAACTTTGTAGTCCACAAAATAAACACGACACGCCACAAATTAACATGGTTCAGTTACGTACACCGAGTAGTTTCATGGCGAAAACTCCATATAAAAAAGACCTGTACGCAAAATTAAACATCTATGAATCGTCGTTGCCTGTTTCAACAACGCTAAATAATTCTGGCGCGACACCCATACGCGAGATACCCATACGCGAGACATCTAACGGAATCGTTAACAATTGTGAAGTAGTAAAGTCGGAACCAGTCAAGGGTGAACATTTCAATCGTTCGAAATTGGTTACGCTGCCACGGAATTCGTTTGAATATTTCGAAGAATTAAGTAAACTCGAGAATCCATCAAGTTCTTCCTCGCATTCAAAATCGGTGGATCACGATAAAAACAATGATGAAGTGTTTATCGCAGAATCAATATTAGCGGATGCATTACTTCCTCCTAGTACAATACATACCAACGACATAATCGGTAGTACGTTAGATCGAAAGGGTTTGATGTTCATACGAGAGAAACTTGCAAATAAATATGGTAACCAAGGAAATTACCAACCGCGAATACCATGTGATACATCGAGTTTCGCAAAAAATTTCGATACCAGTGATTTATTGAAAAACCACGTTACGTCGCAAAGTATAAATAACGATACCGAGGACGACTACATAAAAACTATTATTGCTGCCACAAAAACGACATATCCGTCGTCGAGTTTGTCGCAAGACAACGTCCAATCTACGGAAATAGAAGGAGAAAATGAAATAAACAAGTCGGAAAAACTTGCGTCAATTACTCTGGATCGAATGGCATCGCACTCGAACTCCATAGAAAATTCACCTTTACTAATCCCATCGTTTCAAACGTGTACACAATATTCGAACGCAAATAATCATCAAGCAAAGTTGGACAACTTTACAGTACCGTCCACTATCATTCATTCCGAAAAATTGCTAAATCATGCATTCCCTTGCCAAAGTATTGTTTATGGTGTTGGGGCAAATCAACCAGAAGATCTTGAGGGTGCGATAGAAAATCTAAGAATTAATCCTGCTAAACAAGAAAAATGTCATAAATGCGAAGAAGCAATACGCGTCGGCGATGTGGCTGTAATTGCGGAAAAAGCTAAAAATGCTATGTGGCATCCTGGATGTTTTGTGTGCGATACGTGTAACGAATTATTAGTAGATTTAGTATATTTTTACTACAAAAACAAATTATATTGTGGAAGAGATTTGCCGTCGCTCATGGGAATCCCTAGATGTTTTGCCTGTGACGAGGTAATCATTGCATTTTATTATATAATAATATTTTCCAATGTTTTAAGATTTCGAGTGTAACTTTTATTTCAATTTTTCAGCTTATTTTCTTGCGAGAATATACTGTCGCGGAAGGGCACAATTATCACGTCAATCATTTTTGTTGTTGGGATTGCGATATTCCTTTGGCTGGAAAACAATATACAACAGAAAATGATCGCCCACTATGCCTTCCGTGTTATCAAAAAACATACGCCAAAACCTGTAGCACGTGCTACAACGTAATTGCTGCGGATCAGCAAGGTGTTGCTCTAAAAGATTTAAACTTTCATGCAACGGGTGTTTGCTTTTGCTGTTATATTTGCAAAAAAAATCTATTACAAGCTCGAACAGCAGTTAAGGATAAGAAATTATTCTGTAGCAAAGAATGCATTGCAATGTTTTTACAGTCAGCAACATAACATTAGTGTAGCAACGTAAGCGTAATAATCGATGCATATACATCCTATAGAAACATTTTTCGAGTATTAAATTCGAAAGTTTTATTATATTTTATTATTCCGAATCGCTATCAACAACTCTTAAAACTCTCTTTAAAGCAGAGCGTGCTTGACGATGTTCCGTAGGGGTTTCTCTCTTTCTTTGAGCACGTGTAACACGTCCTAAAAAAATTAATATACCATAATTAGCGATTATTCTCGAGAAACTTGCATGCTTATTCTTAGATTAGGTCGTCAATAAAATTATGTATATAAAATTCTGAACCTTCCGATATAATGTTGCTCGTATTCAATTCAGCGATATCCTTGAGTGTCTCGTTTCTGTTTTTAGCCTTTTTGCACTTTTCCAGAGTTGGCCTTCCGCTGACTCCATTTTTTTCCAGTAACTCCTCGAGACACCGAATTTTGGCAGCATTCGATTTACATCCGGCCCAAATAGTGTTGTACGATTTAACACGTACTCCAGCGGTTCTGATGTACTTTTTCAACATTTCTATTTTCTTATCGCTTGGTTTCATTTTTTTCGTCTTTGATACTTCCTCTGTGTTCTTATCGTCTATCGTATCAGAATCTTCTTCTTCCACCTCCTTCTTCTTCTCCTTCTCTTTCTCCTTCTTCTCCTTCTTCTCCTCCTCCTCCTCCTCTTCCTCCTCCTCTACCACTTTTTCATCTATTTGCTTCGCTCTATCGTGACTTCCTTTCAATTCGGAGGACGACGATTTCCTTTTGTTCGCCTGTGTTTTTTTAAGTTTTCTTTTAGTTCGAGGACTATAATCTTCGTCGGAAACATCGTCGTTTTCCTCGGAATCACCGTCTGTTGGTTTACTGAAAGAAGTTCGAGCCTTTCTTTTCCCTTTCTTTGTACTTTGCTTGGGTTTCACTTCGGACGCGTCTTGTAAATCTGATTTTTCTGCTTCAGAAGTACTAACGTCGAGTTCCGAATCGTTAGGTTTCGCTTTAATAATTATTGTCTTTGGTTTAGGTTTTTTGTCCTTTTCATTTTCGGATTCGGATGAACTCGATGATTCTTTATCGCTCGCACATTCCACTGAAAGTTCTAATCCTTCAACCACTTCTGTGTCTTCTATTTGCGATTTATCACGTTTTTTTCTAGGTTTGCTGTTTTTCTCATCGTCCTCTGTGTCTTCGTTCTCTGCAATCGCTTCCTTCGTGTTTGAATTTGTCTTGGATTCTACAGGAATACTATCCTTTTATATGAAAAAGGAAGAAAATACTATAGCAGGTTATACATTAGAATAAGATATCTCTTATACGCATAACTCCTTACCTTGTATTCGTTGTCGGTTGATTTCTCAGTCTCGGTTTCTTTAACATTATTAATAGTAGAAATTTCTTTGTTTTCATTTTCAGATTTTGTATTACAAAGTGTTTCTTCTGCCGCATCTGTACATCTTACATCTTCTTTGCTGCTAGAAATATTTGTATCTTCCGCATCTTCTGTACTATTAGAGATATCTGTGTCTTTTGCGCCTCCTTCGGCGATGCTTGTATCTTCTTTCATATTTGTTACACTGCCATTTATCTCTGATTTGCGTTCTAATTTTGTTTCTTCGAACGTGATTTTATTATCCGAAGTACATAACTTTTTGGGAGACGAATGCGCATCATCATCATCCGAGCTGTCTTCGCGTAGTCTTTTCTTTGTATGTTCGTTGCTATCCAACGAGTCATTAAGGTTGTCTTTATCGCTTTGATCAGATTCAATCATTTTTCAGAGGTTTATCTAAAATAGCAGCAAGTTATAAATATATCGAGATAGTCCATGAAATGCATTGGAATGACAAAAAATTGATTAAATGTAATTTTCTTACCGTATAATAACGTTAATATCAGGTTGTTTAAATGATTATGCAATTTTTGTACACAGTATTAAACTCTCTTCATTCCATATTCACAACCTAAAATGATTTCAACAATTCATCAATATAAATTAATAATACGATAGATTATTATGAAAATTGCGACTCACTTCCGTTGGAAATAGTGTCTTACTTCGAATGTTTATCAACAATTAGGTAACGCGTTATCACAGAATTATATTTAGATGTAAATAGTGTAAGTATTTACCATGAACTTGATAAACGTAGAATATTTCGTGTTTTAATTGTCAGTCACTTTAATCGAACAAATTACTGGAACAATCAAACACAGGGATTAATCGAAAACATTAAAATGCCAAACTACATTCAATTAACGATATCACGAGAGATGGTCGTAACGTTTGCGCGGCAAAATCTACGACGCGGTAACTGCGTAGTCGCGATTGGTTGTTCAAGCCATCTACCTATAGTATGTAAGGCTTATGTATATAGGTATGTACCTACTATGTATATAAATACATATAGATATTTGTATTACAAAGAATATTAAATTCTTTATACCGTATACATTCTTACTTTATTTAATCTACACAGTATCAGACATTATCAACGCTTATCACGTTATTCTCTAAATAATTTATTTCATAACGTTTAATTCGATGAATAAAAGTGCGTTTGAATACATACACATATAACACATATATACTATGTATATGTATATATATATATACGTATATATGTATATATATATATAAACGCACTTTTATTCATCGAATATATATATATGATTGCGAGTACACCATTCCTAACACATCAAAGCATATTCGCACCTAAATTAATATAATACAATATCATTTCCATTATCGGAATGGCGAAACCACAGCCTACTCTAATACTAGAGTAGGCTGTGTTCCACGTTATTAGCTTCATCTTCATCACCGAGGAGAGTATCTCATCGCCACGACCCGTTACCGACCGGTTTTTGGCCCATTGATCGTTGATCGTTGAGGTTGAACCAGGTTGAGCGTTCAGTGTTCAGCCCACTTGCCTATGTATGTCCCTGACACAAACTTATCGAGTCAGCGATACGAGGGTACTCACGCTTTGGATTTCGATGCCTCCGGTATAGTGCTGCCCCCACACCCGCGTTTAGCCAACTACCCACGATGACTTGGACGTTTCGATGTAGATGGTCTTACTAGTCTTTTCCAATCACATTTAGATTGTTCAAATGGTTCAAGTTTACGCATATCGAAAAATTATATTATAATATAATACAAATATATTGATACGCAATAGCAATGAATATTAACTTAACAAAAATTCTAACTCATTTCAAAATTTTTTTTAGTATAATGCCTGAATAATGAACATTGTTGCTTAAAAATTTGTTATTATAATTACAAAGTTAAATAAAATTAAATTTACATCTTGAATGTTTTTACTGACAAATATACTCATATATATATATATATATATGTATATATATATATATGTATATATATATATATGTATATATATATATATAAACAAGTAATTAAAAGAGGGTCATGTGTAAAAACAAGATAATGGTTGTCTTGTCAAGAAAGGTTTAAAATCTTGGGTCAAAAGTAAAGCAAAATTCGTCACGTAAAGGTTAAAGAGGGCGGGAATTGCGTCATTAAAGAAATAAAGTTAGATATCTATGATTGATTATATTCGCGCGTATAAGCGAACTCGGTAATCGATTCTGCCGTGGATCACGGTGAAAACGATTTGTTTCGAAACAGTTCGAAATAATGAGAATAGCTGACGGTTAAAAACTACCGATGAGTGTGCCAACGAGCTATTCGGTAAAGGGACACTCGTGCTTTGAACTCTGATTCATACTCTGCGGCAGTTAGAGTGCGTATCTTCCTCTAAATCTGGGAAGCAAATACGCACCGAAAGCCAACACACGAAAAGGCTGCACCATTCGCCAAAAATACTGTGACGAAAATTAAACAATAACGAATAGACCGTGAGCGCGCGTGCAAACTCGTATTTGCAACCATTCGTTAGCAAAAACAAAACCTAATTACAGCAAATTCTTTTGCTATTATATTATTTATTTAAGTGCAAGCAAAACAGAATGTTTTAACGTATTTTCAGCGCATATTTATGCTGCACATTAATGCATATATATATATATATATATATATGTATATTATTCGTGTATCCGTTTCTTATGTACGCAGTGTAACATTTTCGTGATAATATTATTTTTATGCGATTACAACACATCCATGTCCAAATGTGGGACATTGTATATATTCATATATGGTTATGTAAACGGTTTTGTTAATATCCGTTCTTACATAAAATCTTTTGCTTGAATATTACTATTTAAATTACTGTACGTATATCGTCGCAGATTCATCTCGTACGAAAAAAGCTCGTCTTTTGAAATGTAGAATCTCCGATAATAGATCTCCGATAAAATAAATAACAAATCGATTTGACTCGATTTGTGTACGCAATACGTTATTTATAACGACCGTAAAAATATTTAATTTTGTTTTTCGATAACAAATTGAACTCGATAAATTCGCGAAAATATGTAAAAACACGTCCATAGATTACTATTTATATCCATAGATTGATATAACTCTGAATTCTTCTAATCTGCAACAACTAATAAATATATGTTTATTTTCATTTACTGCACAGACTCTATATTTATTTATTTATAGTTCCAATTCTATTTTCGTATGGGCATTTTGTAGCGTGTAATAAAGTGGTAGTAATAACGATGACAATCACGTGTTCAGATATCGGAGGTTGGCAAATACATTATCTGTATCATGATCTTCGAACGACAGATAAGAAATTAATTGGCCTCTTGATCGAGTGGCTGCGAGAATAACAATTTAAAAGATGAAATAATATTCTTGAAACTCTAATATTTCTGTATGTGCTACTTTTTTCCCCCATCACGACTTGAAAACAGATTTAGATAATACATATAATAATTGCCATGGCCACAAAACTGTTTTCGCTTCTATCGTTCTGTCGAAGAGACACTCGTATCGTGGCACACATGTGTATCTACATATACATATATAATGTGTATCTATCATTGCATCAAACGAAAACATCGTTTTCACGAGGCAGTACAAAACATAAAATAAAATGCCATTTACTAAATGGTCGAGAGAACATTTTTCCGTGCGAATAGACACCAACGCACGGTTGTTTCGAAATATCATTCAGCGAAATAAGCTGGTGTCCTGGAAACGATCAATTTAATTTTCAAAGATATTACATACGAGTATATTTGAATGTTAATATTCCGGCTGTGGCAGCGGCAGTGCATCTCGCGGAATGAAGAGCGCATTGCGCAGGAGCGCGCCTGCGCACGGGCACACGGAACTCGCGCATGGTTATATAAATAGCAGCGGTGAAAGTTCACACGGACAGTCGGCTCAGGCTCATTCAGGCTCATTGTCAGAGAAGTATCGGTGTTGGGTGCGCGACGCGTTCTGACGCGAGTCCGTTCACCGTACAAGTTCACGTTGTGCCTTCGATGTGTTTCGACATTGGCTCATCGCGACAGTCTCGAAGGGCCGTGTATTAATTTTCCGATCGATCGACCTATGAGACTCGAGTGAACCCAAAGCGAATCGAAGAAAAAAGAAGAGCAAGATGCCAGCCGATGTAGCGATGCACACGAACTTCCTGCAGCTGAGCCAGACGAGTTTAAAGGACTCGAACGTGGACTCGTGCTGGAACACCGAGAACATGAGCGGCTACATGACCTTGGTGGGTCCTAACGGCCATCGTCAAGGTGTGCAAGCGAAGGTCTACCGGACGAGCGTCGAGCATTTCGCGGTGATTTACCCGCAGAAGAAAGTCTGCAGGCCCCTGGGCGTGCTGAACCTGAGGAACACGATGATCGAGCGTTTCGGCGACGAGGGTTTCTTGGTCCGACAGAAAGGATTCGACTCGCCTATCGCGTTAACCTTTCTCATGGAGAACAAGAAGGAGCTGGACTACTGGCTGATGGCTTTCACGGCGAGAACCAGCCCGCTGATGCACCAGAGCAGCCTGCCGATCGTTGAGGAAGAGGAGATCTAAAAATCCGGTGTTCGACCGCGTTCAGTCACCGCATCGTGACATGTCTCGCTTGTCATTCGCGTCGGACGGCCGAAAGCCGGACGACCAACGGGGTGCGCGTGCACGTCTCGCACCTCGAGGACTGCAAAAGAAATGCAAAAGCGCGCTGTCTATTCCGCGCGAGCTTTCTTCCTCCTTGGTCTCTTCTCTCCATCAATCGAACAGTGTTGGGCTGGAACCTCCGCTGGTCCACCGAGGAACGCCGCTCCGTTTCATAAACGCGTCCCTGCGAACAGTGCGAAAACCGACTCGACCAAACTGATATCCCGGTCCGGTGTGTAAATGAATCGGCGATTGGACAGACCGCGGCCAATCGCGAGGTCGAATGGATTCCAAAGACATGTCAAGCCTTCGAAGCATCCGATAACGATCGATCGACTCGCGCTCCGAGGCCGTTAACCTGAAGATCATTGGCCCGGACCGAATCCGAAATAGATCGCTAATTGGCCAATCCACGGATCGTACGGATTCGGCGGGATTACCAGCTATCCCGGGTGGCGATTAAACGTTGATCGATCGATTTTCGGTTGAAGGGCGTTGACGCCGAAGGACCATCGACTGACTGGCTAGAATCGTCGTTGCAAGTCGGTTTTAGATTTGCTCACGGATAATGTCGTTGTCACGGCCGCGGCCGGCCTTGGGATTCGAAGGATCGCGGAGAGGAGCCATGTTGGCAGCGGGCTCCCCAGCAGCCCGGCGGTATCATCGATCCTATCCAGCTGCGACCAATCGCAGCATTTCTTTTAATCGGCACAGAGAGCGGAGGATAAAGAGAGGTAGGAAATCTCGAAGGAGAATAAAAGTCTGTGAAAGGGAGGGAAAGCTGGAGCCGAAGGAACACCGACGCGACAACGAAACACGAAGAAGGACAGCTGTTTTCCTGTGGGAGATTATACCTATCCACATCCAGGCGGCTGCGATTCGCTGCGCGCACACCGGCGGCTGTCTTTCCTTTCTGCGCGAAAACTACCGTTAACTTTAACCTGGCAACCGCCAGGGGCACCGCGCCGCGCCGCGCCGCGCCGGCTAGAAAAAACTTACTCTCTGCGATTCGGTCGGTTGTGCGTGCGAAAGGGGACCGGTTGCACTTGTACATATTTATAATATTTATTATCGTTTCCGTTTATCTCGCATTTCAATTCTGTTAGCTGCGACACCTTCGCTGGGACCCTCGATCCACGTCGCTCGAGACACTCCGAGATGTTCGACGTTGATCGATTCTTTCTTACACGATCTTTTGTTAAACAACCCCTTGCCTATCGTTGGTTGAACGGTGTTGGTGAGCGTGGAACCTGTGTGTCGATATTCAACACTTTCCGAGATGTTCGATCAACCGGGCTTTTTTATTCCGAATGATCGCATCGCTCAGTTGTTAGAAGAACAATGTTATTGCTCGAATGAATTTGGGGAAAATGCAGTTCGAATTTATTATATGTACCAGATTCTTATGACTAGACTGTGGATTTTTGAAAACGTTATTAACTAGAGAGAACCATAGTAGGTACTGTGTCATGTTGCAGCGAGCGATATTTATGTCAAAGATATGCATCGATAAGAGATTCTTTAGAAAGTACCGTTTCACAAAATTTCAACGAGAAAATAAAAGAAGCTGAAAGTGGATATGTATCGGGTTATCGACACAAGAGTTAATGAACGCGAACATTGTTCGTCTCGCCGTGGACCGTAGACCGTAGACCGTAGACTAAAGTGCAATATTATTTTACCTCTTTATCTGTTCATCGACGCGATATGTAAATTTTGATCATATATCTGGTAGACGAATCGTGTTCGTGACGAATCCTGGGTGAATGCAATCGCGAAAAAAATGATACGGTAAGGGGTTAGAGAAGGTTCACGCATGTGTGACGTAAGTGACGGTATAGTGAAATCGTGATGCGCGTGAAAACAGCTACGAACGATTTCTGTCGAGCTGTAGTGCGCGAGATCGCGGATTCTTTATCGTACGCCACGTTGTTTGCCAGTGATTGTTCACCGCGCTGAAAGAACAGATGCAGATGCTGCGGAGGTTCATGAATTAGCAGCAACAACGGCACGGGAACGTTTTCGAAACGTTGCACGCATGCCTGTCAACTAAACTTTACGTCCACCGAAGCGACGATCTAACGAATTCATCGTCGCAATGTCATTTCATTTTAAGCGTATCCTCTCGCCGCGCTGCTTCCCGCAAAATCCCGGACGAGAACCGATTTTTTCCAATGTAAATACATACTCGTACATCGAATTTGACGAAAGACAGCGCGTTATCTACCGGCGTGTACGATAAAAGGTATTTTCAATTTTCCCATCTTTGTTCTGTCGCAAAGCGATTTCAACGCTTTCGCAACCGCACATCTTGCGCGAGATATTTCGCTGATCGACGAGTCGTACTTTCCGCAATATCTTTTGTTGCGCTGTTTATGGCAACTCGTTTCTCTCGCGCTGAAATCGACAGGACCATCGTCGTTTAAATTATTAAGTACGAATAAGTCTGTGTAACACATAACCGCGACAGATAACCGCTGTAGGCTCGTGAAATGGCCAAACATAATAAATACCTATGTATTTCTAATCTGTTAGCTACTGTGATTTCAATGGCTGAATCAACTGTCTGAACTTCGACTCCCTGAAATGCTGATTCCAAAACGATTCAGCGGATAGGATTAATCAAAATTCAATGGACCTCGAAATACTAGAATTTCACTTTTCATGCTGACCACTTCCGACATCTTCATTGTCTTCGGAAAATGCATTTCTTTCACAAGTTTTCGAAGAAAATAGATTGTAAACAAGATTCTGTAACTTTCTTTACCTTATCTTTGCGATGATCGTTTCAAGTAAGATCGTAAAAAGAACAAATCCAAATTTTGTGTGGAAAGCAAACCTTTTCGTAGCCATACATATTTCGAAGTACCGAAGAGTTCATTTTCTTGATTTTGAATTTTCGAGCAAAATTTCATTGATCCAAAATTAGATGCCGAAAGAAAGAAACGCGTGTACTAACATATAGTCTCTAATCGTTCCGTGTAAACGTAAACAGTGCGGTAAAAAGTAGAGTCACTGCTATTACACGTGCACGTGTTTAATGAATATTACCGAATCAACAATAATTACGACTTGTCTATGAAAAACGCATTTCCTCGTAACAAGCGAAATAAACATACGAGTATGTATAAGTACTTGTTATTTACGCGTAACGGACTATCTCTGCAACAAGTCGTGTCAACAAAAACTGTATACATATAGAGTCGATTCCACTCTTATCTTATCTGTCGCGGAGAGTATTTATAGTACAAATTATATTTATAACTTTTATATTGTCGGCTTTTATGCAAATATCCTGAACGATCAGCAGAAGAAATGAAAGTGTTTGTGTTTGCTGTTAAGAAAACTGCATCTGGGTGTATACGATTTTTGTATTATTCGTGCATCTCTAAATTGGTCCAAAACATTTTAGATTGCAGTACGACCACTATGATTCTTATTCGTTGCCTAAATGTTATAATTAGGCAGTATAGGTTCGTGGAAATTTGCAAATTTTAAAATTAGTTTACGACACGTAGGATTCTTTTATTCGACAAATCGAATATGGAAACTCTCCTACCACTTGTTATATGTTCTTCGCATTGTTCTGTTTCGATTGTTCGCACGTTTTATAAAAGTATGAAGTTTGCAGTCTATTTATGATTCAGCACAATGCATTTCCGGTCAATAAGCGACTTCTGTTGTCTGGATCTCGAAGCGGGGACTCGTGCGACTATGATTCTCAGCAACTCGATTTTGAAATCTTGCCATTCACGTGCCAAAAACAAATTGACTCGAGCCGGTACTTCGAACGGTCGAAATTACGAGCTCGAGTAATTCCAGAAAGTGCAGGGAACCAAGATGCGCGTTACGAGAATCGCGAAAACGCGCATTAGAAGTCGGTATTTACCGTGTCATCGGCCGGAAAGGAACCGTTTTACTGCGAACCGGATTGCGATATACTCGCAGAATCGAACGGTTTAGGTCTAACAAATGAAATATCATCTGTTTGCGATTATCGTTGCCAGAACCATCCAAGTCTCGCAACCAAATCAACTTTAACTTTGTGATTGTGAGAATTATTCGACACAGCGATTATGCGAATATTGTATATTTTCTCGTTCGAAAGCATTTTATTTTATACCAATATTATACACAGATGCTCGATTTAGAAAATAAAACTCGACAAACAATGAACGCTTGCGTCTGTAATTATTTATTTCGACGTTATATTTTTCCATCCTGGTTGGCACAGAAATCAGATATCGTTTTAATAAGATAGATGTAGAACCTTGCGAAATATAAATCTTCGACGCTCGAAACAGGTATAAACATTATTTCGCGTTGAAATATTCTTATACATATAAATACAACACGTAGAACACTGGTTGAACATTGTAAGAGAAGAAGAAACAGATAGAAATCTAATGCAATATAATTTTTTAGAACTGGATATACGAGTACATATAATTGCGTGTATAAAAGCATGAATAATAATCATAGATGTAGACTAACTTGTAAAATAAATGTATGCGTAAATACGTTTTATGCTCATGAATCATTGAAAACCGTATTTTTAAGCCCGCCGAGTTGTAATATAGACACTTGTAATGCGAAGAAAAAGTGTTAATAGTTTTCGTAAATGTGGCTCCCGTAAACCTAATAAAAGAATTAGTTTACTAGATGGCATGATAAATTTTGTAAAAATTTCAATTGGTCGAAATTCCACAACTTTTTTATTAAAGCGAGCCTGTATTAAACATTTATAAAATGCGTTACGACGTAAATCTCTCTTTCTTCGAGTTAATCGTGGGGCATCCGCAAGCCCCTGCAATAAAGGAGTCTTGTTTTGTTACAAGCTCGGCGTCCGCTGGCTGCAGAGCTGTCACAAGATGGGCTAGGAGCTTCGTTCTGCTTCCGTTGTCTGTCCAATCTCTTGTTGTTCCCTTTCAGCAATTCTACGGATGTAGAATAGCCTTGAGCAGCGCATTGACGTCCCTTGCAAGGGGTGAGTGAGTTTTTCGGTACAGTTGGAGTGAACCAGGCTCTCTTCCTTGTCGGCGCGGCGCGGCGTTGGGATGCTTTCCGCTGTCATCGTTTTCTACCATTGAGCACGAACCCTGTTTGTCTAGGGATCCCAGGTTCATATCTATTGAATCTTTCTTTTACACACCAGGAGATGCTTGGTCTGTCGAAGCAAAGCCTCTGAAACGTCTGTCCCATTTATTTTCTTAAAGTTATGGTTTCTTGCGGCTCTTTATCGGGATCGGGGCAGTTCTCTAAGTACTAGATACTCGTATTATACATAACGGTTTTCGAAAATATGTAAAATTGTACATTATTTTGTAATTTTTGAAAGTGGCCCATTTAAAGAAATAAATAATCGGCACCTAATATCGGGCACTCGTAAAACGTGTTAGATTTGTTACAAATATATCTATGTAGTTATCTTTTAGTTGATGCAAGAATGTCCCTTTTTTAGAGCTTCAATAATCCTCAAAGACCAACGCATAACAATGATAAATATCGATAAAGTTATGAACCGAGACTCGCGTAGAACAAACACATAGTTCCACTTAAAAAAGTAGAGGTTACTCTGAAATCTTAGAGGCACGTCCACCTAGATAAGATGAGTGACTATCGTAACAAGTTTAGGAAATACTCGTATGTCGTATCCACGATCCACTTCAAGTAGAACACTGCCTGTCTATCGATAAAACAAGATTAGCCTAGGTGTTGTTATTTGGTATTTGAATCTTGAAAAGTTCGATTAATTTTACTCCAGATTTCCCTTGCTTCCAACGGTGAAAGGTAGCATCTTGAGGTTCGGGTTGGGCAACGATCTGACCTTTGCGTTTTGCAGGTCTCTAGAAGAGGCTTGGCTTGGCTTCTCTGGCCACTCGGGGATGCTCTGATTGTGAGATTCAATCTCGAGACGATATAAACTAAACTTGAACCACGATAGTCCATCCGGCGTTGAGTCAGTATTTTGCTTGTTGCGCGAGACATGTCCAGATATCGATCCCCGCTTGCTCTCAAGGCTGAAATCAGTTTAAACAGACCCATGCGAGAGCATAGATCCACGCAAGTTCATCGTCTATTTTCTTTGCAGTCAGGTAAACGATAAGTTGCTACACGAGATGCGATAAAAAAGAAACCGTGCTCTGTCAGTTTTCTTGCCAAGATACCGGATCAAAAAAGGACGCCGTTCTTGAACTAGAATGTAAAATTTGCATTTTTCCGACACACTCTTTTTCCTTCCTGTGCTTGCAATCTCTCTGTTCCAGGGTCATCTACCCTCCCGCCCCTATGATTCTACATCGTTGCTCAATATGCAGCCATTGTTCATGGGCTCCAGCCTGTGCCGATGCACAATTTGACGATGCCTCGCGAAACCTGCTGAGAACAGGAGTTCTGCGAGAAGCCGCGCTATACATGACATTGTTGTGTTCAACCGAAAGGTCTGCCCTGACCTCAGACATGCCACTGGTTCTTTGTATAGGTGAAAGTTTATATTTTTATGCCGACTATGCGTTCTACGCGAGATGTAGTCGTATGCTCCGTACACAAACTCATGAGTTATGGGATTGCCACCTTTGACACTCTTGAACTCTTTCCTCGTCTCTCTTCCTCGTTTTCCACGAGGAACTATGTCTCTCCGCGTATTAGATACCCTAATCGGTAATCCAGTGGTTCAACTGACTCAAGATACTCTTCGGTATTATCGAGCTCCGTAATTGTTTTTCAATTTGGAAAAGTTTATCAAGGAGAACGATAAGCTACCTACGCTGTCCCCGATATGTATTTCCTCCAAATCAGTGGAGAAAATCATGGAAGCGAACACAATCGAAACTGGCTCCATAAATTTCGCTGTCTTTTGAAATTTACGGTGTTAGACGTTCGTCGAAAATCGAAATGAAATTTAACCTAGCGCGCAATATTCGTCGACCATTTGTTCGCGCAGATTTGACGGTAAAAATATTTGGTTTTAAATGGCCAGACTTTACTGCGCACTTCTGCGACCATATAAATTGTTTACTGGAACATCGGGGACGTAATGTATTATCTATTACGTGAACTTTCGTTTTAGTCGTAGAACAGAACGACACGCAACGCGAGTCGACGGTCAAATGCATAAGCAACGAGGGAGACCCTCGATCGTTGCTATAAAATGCTATTCGAAGATACGATCTCGCTTCGGACATGTTTCGCCGAAGACTATTTCGAAGATATTTACGCGCCTGTTGGATAAATACGAGTAACCGAGTAATCGATGATCGATGACAGAATCGTTTACAGTTCGAGATGTTTGTTAACTTTTTTGGTCTTTAACCGTCGCGTTGACGCGATTATTTTTTTCGCGATGGATTTTGCGGTTGCCTGTGATATTACGTAGCTGATGGCGTTATTATTGCAATAGAAGTGCCAGACGCAGAATGTAATCGCCACCTTACTATTAGTTGATCATTCGCGTCGACCTGTTAATTACGCCTTAGTCGACGCGACGCGCGACACGGAGGCCGCACAATACCTTATTGTTGGACTGTGGGTGAATTCATTTTATAGATGAATAAAAAGGACGGATAGATGGATAAAAAGATTCAAAATTTTAGGAATTCAATCATCTTTTCATCTAACGCGTTCGCTTATTTTCAAGTCCAAATAGTATACATATAAAAAGATTTTTGTTATAATACATGCGATAAATAATGTAAAGAAAATTGCCTCCATTTACGTAGGAACTAATTTCTACGTAGTAAACACGCGAATTTGAATAAACGTCAGCAGTAAACATATTATTGGGTAATAAAAAATTAATTTCAAGAGACCGGTAAAACGTCGAATTCGATAGAATTTGATTAAGTTTTACGTTGCAACCAACACGGAAGATAGAATCCTCTTATTATTTATAAACTAGCAAATTTGCATGAACGGTGTAATTCTAGTAATAATAACTAGAGACACTATATAGTTGATCACCGAGTTATGCATATTTATAAACTGTTTTGCATAGATTGACATCGAACGAAAATATGTTTTCCTCGTTGACATTTCTAGGAGAATTGAACCGAAATCTAAAAAAACTGTTAAACCTTGCTAATTTTTTACTGCATTATGACTCGATTAATTATGGATGCTGCGAGTCCACGACATATATAGTCTATTAGTCTATCCATAGTCTACTTATTATACTTGCCAAAGGGATGAAACGTATTTGTTGCGTGTCACTTATTAAAATCGACATACTCGATAATACTTTCTACGAACAGTAAATGAATGAGAAACGAATGAATTGGAATTTTTAATGGTTCTTTTTTAATAAACGATCTGACGATTTTAATAACGATGATAATCGTTAGTGTTTGTCGTTACACATTATGTAAATACACGCGTACACAGCCGCGTGTCACATGTGTACAGAACATACGAGTTATGCAATAGAAAACAACAATGGGAGAGACGTATGTATACATATAGTGTTAGGTGCGATCGAGTGATATGTGGGCTGCGTATTTTATTTTTAATAGAGGCGATAGTATGTATCACAATTGTGACATTTTATTTCACGAGGAGTGTCCCGTAGAATTCAATTCTCAGAAAGTTTTCGTGTAAAGCATAATCCTCGAATGTTAACTTTTATTTCGAACACTTAACCGCCAAGTGGACATTTCAAGTAGTTCGCTGAAATGGAAACTTTTAACTAATCTGATTTCAGGTAGATTTATTAATTCGCACACTTCACCGTACTATGTATATTATAATGCTGTCAGCACTATAATAATAATAGAAAAATCGATTCGATCGTTTAAAGGTGAAAGTTAAGGTGCGTAGGAAGATGACGAAATATTTTACTATATCTAATTTTGAAACTAATTAGAATTTCCAATAGGTAAATTATCGACTTTCACACGCACGAATAAACGATTCACACCAACACTGACGACACTTCCCACGCAGTAATACGGACAGAATCGTCATTCAAAATTAACCATTTATGAATCATCTCTCGATGATTCATTTCTACACCGTTTTCGTTGATTAACTCTTTTTTTATTGTGTCCATTGTACTTTCATTTCTACCGCACTAGTGTTATTTACTCAATCTTGATTGTTACATAAATCAACTGTTGCGTAACAGTGGGATGACTCCCCGTTAAATAAATCCATTGAAAATATGGTGATTATAATGGAGGAAGTGAGACTAAGAACAAAGGAACCATTCTTCGCTTTTGACCGAAGAAACACAATATGACGGCAAGGTAAGCTCCAGTAACACGTTATTGTATGAACATAACCTTACATAATTACTTGGTCTTCTAACTAAACCGCAGATTTGCATTCATAACAGACATTATTATGCAATGTATGTATAACAAATAATGTATGTATGTATGTATGTATAACAAAGTGAACGCTCTAATTATGTTATTAAGATTTCTATTTCAATATTAAGACAAATCCTAAATATTTAGGATCGATAAATTCCCTTTCGATCCTACGAATCCTAAATATCCTAAATATGCAGAGTGCCTCGTAGACAAAGTATATAGCCAAGTTAATTATCGAAATTAAAATTCAGAGAAGCGAAAGTGTTGGATAGTACATATTTGTCGAAATTTCCAATTATCGAAATGATTGAATTATCATTGTACGTCAAGTTTGTCAAACAACAGTCCTAAAGAACTGCTTGCAATCAGTCTCGAGTCGTGTTATCACACTGGAATAAACAGAACGTGACTCGAATGTTAATTTGATAAGTAAGAGGTACTTTCCCTGTACTAAGGTTTCAGGGAGTTACTCGACATTAATTGTAACATCCAAGTACCGAAACTTTGAAAACATCTTTCGAAATGGACATCCATCATCAGAGATTTCCTATACTTATCCCTTAAACACTATGTATTGGACACTGAAACTTATACAACTGTGGCTTAAAACGTCCTACTGATCGCTGAAATTTATTATTCATCATTACATGCATTACCATGTGTCGAGATAAGATCGAACTAATCGTTCTTGCTTTATATGTACATTAATAATAAAGAGTTCCAAACGCAATTGAGTAATAGAATGAAAAAATGGAAAAGATCTATTGTCGTAAACGCGAGATCAAGCCTGCTTAGAAGAATGCATCCTGTGCAAGCAATAGATAATAGAATCGTCTGTTGCAGTCGATGTCGAACTTGCAAGATTGAGAGTTTCTCTGATACGATATGCGTCGAAGCGTTGCCCCCAGTGAAACTGAAGCACCGAAGGCGTTCCGAGGGCAGAAAGCACAGAAATCGAAAGTAACATACCCATGCCCCCTCGGGGCTCAGGCTCAGGGTTCAGGGTTCTCGATACAGAGGAGGAGGAGGGGAGAGAGAGAGAGAGAGAGAGAGAATAAATTGGTAGCGTCCTATCGCCGACCTTCGATCGCTTTCTTTTACTCGCAGCGCAGCGCAGCGTTGCTCCTGAGGTAAACCCAACGCCTAACCCAAGGCAAAGAGCACTTGCTACTTGCTAGCCATGCTATAATATAAGACTATAAGACAACCGATACAGTGATCTGCAGTTTCTTATTGTTTCGACGTACAATAATGTGTACTAACCTACGACAATGTTTACTTTACCCTGCTTCTCTAGATTACGGAGCGCCGCATTCGTATCTCTAAAGAAACGATCAAGTACACAATATGCAATATTTATTAATGTATAAAACACTATTCTATAATGAAAAAAATACGGTAGTTATTAGCAATAGTTCGAAAATTCTATTTTCTTTATTACAGTAGTAAATATTTCATGCGCATTTATTTATTTTGACTTTTCTGATTCAAATAACCCGCCAATAAAATATCGAACGCTAGATGGAGCATTTGACAGTGTTCATTCTGACGGTTTGTTTGAATCAAATGTTTAAAAGAATTACTAGCACCACTAGCACTGTATATAGCATCCTGTTTTAAATGTTATGTATTTGATCATTTAATGTTTCTATAAACAGTATCACTCGCGAAAAAATTTTATTCTTTTATTTTTCCTGTTTGTCAACTTGTGGCTATTACATGTAAGAGGTCGCTACATTATTGAAGACGGTGACTGTTGCATGTTAGAGATGGACTTTATCCATGAAATAACATTATCGCAGTAACATCACGTGATCTTTTCAAGAACGTATGTAAATGAATTCTTGCAAATTTAAAGAATTTAGAAAATAGGCAGCGACGCCAAAAGACTTTTATAAGATATTTTATGGTTGTGCACTCTGAAAATAAGAGATATGACAATGTTCCAGTATTTATTTCTTTTTGTCCCTCCTTGTTTCGAGGATACTAACAAAGTTGTTTCTATGAAAGTTATTTTGTCGCACGTCGCGCGGCAAAAATCGGAAATGTGTACCCAGCTTAAGAGGTCCATCTCGTGATACAACTTTCTAGAACCATTCTATCCATGTCCCGGTACCGCCATTGCTGTTATGGCAAAGTGTAAGTAACCCAGTCCAGTCTAACCAAGTCTAATCAAGTCTGACCAAGTCTGACCAAGTCTGACCCAGTCTAACCACAGATTACTATGGCAAGAGGAATAAGATCTTTAAATGAAAATGAGTACCGATTATAGATAATATAAGCAAAAACAGTACTTTATCGAAATACGCTTTTCGATTCGCTATTCATTCTTTATATGGCTAACTACTACTTGTGTAACAGCAAATGCCATTGGTAGTGTTACCTGATAAGGTTACTTTTTCAACATTCGTCTTTTTTCAATAAAAATGATCTCATTACATAAATAGTCAATGATATTTATGCTACATAATTACTGTTTATACTTTTTAATTACTATAACAATGGAAGACAATGGATTAAAATATGCAGAAAGCAACAATCAACAAATTGATGAGAATCGAACGGGTCAAAGTGGAAAATGAAGAAAACAGAGCAAAGTAGAAAGTACTAAAAGGAGAGAAAAGTTGTATTAATGGTTCTTTAAAAGCAGAACTGAGAAGAATATTTAATAAACTACCTGTACAAAAATATCAAGAATGGAAATATGAATATGAAGTTACGAGCAAAATGTATAAAGAAGGACTAATCAACCCTGAATAAGAATATTATTGGAAATGTTAAGTTGAGTCAAAAGAGGAAGCATTTATATAAACGATATTAAGTAAAGAGTTTAAGGGAGAAATAGGTATTATCGACCAATACCGCGGAGATGCGAGTAAACATAAGAATAAAAACGGCTGTACACAAAGTAATAAACAATTTGGTAATAAATATAATTGATATTAAGAATTAGAAACTAACCAGGAAATAAACTGTGCGGTAAAATTTGTACTTTGATCGGGAAATAAATTGAGCAGAAACATTAATGTCGAGGACATTGAAAACGGTATAAGCTTCACGGTCAAACGACATTATCGGTGAATAATATAAACTTTCTACGTATACTATAAATAGTCTTCTGGACGAAGGATACGTACCGTCGAGTCAAATAAACATTAGCAAAATAAAGCTACGCGAGGAAGGTAATTGACCAGATACGAATGAGGGATAACATTAAGATAAAGCATTTTTGATACAGTTGTTTCAAACTATGTATTCCTCTTAAGTAAACTCTGTTCCGAGTAATGTTTTTGATCTTATAATCATTCAAATTACAAGTATGCTTCCATTAGAAATTATTAACTAAATTTCTTCGTTCTAGCACGTACAAGCAATCTTGTAATAATTATAAAAGAATGTATAACGGTCAGATTTTGTGGTCGGTGCAGTTTGCGTTAACGAAGATGGACTATATCATTGTCTAATTCTCATAAAATTCCTGATTTACGAATTCCAATGGTGAAATTCACTTTTCAGACGTATGTAATATTTCAATGCAATTTTATAATGCGGTATCGAACTGTTTGCACATAGGTAGAAACAATACCACGATAATTTTGCATTTTACATTCATTTTGTATTTTGTATTTTCGAGTAATTCGATTGAACATTTATGAAAGTGTCTTTACTGAAAAAGTATAGCACCCGTCAAGTACAACCGAGGAATGCTAGAAAGGTGCAAACAATGACACAATCGCGCGCAAATGGAACGAATCGGTTCATGGTTTGCTGCGTTCCCACAGAAATATTTACACCGTGCCCAGCTTCCCAAGCATCGGCGTCGATATTATACTATTTATACAGCACGAATCGCGAATGAGAAGCAAAACGGAGAGTCGGAGAGAAAGAAGAGAAAAAGAAGAAACGAGAGGGGATTCCCGTGCATCGTGGACAGTTGGAAATTGGCAAAATGGAACCGCTGATAGCTACATAAATGTGCTTCCACAGAAATATTTCCACCGTCGACGGGTTATCGGCGTCGATAGAGAGCATAGTATTGATATTTATACGCGGCACGAATCGCGAGCGAGAGCAAAGGAAAACGGAGCAGGAGGAAAGACAGAATTAGGAGGGGTTCCCATTGCGGAGTTGTGGACAGTTAGAAATTGTCGAAATCTAACCGTTGGTTTCTAGTTTCTACCTCATGGTTCCGGGAACGGTGTGAGGGAGGGAGGTGGGAGGGGGGGAAGGGAGGCAGGGCAGGATTTCGTCCAGTCCGCTCGAGGGACGAACGGGGAAACGGGCCAATCAGAGCTCGTCTCTTGTCGGTTGACGGGAGCAGACGGGTGACGGGAGACGGGAGAGTTCGGCCGCGACGAGGTAAGCACGGTCCGCTCCGATTCGTGTATCTTTCGCAATTCGCCTCTGTCCGACGTCCGACCAGTTGTCGAGGAACGCTGGTTGTGCGATGTGATCGTTCGTGCTGCTGCAGTTTATATTTATCGTATATAGGCAGCGTCCCGTTTCGAGACAAACCTTTTCTACCGACGGCGTTTTTCTCTCGTCGTCGTCGCCGTTTCACGCGAACCGTGTGCCACGCACGCCCCGTAACGGAAACATGCCAGTGATGCATCAAATTTTGGGAAAGTGCCTACGCAACGGTGCGGTTTGACAGTTTGCAAGCTGCCCAAAACAAAACCTGTGGCTTCTCTCTCTCTCTCTCTCTCTCTCTCTCTTTTTCTCTCTCTCTTCAAAAGATCGAACCGATCCATAGTACAGTGAATCGATCCGAGTATACTCAACATGCAAATGGAATAAACTCTCCTCTCTTTGCTCGAGGAATTTCGTTCGGTGAGTGTTCCCGAATTTTTAATTAGTGCGCGTTCACCGGGTAGGCTGATCGATTTTCGATTCGATATCCGAGCTGCTTTATGTAAGCCTTTTTCAACTATTGTCAAATAAAATTCGACTAGGAGAGAATGCTACGTTTTTTTTAGACCGAATTAGAAACCTCTAACCAGAGAATCTTCAGAGTTTTAGGATACAAAGGGTTAGAGAAAATGTGGTTTTTATCAGAATCATTCGACAAGTTTGATTTGTATATTCTATGACTTTGTCTTCTCTTGAACATGTAGATCGGCGACTTGTATACGCACGTACTTCAAAAACGTACTTCAGAAAAATGAGATTCTACGTTGAACCTCATTTGCTTTTACAGCGAGTTGTAGATAATGTATGGCAGCATACCAAATATCGAAGTTCAACAATCGAGAAACGGCAATTGAAACTTGATTCTGCGTCAACTTAAACGCGAAACTGCACATTATGTGTTTGAACCTACCACTTGTCTTAAAATATCGGTGTTATAGTTTCAATTCAAACACCTTCCCGCCCTTTACTTGTTTGAAAAATGGCGAACGATGCTAGAGAAAGCAGACAGTCTTTCGGAAAGAAAATAGAATTTTCTTTCGTTTGATAACAAAGATCAAATTTAATATGAGATAGTTCTAATTAATTGTTTATTTCTCTAGGTAATTATCATCATTTTTTGCTCTTAAAAAATATATTTGAAGTCGAATCTGTGGACGAATATTTCGTAAGCGAAGGTCTGTGAGATTGTTCAAATTCATAATGAGAAAACTATATTTTTATATAAATTTTAATAAAACAATCCTATCGCAATAGGATAAGTATTGCTAAATTAACAGACACGATAGCTTTATGGAAATTTCAAGTGCCACAGCCACTTTCGACGATGACTTTGCTCTGCGAATGTCACTTTGAAATGTAAAATACGCAATCTATAATTAACGACGATGCAACGAAGCATGAAGCAATCCGAGAGTATAAAATATTATTTGTGTTATTTGTTAATTTCCTCGTTTTTAGCAAGACTAATTATCCGACTTCCGATATAATTGATAACTGCAAAGTACATATTTGTTCTGCACGAAGTTAACGAGAGCCACGGTTAAAAAGTAATTAAAAATATGTTGTATGCTTAAATAACTGCTAACCCGTATTTGATTTTAGTTGTAGCTTAAAAATATTGCAATATGTGCAGTATATTCACATTTAAAGACACATGTGATTTTTAACGAATTCGTTTACTTACAAATGCGTCCAGACATAGACTAAAAATGTTGCGTTTAATATTCCGCTGCAAGCAGGAATGGCAGGCATTTCAGGCATTTTTTTCGTTGACGTCTTCAGCGCACAGAATGACTTTCGTTCTACTACCATTCGCGTATAATGTAGCCTCGATGGCCATGTATAATGCTTTACGAGCTCGTCGTTGCCGAAAACGTCGATGGAATGTACTTAATTGTGCATAACGATCAATTTTCAGTATTCATTGGCTGTGTCACCGTCAGGCGCGGCGAGATACGGTATCGCTCATAATCGTTCGAACGACTTGAATCGTTCGTACTTGGAACATAAAATCGTTTCACACGATATATAGGTTATGTACCATTTACAACAAAATACTATCGCACGGTTGTCAAATTATTTACCATTTATTATCTACAATGTGCTCACATTCTGCTCTGATTGTTTTCAACGATTCTTACGCCATCGAGATTCCTTTTCGTAAATCAGCGCTCGGAGTTACTTACTCTCGACGGCCGAGATTCGAAGGCTTCGCCCTCTCGACACGGCCGCGCGTCTCGCTCCCCGTGGCGGCTATAGTTCTTATAGGCGCCACGAATACAGCGAGTATGGAACGCGCCTGAAAAGCTCTGAACTCTGACCGCCACGGGGAGCGAGACGCGCGGCCGCACAGTGTCACGAAAATCCTGTTTTTTGGCAAAATTCAATAACTTTTGTTCCGTTTATGATAGAGACACGAAACACAGTGGGTTTTTTTTATTTATATCGAAAGCAATCTCAACATGATATTATTATAAATATAGTAATTTATTTAAACATTGTGAAACGATATTTATAAACAAAATTTTGTTTTATTGCTGGTTTTCGGTAGATGAATTTTCAGTTCAGTTCTTCCGAAACTGACACTTCGTTTTAAACTCATATAACATTCGCCTCCTCGACACACGTACACTCTTTCTCTACTATGCCTGCCGCAACTAACTAAAAGTAGGACTATTCGCTCTGTTCTAAACATTTAGTCATACTTAATCAAAACTTACGAGTACATAGTATTTATAATTTTCAAGTATCGTTATTAATATATAAGTATACTATTAATATATAAATATAATAGAAATTATTTTATATAAAGTTCTTGCCACATATTTTGTTAAATAACTCTGTTCTTCGCAAGATTTCGCAATTACGATTTACATAATATCAAAATATGCTATCTTACTAATACAACAAACACTTTTTTTCGTGACACTAAGCAAGTGAGTAACAATTATGTTTTGGTTTATTGTTTCATGGTATAATTGGTTCCAGTTTTTTCTTTTCGTTTCATGATTTATTAATTCTTTTTGTTTTGTGTTTACAGACGCAATGTTACTTGATTCTCTTGAAAATGATCTAAACGTAGATCGAAACGTTGAGAAATAATATTGTGCTAATTTGCAAATAGTGTTTTAGTAACATGTGATCGAACCTATGCGCCGATATCATTTAAAAAAATTTTTTTGCTTACTAATACAACGCCAAAAAATCCCAGAAGTGTTTTGAGGTGTTTTTTTTTTAAATCCTCTACTAAAGATTAGGGGAACCAATAAAAATTAATGGTTTCATTTCAGGTTAATTATTAAATAGCGCACAAGTATTGAAAAATTTTTGAAGATGAATTATAATTAGCCAACCCTTAGCCATCATTTTATAAAAAGATTATTTCTTACAAACGTCTTTTGTTCGTAACACAACGTAAACAAGTTACACTATGAACCGATGTACTATTTCATCTTTCAAATTTTCGCTTACAAATTCGCATATAATTAATTTCCTACTGAATTTTTGGAATTTTTTTTTCAAAAAACGATTTAATTGGACATTTTGACATAGTATGAACATAGTTTTCAATCGATACGAAGCAGTGACTGTTCCGATTTTTGACAATGGCTCGTGACACTGTGGGCCGGGTCGAGGGGGCGAAGCCTTCGAAATTAGGGCTGTAACTTTCCTTCGAAGGTCGAAGATTTCGAAGGTTAGCTTTCTGGTAATTCGAAGGCGATGAGAATCAAAGTTTTTAATTTCGAACCTCCGTAGTAAATTATTATGACGGCCACGGCAGATATGTGGTAGGTGGAGAGTTTACCTATCTACATTCGGATTTGCGCTTGTTTCTTCGCGCAAATATAATTTAATAATTATAATTTAATTTTTTAAATATAATTTAATTACGATAAGTTCGAACGGAAACTTCAATGTCAGTCACCGGTGACTGACAGTTAATATTTTTATTTATCAAAAATCGTTACACGGTATAAGATTGCGAAATTTCGAAACTTCGAAATTTAGAAATTTCGAAGACTTCGAAGACTACGAAGAATTTGAAGACTTCGAAGGTCCCTTCGTTCCTTCGAAAACTTCGAAGCTTCGGAAAATTTACAGCCCTATTCGAAACTCGGCCGTCGCGTCGGGTCGCGGGTAAGTAAATCCGAGAGCTGTCGTAAATTATGCACAGTAGAAACATTTAGCGTGCCATTTACTGGCCGCCGTTATGCTTAAAACGAATTTCCTGAATGTTGCCAACGATTAGATCGCAAATATTTATGCAAATACACATTTTTTTCGAAATGATTTAACAAGACTAAAACTTTCAAACAGAATTTCGATCTCCGTATCTTAACTTCGGTCGTGAGAAAGTCCCGCTGATCGACTCGTATAAATCATTACATATATGCGAGGAATGTCTGGCAGTAAAATTGCTTGCAGGTTTATTTCGATGATCAAGCTTTTTTTTTAAAAATATGTAGATATAAGCTTCAATGTCCAATCGAAGCTTCCAATTTTGAAATAATTTATGCCTCAGCTTCGATATCTGTATTAGAGGGACGATGTAGTTTCTCAAAGTATAAAAGGCCCAACCTAGAATTTAGTCTAAATAATTTCAGATGTTAAAAATCATTGACCGCATGATTCAAAGTTTGGAAATGTTTGTTTGTACGGCATGCTTGAAAATATGGGTAAACACGCGATACGGACAAACTCTCTCGAGCATTCTTGCTGTGTGACGGTTATTTCCTTAACGACCGTTAGATAATGGTTTTCCGATTAAACATCTCAAACGAATAATAAGAAAAGCTTGCAGCGAATGATAATGCGGTTGTATTTGTTCTGCACGGATGAAAACGGTCATGCCCTTGCAAAACTTCTTTCTAAAATCGAATATTCTCGCGAACAATCTACTATTTATACGTAGTCCGAAACTTTTAGACACCAACCCCCAACACTGGGGGTGAGTTGTTCTTTCACGATTACTCTTTTACACTTAAAAAATCCTTATCCACGCGTCACAGATTCCCAACAATTCTGAAATAATCGCCTGTGGATATACCGCTGAGTTTCTATAGCTCATTTTTGTTTCGAACACTAAACATCCGTGTTGCAACGGTAATTTATTAAACTCTCTGCTGATTCGGGCAGTTGTATACGTTTGTGAATGCATACAGTTGGTAGTTTAGCAACGAATCTCGAGAAACATTGCGAAAGGATACAGCATAATCCCGCGGATCATGGTAAATTGTATCGATACATCCATCATAGCGATACACTATACTTGACGCGTAAAAATAGAAAGGCTAGCAAGCGAGCAAGGCCCCGAGGATCTGAACCGATGAACCGATGAGATCGGTGTTACCGAGACCGCGTTCAACGTTAAGAAAGTTTAAATTTCTGCGCTCTTACGTAATCGCTCTTCGATCGTCGGATAAATCCTTGTTGGCAGACCGTTCGGACTCGAGTTTGTTATAGCCGATCGGATTGCATCGTTCGCGATGTCAACGATCCCGCGAATCAAGTGAACACACTTCTATTGTCCTCGTACTTGAATACTCGATGTAGATGTCTTTTACGACTGATCACAATCGCGACGTTGTACATTGTGTAAGACGCAAGAGGTGCGCAAAGAACGATCGTAGTTCAGCTTCCACTTAACCCTGGACAACACCGATTCATTAATAGCTTACGGCTTACGGCTTACGGCAAGGATTAATAGAAATTATAGCATAGTTGTAACATTGAAAGTTAGATACAAGCA
Source organism: Lasioglossum figueresi (assembly GCA_028455805.1). Lineage (NCBI taxonomy): Eukaryota > Metazoa > Arthropoda > Insecta > Hymenoptera > Halictidae > Lasioglossum > Lasioglossum figueresi. The sequence continues at coordinate 7,161,451 of CM052195.1, read as the reverse complement.
TATTAATTGTAGGATACCATATTATTTACAAATCATTGAGAAGCAATTG